>OU611907.1:2608732-3084786 GCA_914767705.2 Tenthredo notha | reverse complement strand
GTAGGTTTCGAAGATTTTGTGTTTCTCACCGAGATATCTAAAATGAGAAAGATCTTTCCCAATCAGGCTGAAACCTTGTTTTTCGTAGAGCATTTTGTATCCTGATCAAGAATAGCCGAAGAAATTGGCAAAATATTTCCCAAATTCAGGTTGCAATGCAAAAAACTTTCATATCGCTCGTCCAAGTTGTTATTATTGGTTTTTACGATATTTTCCATAATCTGGAGATCAGAAACTATTAAAAACACTTCCGATATTCAGGTTTTACGTAGGTTCCGAAGATTTTGTGTTTCTCACCGAGATATCCAAAATGAGAAAGATCTTTCCCAATTGGGCTGAAACCTTGTTTTTCGTAGAGCATTTCGTATCCTGATCAAGAATAGCAGAAGAAATTGGCAAAATATTTCCCAAATTCAGGTTGCAATGCAAAAAACTTTCATATCGCTCGTCCAAGTTATTAGTATTGGTTTTTACGATATTTTCCATAATCTGGAGATCAGAAACTATTAAAAACACTTCCGATATTCAGGTTTTACGTAGGTTTCAAAGATTTTGTGTTTCTCACCGAGATATCCAAAATGAGAAGATCTTTCCCAATCAGGCTGAAACCTTGTTTTTCGTAGAGCATTTCGTATCCTTATCAAGAATAGCGGAAGAAATTGGCAAAATATTTCCCAAATTCAGGTTGCAATGCAAAAAATTACCATATCGCTCGTCCAAGTTATTATTATTGGTTTTTACGATATTTTCCATAATCTGGAGATCAGAAACTAATTAAAACACTTCCGATATTCAGGTTTCACGTAGGTTTCGAAGATTTTGTGTTTCTCACCGAGATATCCAAAATGAGAAAGATCTTTCCCAATCAGGCTAAAACCTTGTTTTCCGTAGAGCATTTTGTATCCCGATCAAGAATAGCGGAAGAAATTGGCAAAATATTTCCCAAATTCAGGTTGCAATGCAAAAAACTTTCATATCGCTCGTCCAAGTTATTATTATTGGTTTTTACGATATTTTCCATAATCTGGAGATCAGAAACTATTAAAAACACTTCCGATATTCAGGTTTTACGTAGGTTCCGAAGATTTTGTGTTTCTCACCGAGATATCCAAAATGAGAAAGATCTTTCCCAATTAGGCTGAAACCTTGTTTTTCGTAGAGCATTTCGTATCCTGATCAAGAATAGCAGAAGAAATTGGCAAAATATTTCCCAAATTCAGGTTGCAATGCAAAAAACTTTCATATCGCTCGTCCAAGTTATTATTATTGGTTTTTACGATATTTTCCATAATCTGGAGATCAGAAACTATTAAAAACACTTCCGATATTCAGGTTTCACGTAGGTTTCGAAGATTTTGTGTACCTCAACTTGATATCCAAAATGAGAAAGATCTTTTCCAATCAGGCTGAAACCTTGTTTTTCGTAGAGCATTTCGTATCCTAATCAAGAATAGCAGAAGAAATTGGCAAAATATTCCCCAAATTCAGGTCGCAATGCAAAAAACTTTCATATCGCTCTTCCAAGTTATTATTATTGGTTTTTACGATATTTTCCATAATCTGGAGATCAGAAACTATTAAAAACACTTCCGATATTCAGGTTTCACGTAGGTTTCGAAGATTTTGTGTACCTCAACTTGATATCCAAAATGAGAAAGATCTTTTCCAATCAGGCTGAAACCTTGTTTTTCGTAGAGCATTTCGTATCCTGATCAAGAATAGCGGAAGAAATTGGCAAAATATTTCCCAAATTCAGGTTGCAATGCAAAAACCTTTCATATCGCTCGTCCAAGTTATTATTATTGGTTTTTACGATATTTTCCATAATCTGGAGATCAGAAACTATTAAAAACACTTCCGATATTCAGGTTTCACGTAGGTTTCAAAGATTTTGTGTTTCTCACCGAGATATCCAAAATGAGAAAGATCTTTCCCAATCAGGCTGAAACCTTGTTTTTCGTAGAGCATTTCGTATCCTTATCAAGAATAGCGGAAGAAATTGGCAAAATATTTCCCAAATTCAGGTTGCAATGCAAAAAATTACCATATCGCTCGTCCAAGTTATTATTATTGGTTTTTACGATATTTTCCATAATCTGGAGATCAGAAACTAATTAAAACACTTCCGATATTCAGGTTTCACGTAGGTTTCAAAGATTTTGTGTTCTCACCGAGATATCCAAAATGAGAAAGATCTTTCCCAATCAGGCTAAAACCTTGTTTTCCGTAGAGCATTTTGTATCCCGATCAAGAATAGCGGAAGAAATTGGCAAAATATTTCCCAAATTCAGGTTGCAATGCAAAAAACTTTCATATCGCTCGTCCAAGTTATTATTATTGGTTTTTACGATATTTTCCATAATCTGGAGATCAGAAACTATTAAAAACACTTCCGATATTCAGGTTTTACGTAGGTTCCGAAGATTTTGTGTTTCTCACCGAGATATCCAAAATGAGAAAGATCTTTCCCAATTAGGCTGAAACCTTGTTTTTCGTAGAGCATTTCGTATCCTGATCAAGAATAGCAGAAGAAATTGGCAAAATATTTCCCAAATTCAGGTTGCAATGCAAAAAACTTTCATATCGCTCGTCCAAGTTATTATTATTGGTTTTTACGATATTTTCCATAATCTGGAGATCAGAAACTATTAAAAACACTTCCGATATTCAGGTTTCACGTAGGTTTCGAAGATTTTGTGTACCTCAACTTGATATCCAAAATGAGAAAGATCTTTTCCAATCAGGCTGAAACCTTGTTTTTTCGTAGAGCATTTCGTATCCTAATCAAGAATAGCAGAAGAAATTGGCAAAATATTCCCCAAATTCAGGTCGCAATGCAAAAAAACTTTCATATCGCTCTTCCAAGTTATTATTATTGGTTTTTACGATATTTTCCATAATCTGGAGATCAGAAACTATTAAAAAACACTTCCGATATTCAGGTTTCACGTAGGTTTCGAAGATTTTGTGTACCTCAACTTGATATCCAAAATGAGAAAGATCTTTTCCAATCAGGCTGAAACCTTGTTTTTCGTAGAGCATTTCGTATCCTGATCAAGAATAGCGGAAGAAATTGGCAAAATATTTCCCAAATTCAGGTTGCAATGCAAAAAACTTTCATATCGCTCGTCCAAGTTATTATTATTGGTTTTTACGATATTTTCCATAATCTGGAGATCAGAAACTATTAAAAACACTTCCGATATTCAGGTTTCACGTAGGTTTCAAAGATTTTGTGTTTCTCACCGAGATATCCAAAATGAGAAAGATCTTTCCCAATCAGGCTGAAACCTTGTTTTTCGTAGAGCATTTCGTATCCTGATCAAGAATAGCAGAAGAAATTGGCAAAATATTTCCCAAATTCAGGTTGCAATGCAAAAGACTACCATATCGCTCGTCCAAGTTATTATTATTGGTTTTTACGATATTTTTCATAATCTGGAGATCAGAAACTAATTAAAACACTTCCGATATTCAGGTTTCACGTTTTTTTCGAAGATTTTGTGTTTCTCACCGAGATATCCAAAATGAGAAAGATCTTTCCCAATCAGGCTGAAACCTTGTTTTTCGTAGAGCATTCTGTATCCTGATCAAGAATAGCGGAAGAAATTGGCAAAATATTTCCCAAATTCAGGTTGCAATGCAAAAAACTTTCATATCGCTCGTCCAAGTTATTATTATTGGTTTTTACGATATTTTCCATGATCTGGAGATCAGAAACTATGAAAAACACTTCAGATATTCAGGTTTTACGTAGGTTTCAAAGATTTTGTGTTTCTCACCGAGATATCCAAAATGAGAAAGATCTTTCCCAATCAGGCTGAAACCTTGTTTTTCGTAGAGCATTTCGTATCCTTATCAAGAATAGCGGAAGAAATTGGCAAAATATTTCCCAAATTCAGGTTGCAATGCAAAAAATTACCATATCGCTCGTCCAAGTTATTATTATTGGTTTTTTACGATATTTTCGATAATCTGGAGATCAGAAAACTAATTAAAACACTTCCGATATTCAGGTTTCACGTAGGTTTCGAAGATTTTGTGTTTCTCACCGAGATATCCAAAATGAGAAAGATCTTTCCCAATCAGGCTAAAACCTTGTTTTTCGTAGAGCATTTTGTATCCTGATCAAGAATAGCGGAAGAAATTGGCAAAATATTTGCCAAATTCAGGTTGCAATGCAAAAAACTTTCATATCGCTCGTCCAAGTTATTATTATTGGTTTTTACGATATTTTCCATAATCTGGAGATCAGAAACTATTAAAAACACTTCCGATATTCAGGTTTTACGTAGGTTCCGAAGATTTTGTGTTTCTCACCGAGATATCCAAAATGAGAAAGATCTTTCCCAATTAGGCTGAAACCTTGTTTTTCGTAGAGCATTTCGTATCCTGATCAAGAATAGCAGAAGAAATTGGCAAAATATTTCCCAAATTCAGGTTGCAATGCAAAAAACTTTCATATCGCTCGTCCAAGTTATTATTATTGGTTTTTACGATATTTTCCATAATCTGGAGATCAGAAACTATTAAAAACACTTCCGATATTCAGGTTTCACGTAGGTTTCGAAGATTTTGTGTACCTCAACTTGATATCCAAAATGAGAAAGATCTTTTCCAATCAGGCTGAAACCTTGTTTTTCGTAGAGCATTTCGTATCCTAATCAAGAATAGCAGAAGAAATTGGCAAAATATTCCCCAAATTCAGGTCGCAATGCAAAAAACTTTCATATCGCTCTTCCAAGTTATTATTATTGGTTTTTACGATATTTTCCATAATCTGGAGATCAGAAACTATTAAAAACACTTCCGATATTCAGGTTTCACGTAGGTTTCGAAGATTTTGTGTACCTCAACTTGATATCCAAAATGAGAAAGATCTTTTCCAATCAGGCTGAAACCTTGTTTTTCGTAGAGCATTTCGTATCCTGATCAAGAATAGCGGAAGAAATTGGCAAAATATTTCCCAAATTCAGGTTGCAATGCAAAAAACTTTCATATCGCTCGTCCAAGTTATTATTATTGGTTTTTACGATATTTTCCATAATCTGGAGATCAGAAACTATTAAAAACACTTCCGATATTCAGGTTTCACGTAGGTTTCAAAGATTTTGTGTTTCTCACCGAGATATCCAAAATGAGAAAGATCTTTCCCAATCAGGCTGAAACCTTGTTTTTTCGTAGAGCATTTCGTATCCTTATCAAGAATAGCGGAAGAAATTGGCAAAATATTTCCCAAATTCAGGTTGCAATGCAAAAAATTACCATATCGCTCGTCCAAGTTATTATTATTGGTTTTTACGATATTTTCCATAATCTGGAGATCAGAAACTAATTAAAACACTTCCGATATTCAGGTTTCACGTAGGTTTCAAAGATTTTGTGTTTCTCACCGAGATATCCAAAATGAGAAAGATCTTTCCCAATCAGGCTAAAACCTTGTTTTCCGTAGAGCATTTTGTATCCCGATCAAGAATAGCGGAAGAAATTGGCAAAATATTTCCCAAATTCAGGTTGCAATGCAAAAAACTTTCATATCGCTCGTCCAAGTTATTATTATTGGTTTTTACGATATTTTCCATAATCTGGAGATCAGAAACTATTAAAAACACTTCCGATATTCAGGGTTTTACGTAGGTTCCGAAGATTTTGTGTTTCTCACCGAGATATCCAAAATGAGAAAGATCTTTCCCAATTAGGCTGAAACCTTGTTTTTCGTAGAGCATTTCGTATCCTGATCAAGAATAGCAGAAGAAATTGGCAAAATATTTCCCAAATTCAGGTTGCAATGCAAAAAACTTTCATATCGCTCGTCCAAGTTATTATTATTGGTTTTTACGATATTTTCCATAATCTGGAGATCAGAAACTATTAAAAACACTTCCGATATTCAGGTTTCACGTAGGTTTCGAAGATTTTGTGTACCTCAACTTGATATCCAAAATGAGAAAGATCTTTTCCAATCAGGCTGAAACCTTGTTTTTCGTAGAGCATTTCGTATCCTAATCAAGAATAGCAGAAGAAATTGGCAAAATATTCCCCAAATTCAGGTCGCAATGCAAAAAACTTTCATATCGCTCTTCCAAGTTATTATTATTGGTTTTTACGATATTTTCCATAATCTGGAGATCAGAAACTATTAAAAACACTTCCGATATTCAGGTTTCACGTAGGTTTCGAAGATTTTGTGTACCTCAACTTGATATCCAAAATGAGAAAGATCTTTTCCAATCAGGCTGAAACCTTGTTTTTCGTAGAGCATTTCGTATCCTGATCAAGAATAGCGGAAGAAATTGGCAAAATATTTCCCAAATTCAGGTTGCAATGCAAAAAACTTTCATATCGCTCGTCCAAGTTATTATTATTGGTTTTTACGATATTTTCCATAATCTGGAGATCAGAAACTATTAAAAACACTTCCGATATTCAGGTTTCACGTAGGTTTCAAAGATTTTGTGTTTCTCACCGAGATATCCAAAATGAGAAAGATCTTTCCCAATCAGGCTGAAGCCTTGTTTTTCGTAGAGCATTTCGTATCCTGATCAAGAATAGCAGAAGAAATTGGCAAAATATTTCCCAAATTCAGGTTGCAATGCAAAAGACTACCATATCGCTCGTCCAAGTTATTATTATTGGTTTTTACGATATTTTTCATAATCTGGAGATCAGAAACTAATTAAAACACTTCCGATATTCAGGTTTCACGTAGGTTTCGAAGATTTTGTGTTCTCACCGAGATATCCAAAATGAGAAAGATCTTTCCCAATCAGGCTGAAACCTTGTTTTTCGTAGAGCATTCTGTATCCTGATCAAGAATAGCGGAAGAAATTGGCAAAATATTTCCCAAATTCAGGTTGCAATGCAAAAAACTTTCATATCGCTCGTCCAAGTTATTATTATTGGTTTTTACGATATTTTCCATGATCTGGAGATCAGAAACTATGAAAAACACTTCAGATATTCAGGTTTTACGTAGGTTTCAAAGATTTTGTGTTTCTCACCGAGATATCCAAAATGAGAAAGATCTTTCCCAATCAGGCTGAAACCTTGTTTTTCGTAGAGCATTTCGTATCCTTATCAAGAATAGCGGAAGAAATTGGCAAAATATTTCCCAAATTCAGGTTGCAATGCAAAAAAATTACCATATCGCTCGTCCAAGTTATTATTATTGGTTTTTACGATATTTTCGATAATCTGGAGATCAGAAACTAATTAAAACACTTCCGATATTCAGGTTTCACGTAGGTTTCGAAGATTTTGTGTTTCTCACCGAGATATCCAAAATGAGAAAGATCTTTCCCAATCAGGCTAAAACCTTGTTTTTCGTAGAGCATTTGTATCCTGATCAAGAATAGCGGAAGAAATTGGCAAAATATTTGCCAAATTCAGGTTGCAATGCAAAAAACTTTCATATCGCTCGTCCAAGTTATTATTATTGGTTTTTACGATATTTTCCATAATCTGGAGATCAGAAACTATTAAAAACACTTCCGATATTCAGGTTTTACGTAGGTTCCGAAGATTTTGTGTTTCTCACCGAGATATCCAAAATGAGAAAGATCTTTCCCAATTAGGCTGAAACCTTGTTTTTCGTAGAGCATTTCGTATCCTGATCAAGAATAGCAGAAGAAATTGGCAAAATATTCCCCAAATTCAGGTTGCAATGCAAAAAACTTTCATATCGCTCGTCCAAGTTATTATTATTGGTTTTTACGATATTTTCCATAATCTGGAGATCAGAAACTATTAAAAACACTTCCGATATTCAGGTTTTACGTAGGTTTCAAAGATTTTGTGTTTTTCACCGAAATAACCAAAATGAGAAAGATCTTTCCCAATCAGGCTGAAACCTCGTTTTTCGTAGACCATTTCGTATCCTGATCAAGAATAGCGGAAGAAATTGGCAAAATATTCCCCAAATTCAGGTTGCAATGCAAAAAACTTTCATATCGCTCGTCCAAGTTATTATTATTGGTTTTTACGATATTTTCCATAATCTGGAGATCAGAAACTATTAAAAACACTTCCGATATTCAGGTTTTACGTAGGTTCCGAAGATTTTGTGTTTCTCACCGAGATATCCAAAATGAGAAAGATCTTTCCCAATTAGGCTGAAACCTTGTTTTTCGTAGAGCATTTCGTATCCTGATCAAGAATAGCAGAAGAAATTGGCAAAATATTCCCCAAATTCAGGTTGCAATGCAAAAAACTTTCATATCGCTCGTCCAAGTTATTATTATTGGTTTTTACGATATTTTCCATAATCTGGAGATCAGAAACTATTAAAAACACTTCCGATATTCAGGTTTTACGTAGGTTTCAAAGATTTTGTGTTTCTCACCGAGATAACCAAAATGAGAAAGATTTTTCCCAATCAGGCTGAAACCTCGTTTTTCGTAGAGCATTTCGTATCCTGATCAAGAATAGCGGAAGAAATTGGCAAAATATTCCCCAAATTCAGGTTGCAATGCAAAAAACTTCCATATCGCTCGTCCAAGTTATTATTATTGGTTTTTACGATATTTTCCATAATCTGGAGATCAGAAACTATCAAAAACACTTCCGATATTCAGGTTTTACGTAGGTTCCGAAGATTTTGTGTTTCTCACCGAGATATCCAAAATGAGAAAGATCTTTCTCAATCAGGCTGAAACCTTGTTTTTCGTAGAGCATTTCGTATCCTGATCAAGAATAGCGGAAGAAATTGGCAAAATATTTCCCAAATTCAGGTTGCAATGCAAAAAACTTTCATATCGCTCGTCCAAGTTATTATTATTGGTTTTTTCGATATTTTCCATAATCTGGAGATCAGAAACTATTAAAAACACTTCCGATATTCAGGTTTCACGTAGGTTTCGAAGATTTTGTGTACCTCAACTTGATATCCAAAATGAGAAAGATCTTTTCCAATCAGGCTGAAACCTTGTTTTTCGTAGAGCATTTCGTATCCTAATCAAGAATAGCAGAAGAAATTGGCAAAATATTCCCCAAATTCAGGTCGCAATGCAAAAAACTTTCATATCGCTCTTCCAAGTTATTATTATTGGTTTTTACGATATTTTCCATAATCTGGAGATCAGAAACTATTAAAAACACTTCCGATATTCAGGTTTCACGTAGGTTTCGAAGATTTTGTGTACCTCAACTTGATATCCAAAATGAGAAAGATCTTTTCCAATCAGGCTGAAACCTTGTTTTTCGTAGAGCATTTCGTATCCTGATCAAGAATAGCGGAAGAAATTGGCAAAATATTTCCCAAATTCAGGTTGCAATGCAAAAAACTTTCATATCGCTCGTCCAAGTTATTATTATTGGTTTTTACGATATTTTCCATAATCTGGAGATCAGAAACTATTAAAAACACTTCCGATATTCAGGTTTCACGTAGGTTTCGAAGATTTTGTGTACCTCAACTTGCTATCCAAAATGAGAAAGATCTTTTCCAATCAGGCTGAAACCTTGTTTTTCGTAGAGCATTTCGTATCCTAATCAAGAATAGCAGAAGAAATTGGCAAAATATTCCCCAAATTCAGGTCGCAATGCAAAAAACTTTCATATCGCTCGTCCAAGTTATTATTATGGGTTTTCACGATATTTTCCATAATCTGGAGATCAGAAAGCTATCAAAAACACTGCCGATATTCAGGTTTTACGTAGGTTCCGAAGATTTTGTGTTTCTCACCGAGATATCCAAAATGAGAAAGATCTTTCTCAATCAGGCTGAAACCTTGTTTTTCGTAGAGCATTTCGTATCCTGATCAAGAATAGCGGAAGAAATTGGCAAAATATTTCCCAAATTCAGGTTGCAATGCAAAAAACTTTCATATCGCTCGTCCAAGTTATTATTATTGGTTTTTTACGATATTTTCCATGATCTGGAGATCAGAAACTATGAAAAACACTTCCGATATTCAGGTTTTACGTAGGTTTCAAAGATTTTGTGTTTCTCACCGAGATAACCGAAATGAGAAAGATCTTTCCCAATCAGGCTGAAACCTTGTTTTTCGTAGAGCATTTCGTATCCTTATCAAGAATAGCGGAAGAAATTGGCAAAATATTTCCCAAATTCAGGTTGCAATGCAAAAAATTACCATATCGCTCGTCCAAGTTATTATTATTGGTTTTTACGATATTTTCCATAATCTGGAGATCAGAAACTAATCAAAACACTTCCGATATTCAGGTTTCACGTAGGTTTCGAAGATTTTGTGTTTCTCACCGAGATATCCAAAATGAGAAAGATCTTTCCCAATCAGGCTGAAACCTTGTTTTCCGTAGAGCATTTTGTATCCCGATCAAGAATAGCGGAAGAAATTGGCAAAATATTTCCCAAATTCAGGTTGCAATGCAAAAAACTTTCATATCGCTCGTCCAAGTTATTATTATTGGTTTTTACGATATTTTCCATAATCTGGAGATCAGAAACTATTAAAAACACTTCCGATATTCAGGTTTTACGTAGGTTCCGAAGATTTTGTGTTTCTCACCGAGATATCCAAAATGAGAAAGATCTTTCCCAATTAGGCTGAAACCTTGTTTTTCGTAGAGCATTTCGTATCCTGATCAAGAATAGCAGAAGAAATTGGCAAAATATTTCCCAAATTCAGGTTGCAATGCAAAAAACTTTCATATCGCTCGTCCAAGTTATTATTATTGGTTTTTACGATATTTTCCATAATCTGGAGATCAGAAACTATTAAAAACACTTCCGATATTCAGGTTTCACGTAGGTTTCGAAGATTTTGTGTACCTCAACTTGATATCCAAAATGAGAAAGATCTTTTCCAATCAGGCTGAAACCTTGTTTTTCGTAGAGCATTTCGTATCCTAATCAAGAATAGCAGAAGAAATTGGCAAAATATTCCCCAAATTCAGGTCGCAATGCAAAAAACTTTCATATCGCTCTTCCAAGTTATTATTATTGGTTTTTACGATATTTTCCATAATCTGGAGATCAGAAACTATTAAAAACACTTCCGATATTCAGGTTTCACGTAGGTTTCGAAGATTTTGTGTACCTCAACTTGATATCCAAAATGAGAAAGATCTTTTCCAATCAGGCTGAAACCTTGTTTTTCGTAGAGCATTTCGTATCCTGATCAAGAATAGCGGAAGAAATTGGCAAAATATTTCCCAAATTCAGGTTGCAATGCAAAAAACTTTCATATCGCTCGTCCAAGTTATTATTATTGGTTTTTACGATATTTTCCATAATCTGGAGATCAGAAACTATTAAAAACACTTCCGATATTCAGGTTTTACGTAGGTTCCGAAGATCTTGTGTTTCTCACCGAGATATCCAAAATGAGAAAGATCTTTCCCAATTAGGCTGAAACCTTGTTTTTCGTAGAGCATTTCGTATCCTGATCAAGAATAGCGGAAGAAATTGGCAAAATATTTCCCAAATTCAGGTTGCAATGCAAAAAACTTTCATATCGCTCGTCCAAGTTATTATTATTGGTTTTTACGATATTTTCCATAATCTGGAGATCAGAAACTAATTAAAACACTTCCGATATTCAGGTTTCACGTAGGTTTCGAAGATTTTGTGTTTCTCACCGAGATATCTAAAATGAGAAAGATCTTTCCCAATCAGGCTGAAACCTTGTTTTTCGTAGAGCATTTTGTATCCTGATCAAGAATAGCCGAAGAAATTGGCAAAATATTTCCCAAATTCAGGTTGCAATGCAAAAAACTTTCATATCGCTCGTCCAAGTTGTTATTATTGGTTTTTACGATATTTTCCATAATCTGGAGATCAGAAACTATTAAAAACACTTCCGATATTCAGGTTTTACGTAGGTTCCGAAGATTTTGTGTTTCTCACCGAGATATCCAAAATGAGAAAGATCTTTCCCAATTAGGCTGAAACCTTGTTTTTCGTAGAGCATTTCGTATCCTGATCAAGAATAGCAGAAGAAATTGGCAAAATATTTCCCAAATTCAGGTTGCAATGCAAAAAACTTTCATATCGCTCGTCCAAGTTATTATTATTGGTTTTTACGATATTTTCCATAATCTGGAGATCAGAAACTATTAAAAACACTTCCGATATTCAGGTTTTACGTAGGTTTCGAAGATTTTGTGTTTATCACCGAGATAACCAAAATGAGAAAGATCTTTCCCAATCAGGCTGAAACTTTGTTTTTCGTAAAGCATTTTGTATCCTGATCAAGAATAGCGGAAGAAATTGGCAAAATATTTCCCAAATTCAGGTTGCAATGCAAAAAACTTTCATATCGCGCTCGTCCAAGTTATTATCATTGGTTTTTACGATATTATCCATAATCTGGAGATCAGAAACTATCAAAAACACTTCCGATATTCAGGTTTTACGTAGGTTTCAAAGATTTTGTGTTTCTCACCGAGATATCCAAAATGAGAAAGATCTTTCCCAATCAGGCTGAAACCTTGTTTTTCGTAGAGCATTTCGTATCCTTATCAAGAATAGCGGAAGAAATTGGCAAAATATTTCCCAAATTCAGGTTGCAATGCAAAAAATTACCATATCGCTCGTCCAAGTTATTATTATTGGTTTTTACGATATTTTCCATAATCTGGAGATCAGAAACTAATTAAAACACTTCCGATATTCAGGTTTCACGTAGGTTTCGAAGATTTTGTGTTTCTCACCGAGATATCCAAAATGAGAAAGATCTTTCCCAATCAGGCTAAAACCTTGTTTTCCGTAGAGCATTTTGTATCCCGATCAAGAATAGCGGAAGAAATTGGCAAAATATTTCCCAAATTCAGGTTGCAATGCAAAAAACTTTCATATCGCTCGTCCAAGTTATTATTATTGGTTTTTACGATATTTTCCATAATCTGGAGATCAGAAACTATTAAAAACACTTCCGATATTCAGGTTTTACGTAGGTTCCGAAGATTTTGTGTTTCTCACCGAGATATCCAAAATGAGAAAGATCTTTCCCAATTAGGCTGAAACCTTGTTTTTCGTAGAGCATTTCGTATCCTGATCAAGAATAGCAGAAGAAATTGGCAAAATATTTCCCAAATTCAGGTTGCAATGCAAAAAACTTTCATATCGCTCGTCCAAGTTATTATTATTGGTTTTTACGATATTTTCCATAATCTGGAGATCAGAAACTATTAAAAACACTTCCGATATTCAGGTTTCACGTAGGTTTCGAAGATTTTGTGTACCTCAACTTGATATCCAAAATGAGAAAGATCTTTTCCAATCAGGCTGAAACCTTGTTTTTCGTAGAGCATTTCGTATCCCTAATCAAGAATAGCAGAAGAAATTGGCAAAATATTCCCCAAATTCAGGTCGCAATGCAAAAAACTTTCATATCGCTCTTCCAAGTTATTATTATTGGTTTTTACGATATTTTCCATAATCTGGAGATCAGAAACTATTAAAAACACTTCCGATATTCAGGTTTCACGTAGGTTTCGAAGATTTTGTGTACCTCAACTTGATATCCAAAATGAGAAAGATCTTTTCCAATCAGGCTGAAACCTTGTTTTTCGTAGAGCATTTCGTATCCTAATCAAGAATAGCAGAAGAAATTGGCAAAATATTCCCCAAATTCAGGTCGCAATGCAAAAAACTTTCATATCGCTCTTCCAAGTTATTATTATTGGTTTTTACGATATTTTCCATAATCTGGAGATCAGAAACTATTAAAAACACTTCCGATATTCAGGTTTCACGTAGGTTTCGAAGATTTTGTGTACCTCAACTTGATATCCAAAATGAGAAAGATCTTTTCCAATCAGGCTGAAACCTTGTTTTTCGTAGAGCATTTCGTATCCTGATCAAGAATAGCGGAAGAAATTGGCAAAATATTTCCCAAATTCAGGTTGCAATGCAAAAAACTTTCATATCGCTCGTCCAAGTTATTATTATTGGTTTTTACGATATTTTCCATAATCTGGAGATCAGAAACTATTAAAAACACTTCCGATATTCAGGTTTCACGTAGGTTTCAAAGATTTTGTGTTTCTCACCGAGATATCCAAAATGAGAAAGATCTTTCCCAATCAGGCTGAAACCTTGTTTTTCGTAGAGCATTTCGTATCCTTATCAAGAATAGCGGAAGAAATTGGCAAAATATTTCCCAAATTCAGGTTGCAATGCAAAAAATTACCATATCGCTCGTCCAAGTTATTATTATTGGTTTTTACGATATTTTCCATAATCTGGAGATCAGAAACTAATTAAAACACTTCCGATATTCAGGTTTCACGTAGGTTTCAAAGATTTTGTGTTTCTCACCGAGATATCCAAAATGAGAGAGATCTTTCCCAATCAGGCTAAAACCTTGTTTTCCGTAGAGCATTTTGTATCCCGATCAAGAATAGCGGAAGAAATTGGCAAAATATTTCCCAAATTCAGGTTGCAATGCAAAAAACTTTCATATCGCTCGTCCAAGTTATTATTATTGGTTTTTACGATATTTTCCATAATCTGGAGATCAGAAACTATTAAAAACACTTCCGATATTCAGGTTTTACGTAGGTTCCGAAGATTTTGTGTTTCTCACCGAGATATCCAAAATGAGAAAGATCTTTCCCAATTAGGCTGAAACCTTGTTTTTCGTAGAGCATTTCGTATCCTGATCAAGAATAGCAGAAGAAATTGGCAAAATATTTCCCAAATTCAGGTTGCAATGCAAAAAACTTTCATATCGCTCGTCCAAGTTATTATTATTGGTTTTTACGATATTTTCCATAATCTGGAGATCAGAAACTATTAAAAACACTTCCGATATTCAGGTTTCACGTAGGTTTCGAAGATTTTGTGTACCTCAACTTGATATCCAAAATGAGAAAGATCTTTTCCAATCAGGCTGAAACCTTGTTTTTCGTAGAGCATTTCGTATCCTAATCAAGAATAGCAGAAGAAATTGGCAAAATATTCCCCAAATTCAGGTCGCAATGCAAAAAACTTTCATATCGCTCTTCCAAGTTATTATTATTGGTTTTTACGATATTTTCCATAATCTGGAGATCAGAAACTATTGAAAACACTTCCGATATTCAGGTTTCACGTAGGTTTCGAAGATTTTGTGTACCTCAACTTGATATCCAAAATGAGAAAGATCTTTTCCAATCAGGCTGAAACCTTGTTTTTCGTAGAGCATTTCGTATCCTGATCAAGAATAGCGGAAGAAATTGGCAAAATATTTTCCAAATTCAGGTTGCAATGCAAAAAACTTTCATATCGCTCGTCCAAGTTATTATTATTGGTTTTTACGATATTTTCCATAATCTAGAGATCAGAAACTATTAAAAACACTTCCGATATTCAGGTTTCACGTAGGTTTCAAAGATTTTGTGTTTCTCACCGAGATATCCAAAATGAGAAAGATCTTTCCCAATCAGGCTGAAGCCTTGTTTTTCGTAGAGCATTTCGTATCCTGATCAAGAATAGCAGAAGAAATTGGCAAAATATTTCCCAAATTCAGGTTGCAATGCAAAAGACTACCATATCGCTCGTCCAAGTTATTATTATTGGTTTTTACGATATTTTTCATAATCTGGAGATCAGAAACTAATTAAAACACTTCCGATATTCAGGTTTCACGTAGGTTTCGAAGATTTTGTGTTTCTCACCGAGATATCCAAAATGAGAAAGATCTTTCCCAATCAGGCTGAAACCTTGTTTTTCGTAGAGCATTCTGTATCCTGATCAAGAATAGCGGAAGAAATTGGCAAAATATTTCCCAAATTCAGGTTGCAATGCAAAAAACTTTCATATCGCTCGTCCAAGTTATTATTATTGGTTTTTACGATATTTTCCATGATCTGGAGATCAGAAACTATGAAAAACACTTCCGATATTCAGGTTTTACGTAGGTTTCAAAGATTTTGTGTTTCTCACCGAGATATCCAAAATGAGAAAGATCTTTCCCAATCAGGCTGAAACCTTGTTTTTCGTAGAGCATTTCGTATCCTTATCAAGAATAGCGGAAGAAATTGGCAAAATATTTCCCAAATTCAGGTTGCAATGCAAAAAATTACCATATCGCTCGTCCAAGTTATTATTATTGGTTTTTACGATATTTTCCATAATCTGGAGATCAGAAACTAATTAAAACACTTCCGATATTCAGGTTTCACGTAGGTTTCGAAGATTTTGTGTTTCTCACCGAGATATCCAAAATGAGAAAGATCTTTCCCAATCAGGCTAAAACCTTGTTTTTCGTAGAGCATTTTGTATCCTGATCAAGAATAGCGGAAGAAATTGGCAAAATATTTGCCAAATTCAGGTTGCAATGCAAAAAACTTTCATATCGCTCGTCCAAGTTATTATTATTGGTTTTTACGATATTTTCCATAATCTGGAGATCAGAAACTATTAAAAACACTTCCGATATTCAGGTTTTACGTAGGTTCCGAAGATTTTGTGTTTCTCACCGAGATATCCAAAATGAGAAAGATCTTTCCCAATTAGGCTGAAACCTTGTTTTTCGTAGAGCATTTCGTATCCTGATCAAGAATAGCAGAAGAAATTGGCAAAATATTCCCCAAATTCAGGTTGCAATGCAAAAAACTTTCATATCGCTCGTCCAAGTTATTATTATTGGTTTTTACGATATTTTCCATAATCTGGAGATCAGAAACTATTAAAAACACTTCCGATATTCAGGTTTTACGTAGGTTTCAAAGATTTTGTGTTTCTCACCGAGATAACCAAAATGAGAAAGATTTTTCCCAATCAGGCTGAAACCTCGTTTTTCGTAGAGCATTTCGTATCCTGATCAAGAATAGCGGAAGAAATTGGCAAAATATTCCCCAAATTCAGGTTGCAATGCAAAAAACTTCCATATCGCTCGTCCAAGTTATTATTATTGGTTTTTACGATATTTTCCATAATCTGGAGATCAGAAACTATCAAAAACACTTCCGATATTCAGGTTTTACGTAGGTTCCGAAGATTTTGTGTTTCTCACCGAGATATCCAAAATGAGAAAGATCTTTCTCAATCAGGCTGAAACCTTGTTTTTCGTAGAGCATTTCGTATCCTGATCAAGAATAGCGGAAGAAATTGGCAAAATATTTCCCAAATTCAGGTTGCAATGCAAAAAACTTTCATATCGCTCGTCCAAGTTATTATTATTGGTTTTTTCGATATTTTCCATAATCTGGAGATCAGAAACTATTAAAAACACTTCCGATATTCAGGTTTCACGTAGGTTACGAAGATTTTGTGTACCTCAACTTGATATCCAAAATGAGAAAGATCTTTTCCAATCAGGCTGAAACCTTGTTTTTCGTAGAGCATTTCGTATCCTAATCAAGAATAGCAGAAGAAATTGGCAAAATATTCCCCAAATTCAGGTCGCAATGCAAAAAACTTTCATATCGCTCGTCCAAGTTATTATTATTGGTTTTTACGATATTTTCCATAATCTGGAGATCAGAAACTATTAAAAACACTTCCGATATTCAGGTTTCACGTAGGTTTCGAAGATTTTGTGTACCTCAACTTGATATCCAAAATGAGAAAGATCTTTTCCAATCAGGCTGAAACCTTGTTTTTCGTAGAGCATTTCGTATCCTGATCAAGAATAGCGGAAGAAATTGGCAAAATATTTCCCAAATTCAGGTTGCAATGCAAAAAACTTTCATATCGCTCGTCCAAGTTATTATTATTGGTTTTTACGATATTTTCCATAATCTGGAGATCAGAAACTATTAAAAACACTTCCGTTATTCAGGTTTCACGTAGGTTTCGAAGATTTTGTGTACCTCAACTTGCTATCCAAAATGAGAAAGATCTTTTCCAATCAGGCTGAAACCTTGTTTTTCGTAGAGCATTTCGTATCCTAATCAAGAATAGCAGAAGAAATTGGCAAAATATTCCCCAAATTCAGGTCGCAATGCAAAAAACTTTCATATCGCTCGTCCAAGTTATTATTATGGGTTTTCACGATATTTTCCATAATCTGGAGATCAGAAACTATCAAAAACACTGCCGATATTCAGGTTTTACGTAGGTTCCGAAGATTTTGTGTTTCTCACCGAGATATCCAAAATGAGAAAGATCTTTCTCAATCAGGCTGAAACCTTGTTTTTCGTAGAGCATTTCGTATCCTGATCAAGAATAGCGGAAGAAATTGGCAAAATATTTCCCAAATTCAGGTTGCAATGCAAAAAACTTTCATATCGCTCGTCCAAGTTATTATTATTGGTTTTTACGATATTTTCCATGATCTGGAGATCAGAAACTATGAAAAACACTTCCGATATTCAGGTTTTACGTAGGTTTCAAAGATTTTGTGTTTCTCACCGAGATAACCGAAATGAGAAAGATCTTTCCCAATCAGGCTGAAACCTTGTTTTTCGTAGAGCATTTCGTATCCTGATCAAGAATAGCGGAAGAAATTGGCAAAATATTCCCCAAATTCAGGTTGCGATGCAAAAAACTTTCATATCGCTCGTCCAAGTTATTATTGTTGGTTTTTACGATATTTTCCATAATCTGGAGATCAGAAACTATTAAAAACACTTCCGATATTCAGGTTTCACGTAGGTTTCAAAGATTTTGTGTTTCTCACCGAGATATCCAAAATGAGAAAGATCTTTCCCAATCAGGCTGAAACCTTGTTTTTCGTAGAGCATTTCGTATCCTGATCAAGAATAGCAGAAGAAATTGGCAAAATATTTCCCAAATTCAGGTTGCAATGCAAAAAACTACCATATCGCTCGTCCAAGTTATTATTATTGGTTTTTACGATATTTTCCATAATCTGGAGATCAGAAACTAATTAAAACACTTCCGATATTCAGGTTTCACGTAGGTTTCGAAGATTTTGTGTTTCTCACCGAGATATCCAAAATGAGAAAGATCTTTCCCAATCAGGCTGAAACCTTGTTTTTCGTAGAGCATTTTGTATCCTGATCAAGAATAGCGGAAGAAATTGGCAAAATATTTCCCAAATTCAGGTTGCAATGCAAAAAACTTTCATATCGCTCGTCCAAGTTGTTATTATTGGTTTTTACGATATTTTCCATAATCTGGAGATCAGAAACTATTAAAAACACTTCCGATATTCAGGTTTTACGTAGGTTCCGAAGATTTTGTGTTTCTCACCGAGATATCCAAAATGAGAAAGATCTTTCCCAATTAGGCTGAAACCTTGTTTTTCGTAGAGCATTTCGTATCCTCATCAAGAATAGCAGAAGAAATTGGCAAAATATTTCCCAAATTCAGGTTGCAATGCAAAAAACTTTCATATCGCTCGTCCAAGTTATTATTATTGGTTTTTACGATATTTTCCATAATCTGGAGATCAGAAACTATTAAAAACACTTCCGATATTCAGGTTTTACGTAGGTTCCGAAGATTTTGTGTTTCTCACCGAGATATCCAAAATGAGAAAGATCTTTCCCAATCAGGCTGAAACCTTGTTTTTCGTAGAGCATTTCGTATCCTGATCAAGAATAGCGGAAGAAATTGGCAAAATATTCCCCAAATTCAGGTTGCAATGCAAAAAACTTCCATATCGCTCGTCCAAGTTATTATTATTGGTTTTCACGATATTTTCCATAAACTGGAGATCAGAAACTATCAAAAACACTGCCGATATTCAGGTTTTACGTAGGTTCCGAAGATTTTGTGTTTCTCACCGAGATATCCAAAATGAGAAAGATCTTTCTCAATCAGGCTGAAACCTTGTTTTTCGTAGAGCATTTCGTATCCTGATCAAGAATAGCGGAAGAAATTGGCAAAATATTTCCCAAATTCAGGTTGCAATGCAAAAAAACTTTCATATCGCTCGTCCAAGTTATTATTATTGGTTTTTACGATATTTTCCATAATCTGGAGATCAGAAACTATTAAAAACACTTCCGATATTCAGGTTTCACGTAGGTTTCAAAGATTTTGTGTTTCTCACCGAGATATCCAAAATGAGAAAGATCTTTCCCAATCAGGCTGAAACCTTGTTTTTCGTAGAGCATTTCGTATCCTGATCAAGAATAGCAGAAGAAATTGGCAAAATATTCCCCAAATTCAGGTTGCAATGCAAAATACTTTCATATCGCTCGTCCAAGTTATTATTATTGGTTTTTACGATATTTTCCATAATCTGGAGATCAGAAACTATTAAAAACACTTCCGATATTCAGGTTTCACGTAGGTTTCAAAGATTTTGTGTTTCTCACCGAGATATCCAAAATGAGAAAGATCTTTCCCAATCAGGCTGAAACCTTGTTTTTCGTAGAGCATTTCGTATCCTGGGGGCTTATTACGGTTCTCAAGTGAGTTTACTCACTTCTCGCATTTTCATCTCACGTGAGTTTAGTCACCCTATTACGGATCTCTCGAGTGAAAATGTGAAGTAACTAGGCACTTCCGGTATAGGGATCCCACATTTTCACAAAAGTTGGCGCCATTTTCTTAAATAAGAGTTGTTATTATAGATGCATTTCCATAAATTTCGAACAAATTCCTGAACACTGGTTTAATTTGTACATCCCATTTTTTCTTTACATATTGTAAACGTAAACTATTGATAAATTAACCTCTATAGGCATAAAGGTATTTACCTGTAAAATCGACGAAATTCGTTTTCCGTTATATTAAATTTCGCATCACCATTACGATCACTAAATTATTCATCGTACAAATTCACGCGTATCAAACTTTTATTCTTTAACATTCTTTAACCAACAAAAATAGAGCGACTTTCAATTTTTGATAGAACCGATGGAACTTCCAGGCAAATTACGCTCACGAGCATGCGCACAACGGTTCTCGACACAGAATTTCGTGTCGAGTAAACTCACGCGGATAATCTCGCCTTTTCACCTAGTGAGATTCACCGTAATAGGGTGAGCCACTCACTTCCGTCATTTTCACTCGATTCGAGAACCGTAATAAGCCCCCTGATCAAGAATAGCAGAAGGCAAAATATTTCCCAAATTCAGGTTGCAATGCAAAAAACTACCATATCGCTCGTCCAAGTTATTATTATTGGTTTTTACGATATTTTCCATAATCTGGAGATCAGAAACTAATTAAAACACTTCCGATATTCAGGTTTCACGTAGGTTTCGAAGATTTTGTGTTTCTCAACGAGATATCCAAAATGAGAAAGATCTTTCCCAATCAGGCTGAAACCTTGTTTTTCGTAGAGCATTTTGTATCCTGATCAAGAATAGCGGAAGAAATTGGCAAAATATTTCCCAAATTCAGGTTGCAATGCAAAAAACTTTCATATCGCTCGTCCAAGTTATTATCATTGGTTTTTACGATATTTTCCATAATCTGGAGATCAGAAACTATTAAAAACACTTCCGATATTCAGGTTTTACGTAGGTTCCGAAGATTTTGTGTTTCTCACCGAGATATCCAAAATGAGAAAGATCTTTCCCAATCAGGCTGAAACCTTGTTTTTCGTAGAGCATTTTGTATCCTGATCAAGAATAGCGGAAGAAATTGGCAAAATATTTCCCAAATTCAGGTTGCAATGCAAAAAACTTTCATATCGCTCGTCCAAGTTATTATTATTGGTTTTTACGATATTTTCCATAATCTGGAGATCAGAAACTATTAAAAACACTTCCGATATTCAGGTTTTACGTAGGTTCCGAAGATTTTGTGTTCCTCACCGAGATATCCAAAATGAGAAAGATCTTTCCCAATTAGGCTGAAACCTTGTTTTTCGTAGAGCATTTCGTATCCTGATCAAGAATAGCAGAAGAAATTGGCAAAATATTTCCCAAATTCAGGTTGCAATGCAAAAAACTTTCATATCGTTCGTCCAAGTTATTATCATTGGTTTTTACGATATTTTCCATAATCTGGAGATCAGAAACTATTAAAAACACTTCCGATATTCAGGTTTTACGTAGGTTTCAAAGATTTTGTGTTTCTCACCGAGATAACCAAAATGAGAAAGATCTTTCCCAATCAGGCTGAAACCTCGTTTTTCGTAGAGCATTTCGTATCCTGATCAAGAATAGCGGAAGAAATTGGCAAAATATTCCCCAAATTCAGGTTGCAATGCAAAAAACTTCCATATCGCTCGTCCAAGTTATTATTATTGGTTTTTACGATATTTTCCATAATCTGGAGATCAGAAACTATCAAAAACACTGCCGATATTCAGGTTTTACGTAGGTTCCGAAGATTTTGTGTTTCTCACCGAGATATCCAAAATGAGAAAGATCTTTCTCAATCAGGCTGAAACCTTGTTTTTCGTAGAGCATTTCGTATCCTGATCAAGAATAGCGGAAGAAATTGGCAAAATATTTCCCAAATTCAGGTTGCAATGCAAAAAACTTTCATATCGCTCGTCCAAGTTATTATCATTGGTTTTTACGATATTTTCCATAATCTGGAGATCAGAAACTATTAAAAACACTTCCGATATTCAGGTTTCACGTAGGTTTCAAAGATTTTGTGTTTCTCACCGAGATATCCAAAATGAGAAACATCTTTCCCAATCAGGCTGAAACCTTGTTTTTCGTAGAGCATTTCGTATCCTGATCAAGAATAGCAGAAGAAATTGGCAAAATATTTCCCAAATTCAGGTTGCAATGCAAAAAACTACCATATCGCTCGTCCAAGTTATTATTATTGGTTTTTACGATATTTTCCATAATCTGGAGATCAGAAACTAATTAAAACACTTCCGATATTCAGGTTTCACGTAGGTTTCGAAGATTTTGTGTTTCTCACCGAGATAACCAAAATGAGAAAGATCTTTCCCAATCAGGCTGAAACCTCGTTTTTCGTAGAGCATTTCGTATCCTGATCAAGAATAGCGGAAGAAATTGGCAAAATATTCCCCAAATTCAGGTTGCAATGCAAAAAACTTCCATATCGCTCGTCCAAGTTATTATTATTGGTTTTTACGATATTTTCCATAATCTGGAGATCAGAAACTATCAAAAACACTGCCGATATTCAGGTTTTACGTAGGTTCCGAAGATTTTGTGTTTCTCACCGAGATATCCAAAATGAGAAAGATCTTTCTCAATCAGGCTGAAACCTTGTTTTTCGTAGAGCATTTCGTATCCTGATCAAGAATAGCGGAAGAAATTGGCAAAATATTTCCCAAATTCAGGTTGCAATGCAAAAAACTTTCATACCGCTCGTCCAAGTTATTATTATTGGTTTTTACGATATTTTCCATAATCTGGAGATCAGAAACTATTAAAAACACTTCCGATATTCAGGTTTTACGTAGGTTCCGAAGATTTTGTGTTTCTCACCGAGATATCCAAAATGAGCAAGATCTTTCCCAATTAGGCTGAAACCTTGTTTTTCGTAGAGCATTTCGTATCCTGATCAAGAATAGCAGAAGAAATTGGCAAAATATTCCCCAAATTCAGGTTGCAATGCAAAAAACTTTCATATCGCTCGTCCAAGTTATTATTATTGGTTTTTACGATATTTTCCATAATCTGGAGATCAGAAACTATTAAAAACACTTCCGATATTCAGGTTTTACGTAGGTTTCAAAGATTTTGTGTTTCTCACCGAGATAACCAAAATGAGAAAGATCTTTCCCAATCAGGCTGAAACTTTGTTTTTCGTAAAGCATTTTGTATCCTGATCAAGAAAAGCGGAAGAAATTGGCAAAATATTTCCCAAATTCAGGTTGCAATGCAAAAAACTACCATATCGCTCGTCCAAGTTATTATTATTGGTTTTTACGATATTTTCCATAATCTGGAGATCAGAAACTAATTAAAACACTTCCGATATTCAGGTTTCACGTAGGTTTCGAAGATTTTGTGTTTCTCAACGAGATATCCAAAATGAGAAAGATCTTTCCCAATCAGGCTGAAACCTTGTTTTTCGTAGAGCATTTTGTATCCTGATCAAGAATAGCGGAAGAAATTGGCAAAATATTTCCCAAATTCAGGTTGCAATGCAAAAAACTTTCATATCGCTCGTCCAAGTTATTATCATTGGTTTTTACGATATTTTCCATAATCTGGAGATCAGAAACTATTAAAAACACTTCCGATATTCAGGTTTTACGTAGGTTCCGAAGATTTTGTGTTTCTCACCGAGATATCCAAAATGAGAAAGATCTTTCCCAATCAGGCTGAAACCTTGTTTTTCGTAGAGCATTTTGTATCCTGATCAAGAATAGCGGAAGAAATTGGCAAAATATTTCCCAAATTCAGGTTGCAATGCAAAAAACTTTCATATCGCTCGTCCAAGTTATTATTATTGGTTTTTACGATATTTTCCATAATCTGGAGATCAGAAACTATTAAAAACACTTCCGATATTCAGGTTTTACGTAGGTTCCGAAGATTTTGTGTTCCTCACCGAGATATCCAAAATGAGAAAGATCTTTCCCAATTAGGCTGAAACCTTGTTTTTCGTAGAGCATTTCGTATCCTGATCAAGAATAGCAGAAGAAATTGGCAAAATATTTCCCAAATTCAGGTTGCAATGCAAAAAACTTTCATATCGCTCGTCCAAGTTATTATCATTGGTTTTTACGATATTTTCCATAATCTGGAGATCAGAAACTATTAAAAACACTTCCGATATTCAGGTTTTACGTAGGTTTCGAAGATTTTGTGTTTCTCACCGAGATATCCAAAATGAGAAAGATCTTTCCCAATCAGGCTAAAACTTTGTTTTTCGTAAAGCATGTTGTATCCTGATCAGGAATAGCGGAAGAAATTGTCAAAATATTTCCAAAATTCAGGTTGCAATGCAAAAAACTTTCATATCGCCCGTCCAAGTTATTATTATTGGTTTTTACGATATTATCCATAATCTGGAGATCAGAAACTATTAAAAACACTTCCGATATTCAGGTTTTACGTAGATTTCAAAGATTTTGTGTTTCTCACCGAGATAACCAAAATGAGAAAGATCTTTCCCAATCAGGCTGAAACCTTGTTTTTCGTAGAGCATTTCGTATCCTGATCAAGAATAGCAGAAGAAATTGGCAAAATATTCCCCAAATTCAGGTTGCAATGCAAAAAACTTTCATATCGCTCGTCCAAGTTATTATTATTGGTTTTTACGATATTTTCCATAATCTGGAGATCAGAAACTATTAAAAACACTTCCGATATTCAGGTTTCACGTAGGTTTCAAAGATTTTGTGTTTCTCACCGAGATATCCAAAATGAGAAAGATCTTTCCCAATCAGGCTGAAACCTTGTTTTTCGTAGAGCATTTCGTATCCTGATCAAGAATAGCAGAAGAAATTGGCAAAATATTTCCCAAATTCAGGTTGCAATGCAAAAAACTACCATATCGCTCGTCCAAGTTATTATTATTGGTTTTTACGATATTTTCCATAATCTGGAGATCAGAAACTATTTAAAACACTTCCGATATTCAGGTTTTACGTAGGTTCCGAAGATTTTGTGTTTCTCACCGAGATATCCAAAATGAGAAAGATCTTTCCCAATTAGGCTGAAACCTTGTTTTTCGTAGAGCATTTCGTATCCTGATCAAGAATAGCAGAAGAAATTGGCAAAATATTCCCCAAATTCAGGTTGCAATGCAAAAAACTTTCATATCGCTCGTCCAAGTTATTATTATTGGTTTTTACGATATTTTCCATAATCTGGAGATCAGAAACTATTAAAAACACTTCCGATATTCAGGTTTTACGTAGGTTTGAAAGATTTTGTGTTTCTCACCGAGATATCCAAAATGAGAAAGATCTTTCCCAATCAGGCTGAAACCTTGTTTTTCATAAAGCATTTCGTATCCTGATCAAGAATAGCAGAAGAATTTGGCAAAATATTCCCCAAATTCACGTCACGATGCAAAAAACGAAGTTTGTTCATCGTGAAACTGACGAATTTTGGCTTCGTTTTTCTTTTATATCGCTCGTCCAAGTTATTATTTTTGGTTTTTACAATGTTTTTCGTAATCTGGAGATCAAGCACTATCAAAAACACTTTTTATATTTAGGTTTTCCGTGAGTTCCGAAGATTTTGTGTATCTCACCGAGATATCCAGACTGAGAAAGATCTTTCCACAATCAGGCTAAAACCTTGTTTTCCGTGAAGCATTTTGTATCCTGATCAAGAATAGCAGAAGAAATTGGCAAAATATTCCCCAAATTCACGTTACGACGCAAAAAACGAAGTTTGTTCAGAGTGAAATTGACGAATTTCGGCTTTGTTTTTCTTTCATATCGCTCGTCCAATTTATTATTCTTGGTTTTTACGACATTTTTCGTAATCTGGAGATCGAACACTATTAAAAACACTTTTTACTGTAGGCATATATGAAGAGCTACTAACAACATCTAGTGGTAGATTATACGATAATCAGTTATAGGTATACGTCATAGAAATAAACAAAAGCATAAGGTTGTTATTTATAATAAATGCCAGTATCAAATATTAAGTTAAAAGAAAGAGACGTGTAAAATAATAAAGATATATTGTTTATAAACGATAATTTGAATACTATTCTTAAATATTTATACATCGCCACAATTCAGAAGTGGGATAATCTAACGTCAATCGGTTATCTAAGTAAAGGGAAGCTGTGTGCTCCAAAGAAATTCTTAAATCGATCCGTTGAGCTGTGTGCCGTGTATCGTGTGTGTTGGTGTCTTAAGCTTTGTGCTCTGATGGGACACTCATTTAAGTAATTTTGCGACCTTTGTGCCCGAAAGAATATAAAAAAAAAAATTTCGTTCAAACACGATGGAATCAACACAATTGACAGTAGCACAGATAAAATTAGCATTACAGCAACGCAATCTCTCCATAACAGGACGTAAAGCTGATTTAATCATACGAATGAACGAAGTTGACATGTCTGGCAAGTGGGTGGAAGAAGCACAGCAGGCTACTAGAGACGACGATGAGGAAGAACAGAATGCACTGTTGTATTTAAATGATAAAAGAAATTTAGATGAACGAGAAGCAAGAGTTCGACAAGCAGAAGCAGATCTCATGAAACGAGAAATTGAACTGCTCCGACAAGAAAATGCCATGTTAAAATCATCTAATACATCAAGCACAAGATCAACATCTTCAAGAATATCGATAAGTGTAAAAAACGTAAGTGAGCTTCTCAGTGAATACAATGGATCGGGTGAGGATTTTTAACGATGGAAAGCTCAAGTAAATTTGCTCAAACGAACGTATGATTTGGACGATGATTCTTCAAAGCTGATGATTGGCTGTAAACTCAAAGGTAAAGCACTGAATTGGTATCATTCTAAAGCAGAGCATCTGCTATTAACGATGGACGAGTTATTAGAGCAGATGGCATCTATGTTTGACCAACGACTAGACCGACTACAACTACGTAAGAGGTTTGAAGCGAGAGAGTGGCAACGCAGCGAGTTCTTTAGTGATTACTGCCATAATAAGATTATCTTAGCCAATAAGGTACCAATAGCTAGTGAAGAAATCATAGATTATATCATTGAAGGAATCCCTTCAGAAAATTTAAAAAATCAGGCGCGGATGCAATCACTTTCATCGATACAAGATCTTCTTCAAGCATTCAAGAATATTCAATTAAATCCTTTAAAATCATTTATCAATAAACGTGATTATCAGCGGCCCATGGACATAAAAGATAAGGTTAAAACAGATTTACTGTCTCAAACTTCAGGGCTAGTACCCACTAAGGAGACCAATAACAGTTCAAAATCTGTATCTCGAGGTAGTATAAAATGCTATAACTGTAACAACAATGGACATTATGCAAAGGATTGTCCCAAGCCGAGAAGAGAGAGACGAGAGCCGGAGGCAAAAGAAGTTGGAATCAGGACCGATCGCCAAATTGGTTGTGTTTGTCACGCGAACACACAAGAAGACGAAGAAGATGAACCTCATTTTCAGTTAGAAGAAATAGAGGAGAACACTCCAGAGAATGATGACGAAGAAGAAATAGCTTTCATTGATCTGAACGCTGAAGTCAGAGACGAATTTCAGAAACTTACAGAGTTCAAGATTAAAGAGTGTCAACCTTTTTCGCTAGTGTCTAGGATTGATACAGGTTGTCCTATTAGTCTTATTCAGGAACGATTCGTAAGTAAGAAAGCTATGAATACCCCAGGGTGTGAGTGGCAAAAATACTATGGTATTAATAAGTCAGTAGTAAAGGTCATAGGTATAGTAGACGCACAGGTCACTTTAGACGGTGATACTAAAGATATCACGTTGGGTGTAGTTTCTGACATTACCATGAATGCACCGGTTCTATTAGGAAGAGATTCGCTAAAAGTTTTCGGTTATGGTCTCACAAAGAGTCTTACTTACGATGCTGCTGTTGTTGGTATTATGCATGTTGGTGTGGAGGATAAGTTTGAAACGGACCTTATTAGAATCAATCCAAGCGTGTCACAGGAATACAAATATAAATTAGAGACTATTTTTAAGGAACACTATGAAAAGCCAGAACGACCTATTAATCCGAAAGTTCAGGTAGAGGCAAAGATAAATTTGAAAAATAATTAACCTATTCATTTTGGCCCACGTCGACTTGCTTACACCGACAAAGGTAAAGTTAATATTATATTAGACAGACTACTCAAAGATAAAATTATACGAGAAAGTAAAACTGAATATGCATCGCCTATAGTATTAACGCGAAAAAAGAATGGAGACATTAGAATGTGTGTAGACTTCCGTGCGTTAAACAAAATCATGTCAAGGGACAATTATCCCCTTCCACTAATAGACGACCAATTAGATCAATTACGAGGTAAGGAATATTTTAGTGGACTGGATCTTAAAGACGGATTTTACCATGTAGCCATGGCTTCGGATTCAGTAAAATATACTTCATTTATCACACCAATGGGTCAGTTTGAATATATGCGAATGCCGTTTGGTTTAAAGATTGGACCACAGTGCTTTCAGCGGTTTATTAATGAAGCCTTATCGGTCTTTATTCGTTCGGGTGACGTCGTCGTGTACATGGACGATATTTTAATAGCAACTAAGACCCTTGACGAGCAATTAAAAGTATTAAAATCTCTGTTTGATACATTAGTCGAAAACAAGTTAGAGTAACGACTCGATAAATGTTCTTTTTTGGAAACTACAATTGAACACTTGGGATACAAAATCACGAAAGAAGGCTTGGGCCCGACCGATAGCGGAGTGGCAGCAGTAGTAGGTTTCCCTACTCCTGGATCAGTCAGAGAAGTACAGAGTTTTTTAGGCCTTGCTTCATGGTTCCGCCGATATATTGAAGGTTTTTCGATTATAGCGAAACCCTTATATAGTTTGATGAAAAAGAACGCGAGATTTGCTTTTGGCGAGAACGAAAGGAGAGCGTTCGAGTTGCTTAAACGTAAATTAACTGAATCTCCCATTTTAGCAATTTACGACCCTCACGTCGCTACTGAATTACATTGTGATGCGAGCACATTAGGGTTTGGAGCAGTCTTTTTGCAGATACAGCCCGATCGGCTGATGCATCCTATCTTTTACTTTAGTCGTCGTACCACAGAAGCTGAATCTCGCTATCACAGTTTTGAATTAGAAACGCTAGCTATTGTTTACGCATTACGCCGGTTTAGAATATATTTGCAAGGAATGCAATTTACTATTATATCAGATTGTAGCGCGGTTACACAGACATTGGAAAAACGAGACATAAATTCACGTATTGCTCGGTGGAGCCTTGAATTGCAAAGTTTTGATTTCAAAATACTACATCGACCAGGATCGAAAATAGGGCACGTCGATGCCTTAAGCCGTGCGTTTGGAATCCTCGTCGTGGAAGACAATCCATTTGAATGGAACCTGACGATTTCACAAAGTAACGATCCAAAGATTTATGAAATAATTCAAAAATTAGATAAAACTGAGGATCCTCAATATGAAATGCGTGATGGATTGATATATAAAAAGCATAAAGGTACTAGTTTATTTCTAGTTCCCGAACAGATGGTGAACCATGTGATGTATCATTATCATAATGATATGGGACACATTGGTATAAATAAGATGGTTGAGATAATAGGACGTACGTATTGGATTCCTAGGTTACGAATAAGATGTGAAGATCATATTCGTCATTGCCTTCGATGTATATCTTTTTCTCCTCCAACAGGCAAAATAGGGGGTTATTTGAACCCCATACCCAAAGGAGATAAACCATTTGACACTTTACACATAGATCATTTTGGACCTGTAGATCAACAAGTAGCACTTAAAAAACATATTTTATTAATAATTGACGCTTTTACTAAATTTGTTCGTTTATATGCAACCAAGACTACTAGCTCCAAGGAAGCCATTGATTGTTTGAATCAATATTTTAATAGCTATAGTCGTCCGAGGGTAATCATTTCTGATCGTGGAACTGCCTTTACGTCTTCTGAATTTGAAACCTTTATCAAAGATTGCGATATCCAGCATATCAAGATAGCGTCTGGGTCTCCCAAAGCTAATGGACAGGTAGAACGTGTAAATAGAGATCTTGCGCCAATGCTTGCCAAACTTACCAATAACTCCGAAGGAAAACAGTGGTACAAGATGTTAGGTGACGTTGAGCACTCAATGAATAATACAATTAATAGATCGACTGGCTTCTCCCCTAGTCAGTTACTATATGGGGTGAATCAACGCGGTTCCGCACTTGATAGATTAAGAGATATCGTGCAGATACCACCCGAAAATAACGTGCATAGATTAGAAGAAAATCGAGCGAAAGCGGCTGAAGCCATCGTAAAAGCTCAGGTACAGCAGAAACGAACTTATGATCGTACACATAAAAAGCCATGTGAATATGATGTAGGTGATATGGTTATGATTAAGAATTTCGAAAGTACACCAGGTATATCGAAAAAGATGATACCTCGATTTAAGGGTCCTTATGAGATTTCAAAGGTTCTCCGAAATAATCGATACATTGTCGCAGATAAGCAAGGTTTTCAAAATACCCAGAAACATTATGTTCGTACATGGGAATCTTCAAATCTCCGACCTTGGCCATAATTAAATTAAATAATGTTATGTTCCTATATTTACATGTATTGTAGATTTTAGATTTAACATTTAAGTTACTGATTTATACAGTTTGAAGAACAAATGTTGTTACTTAATTTAATACATATGTATTTATCTTCATTCTTTTCTCATATAAGTTTGGGACAAACTTAGAGTCTGGATAGGCCGAACTGTAGGCATATATGAAGAGCTACTAACAACATCTAGTGGTAGATTATAAGATAATCAGTTATAGGTATACGTCATAGAAATGAACAAAAGCATAAGGTTGTTATTTATAATAAATGCCAGTATCAAATATTAAGTTAAAAGAAAGAGACGTGTAAAATAATGAAGATATATTGTTTATAAACGATAATTTGAATACTATTCTTAAATATTTATACATCGCCACATTATATTTAGTTTTTCCGTAGGTTCCGAAGATTTTGTGTATCTCACTGAGATATCCAGAATGAGAAAGATCTTACGTCAATCAGGCTGAAACCTTGTTTTTCGTAAAGCATTTTGTATCCTGATCAAGAATAGCGGGAGAAATTGGCAAAATATTCCCCAAATTCACGTTACGATGCAAAAAACGAAGTTTGTTCATCGTGAAATTGACGAATTTTGGCTTTGTTTTTCGTTCATATCGCTCGTCCAAGTTATTATTTCTGGTTTTTACGATATTTTTCGTGATCTGGAGATCGAGCACTATTAAAAACACTTTTTATATTTGGGTTTTCTGTAGGTTCCGAAGATTTTGTGTATCTCACTGAGATATCCAGAATGAGAAAGATCTTTCCACAATCAGGCTGAAACCTTGTTTTCCGTGAAGCATTTTGTATCCTGATCAAGAATAGCGGAAGAAATTAGCAAAATATCCCCCAAATTCACGTTACGATGTAAAAAACGAAGTTTGTTCAGCGTGAAAATGACGAATTTCGGCTTTGCTTTTCTTTCATATCGCTCGTCCAAGTTATTATTCTTGGTTTTTACGACATTTTTCGTAATCTGGAGATCGAACACTATTAAAAACACTTTTTATATTTAGGTTTTCCGTAGGTTCCGAAGATTTTGTGTATCTCACTGAGATATCCAAAATGAGAAAGATCTTTCGTCAATCAGGCTGAAACCTTGTTTTTCGTAAAGCATTTCGTATCCTGATCAAGAATAGCGAAAGAAATTGGCAAAATATTCCCCAAATTCACGTTACGATGCAAGAAACGAAGTTTGTTCAGCGTGAAATTGACGAATTTCGGCTTTGTTTTTCTTTCATATCGCTCGTCCAAGTTATTATTTTTCGGTTTGACGATATTTTTCGTAATCTGGAGATCAAGCACTATTAAAAACACTTACTGTATCTAGGTTTTCCGTAGGTTCCGAAGATTTTGTGTATCTCACTGAGATATCCAAAATGAGAAAGAACTTTCGTCAATCAGGCTGAAACCTTGTTTTTCGTAAAGCATTTTGTATCCTGATCAAGAATAGCGGAAGAAATTGGCAAAATATTCCCCAAATTCGGGTTGCAATGCAAAAAACTTTCGTATCGCTCGTCCAAGATATTATTATTGGTTTTTACGATATTTTCCATAATCTGGAGAAGAAAAACCATTAAAAACACTTCCGATATTCAGGTTTTACGTAGGTTTCAAAGATTTTGTGTTTCTTACCGAGATATCCAAAACGAGAAAGATCTTTCTCAAAACCTTGTTTTTCGTGAAGCATTTTGCATCCTGATCAAGAATAGCAAAAGAAATTGGCAAAATATTCCCCAAATTCAGGTTGCAATGCAAAAAACTTTCATATCGCTCGTCCAAGTTATTATTATTGGTTTTTACAATATTTTTCGTAATCTGGAGATCAAGCACTATTAAAAACACTTTTTATATTTAGGTTTTCCGTGAGTTCCGAAGATTTTGTGTATCTCACCGAGATATCCAGAATGAGAAAGATCTTTCCCAATCAGGCTAAAACCTTGTTTTTCGTAGAGCATTTCGTAACCCGATCAAGAATAGCAGAAGAAATCGGCAAAATATTCTTCAAATTCAGGTTGCGATGCAAAAAACTTTCATATCGCTCGTCCAAGTTATTATTATTGGTTTTTACGATATTTTCCATAATCTGCAGATCAAAAACTATCAAAAACACTTCCGAAATTCAGGTTTTACGTAGGTTCCGAAGACTTTGTGTTTCTCACCGAGATATCCAAAATAAGAAAGATCATCCCAATCAGGCTAAAACTTTGTTTTTCGTAAAGCATTTTGTATCTTGATCAAGAATAGCGGAAGAAATTGGCAAAATATTCCCCAAATTCAGGTTGCAATGCAAAAAACTTTCATATCGCTCGTCCAAGTTATTATTATTGGTTTTTACGATATTTTCCATAATCTGGAGAAGAAAAACTATTGAAAACACTTCCGATATTCAGGTTTTACGTAGGTTTCAAAGATTTTGTGTTTCTTACCGAGATATCCAAAACGAGAAAGATCTTTCTCAAAACCTTGTTTTTCGTGAAGCATTTTGCATCCTGATCAAGAATAGCAAAAGAAATTGGCAAAATATTCCCCAAATTCAGGTTGCAATGCAAAAAACTTTCATATCGCTCGTCCAAGTTATTATTATTGGTTTTTACAATATTTTTCGTAATCTGGAGATCAAGCACTATTGAAAACACTTTTTATATTTAGTTTTTCCGTAGGTTCCGAAGATTTTGTGTATCTCACTGAGATATCCAAAATGAAAAAGATCTTACGTCAATCAGGCTGAAACCTTGTTTTTCGTGAAGCATTTTGTATCCTGATCAAGAATAGCGGAAGAAATTGGTAAAATATTCCCCGAATTCACGTTACGATGCAAGAAACGAAGTTTGTTCAGCGTGAAATTGACGAATTTCGGCCTCGTTTTTCTTTCATATCGCTCCTCCAAGTTATTGTTTTTGGTTTTTACAATATTTTTCGTAATCTGGTGATCAAGCACTATTAAAAACACTTTCTTTATGTAGGTTTTTTGTAGGTGCCGAAGATTTTGTGTATCCCACCGAGATATCCAGAATGAGAAAGATCTCATCTTAATCAGGCTGAAACCTTGTTTTTCGTAAAGCATTTTGTATCCTGATCAAGAATAGCGGAAGAAATGGGCAAAATATTCCCCAAATTCACGTTACGATGTAATAAACGAAGTTTGTTCAGCGTGAAATTGACGAATTTCGGCTTCGTTTTTCGTTCATATCGCTCGTCCAAGTTATTATTTTTTGGTTTGACGATATTTTTCGTAATCTGGAGATCAAGCACAATCAAAAACACTTTCTGTATCTAGGTTTTCCGTAGGTTCCGAAGATTTTGTGTATCTCACTGAGATATCCAAAATGAGAAAGAACTTTCGTCAATCAGGCTGAAACCTTGTTTTTCGTCAAGCATTTTGTATCCTGATCAAGAATAGCGGAAGAAATTGGCAAAATATTCCCCAAATTCACGTTACGTTGCAAAAAACGAAGTTTGTTCATCGTGAAATTGACGAATTTTGGCTTTGTTTTTCTTTTATATTGCTCGTCCAAGTTATTATTTTTCGTTTTTACGATATTTTTCGTAATCTGGAGATCAAGCACTATCAAAAACACTTTTTATATTTAGGTTTTCCGTGAGTTCCGAAGATTTTGTGTATCTCACCGAGATATACAAAATGAGAAAGATCTCATCTCAATCAGGCTGAAACCTTGTTTTTCGTAAAGCATTTTGTATCCTAATCAAGAATAGCAGTAGAAATTGGCAAAATATTCCCCAAATTCACGTTACGATGTAATAAACGAAGTTTGTTCAGCGTGAAATTGACGAATTTCGGCTTCGTTTTTCGTTCATATCGCTCGTCCAAGTTATTATTTTTCGTTTTTACGATATTTTTCGTAATCTGGAGATCAAGCACTAATCAAAACACTTTCTATATTCAGGTTTTCTGTAGGTTCCGAAGATTTTGTGTATCTCACCGAGATATCCAAAATGAGAAAGATCTCATCTCAATCAGGCTGAAACCTTGTTTTTCGTAAAGCATTTTGTATCCTGATCAAGAATAGCGGAAGAAATTGGCAAAATATTTCCCAAATTCACGTTACGATGCAAAAAACGAAGTTTGTTCAGCGTGAAATTGACGAATTTCGGCTTCGTTTTTCTTTCATATCGCCCGTCCAAGTTATTATTATTGGTTTTTACGATATTTTCTGTAATCTGGAGATCAAGCACTATCAAAAACACTTACTATTGTAAAGGGTCAGAATGAAGAGCCGTAGGATTCTCAGTTAAAATGTTTTATTGTAGGTAGAACGGTGAATGTTAGTTATACAATATTACAATGGGGTTTATAATGATGAGATTCGACTGCCTCGCTAGGCTGTCGAGGAGGCACTGCTCGCTCTCGTCCGTGTTCGGGCGTCCTCGGCTTTTCTCGGAGAACTCGACACCCGAACTCAGACGATCGCCTGTCGGGGCCTTGTATCCGTTACAGATTCGGCCAATCCTGAATCTGCTCCGTCCTCGGAGTCGTTATATAATACTACATTTTACATGATACATCTATATATATATATTTTTTTTTTTTTTGTTTACAGATCATCTCAATTCTAGTTAGTTATCCATGGTCGCATATTGGCGGGTTCCCATACTTCTTCGTTATGGCGTTGAGTGACTTGAAACCCTTCAATATCCGCTATTACATATCTTTGGTTTCGCAGTACCTTTGAGACCATATACGGTCCTTTAAATCTAGGGATTAGTTTGGGGGATATTCCCTCAGTAGAATCAAAATTTCTTATCATAACAAAATCTCCCACTTGATACTCGTTGGCATCCTTTTTTTGTTGTTTGCATTGTTGGCATATCTACTCTGTGCCACTTGTAATTTTTCGTCAGCTTTCTTCCTTAATGCAACCAAATCCCTGTCTCTATTTTTTACCTCGTTATCTAAAAATTCTTTTATGTAATCACTGACTTTTCCCCGCTGATCTAGGCCAAACAATAGCTGACTGGGTGTTTCTCCAGTAGATGCATGGACTGAATTATTAAACGCATATTCAACGTCAGTCACGACCTTTGGCCATGATTTCCCAATTTCGTGATCGCTTAGTTTACCTAACATCGGTGCAAGACTTTTATCGACAATCTCTACTTGCCCATTTGCCTGGGGGGATCCTGTCGCAACCTTTTGGTGTCTTACGTCATATTCGTTCAGGAAGTCTTGAAACTCTTGCGATGTGAACGACGTACCGCGGTCTGAAGTTATGGTACGAGGCTTGCTATAATCTGCAAAGTATTTTTTTAGGCATGCAATGCTTTCAGCCGACGTCGTCGATTTGGTCGGGTACAGCTTTGTGAACTTCGTAAAAGCATCGATTACTACTAGAATATGTTTTTTCGACTTTACTCGCGTGTCAAAAATATCAATGTGATCCACGTGTACGTTATCAAAAGGTTTGTCTCCTTTTGGAATGACTTTCACCGTCCCCTCGACCTTGCCCGACGTTGGCGTAAAGGCAATGCATTTACAGCAATTCTTCATGTGCTCGTTGATTTTTTTTCGCATTCCTGGGAACCAGTAGTTTTTGCTCTAGGTTTCGAATACTTTTGCTATCCCTAGATGACCTAGTTCATCGTGGTACTTATATATTACGTTTTTCTCCATTGCGCTTGGTACATAAAATAAGGGCGCGTCGCCTTTTTCGCTTTTTCTATAGATTACGCCATTTCTCTGTTCGTACAATTTATCTTCGGTTATTTCAACTTTTTTTCTGATCTCTAAGATACGTTCATCCTTATTTTGTGCTAACATCAAGTCTGTTTCGAACGAGTTACCCTCTATTATTCCTATCCAATTTTGACGGCTCAGCCCATCAACATGAGTCATGCGCCTTCCTTCGCGATGTTCGGTTGTATAATCGAAGTTTTGGAGTTCCAGGACCCACCGGGTTATTCTAGGGTTGATGTCCTTTTTTTTCAATGCTAGAGTAAGTGAATTGCAATCAGTGACGATTCTGAAAGAAATCCCGTGTAGATAGACCCGAAATCTTCGTAATGCATAGATAATTGCTAGCATTTCCAACTCAAAGCTATGATAACGACTCTCTACTTCCGATGTGCGTTTCGAGAAGTACAATACCGGGTGAAATTTCAAATCCTTTTTTCGCTGCATAAGAATGGCACCGAACCCTTGCAAACTCGCGTCACAGTGCAATTCCGTTTCGTCGCGCGATTGGATGTTCTGTGAGCTTTGTTTTCAATATTTCGATCGTTTCTAATTCTTTTTCTCCGAACTTGAACTCGACTCCCTTTCGCAACAAGTCGTACAGAGGCTTGGCTATAATGGAGAATCCCTCTATAAACTTTCGAAAGTGTTGCGCGAGCCCTAGGAAACTCTGTACGCCCTTTACATTCGTAGGTATCGGAAACTTTAACACGGCCGCAATCCCGCGTGCTGATGGGCTAATGCCTGCTTCGCTGATTTCGTAACCCAAAAATTCGGTTTTTGTGACCATAAACTCGCATTTATCTATCCGGAGTTCCATCCTATTTTCTACCATAAGCCTGAAGACGGATTTCAATACCGCTAGGTGATGTTCGATCGTTGGTGTGGCGACCAATATGTCGTCCATGTACACCACTACATCGCCCGTGGCGATCAAACCCTTGAATACTGTGTTTATGAATTTTTGGAAACGTGACGGTGCCGTCTTCAAGCCGAATGGCATGCACAAATACTCGTATTGTCCGAAGGGTGTCACAAATGACGTATATTTACGCGAGTCCTCGGCAATCGATATATGATGGAATCCGTCTTTTAAATCTAGGCGACTAAATAGTAGTTTTTGTATCAAGGGCGTAAAATGGGATTTTACGCCTCGAGTAGTGATCGCTGCGCACGAGGGACGGCGCAGCCGGCCCGAGTGTCGCGTGATCACTACGAGAGCGTAAATGCTACGCCCGAGATGCAAACATTATTTTTTGATGTAGTGGGGGTTGAAAATGCCTATGATATGCCTTATTTTGTGGACGTAGAAAGCCAGTTTCATTTAACGCCCCTGGGGCGTAAAACTGGCATTTTACGCCCGCAAAAGGAGGCGTAAAATAGACATTTTACGCCCACTGCATCAAAAATACTTTTTCTCATTTAGGACGTCTAGTTGGTCCTCGATCAAAGGCAATGGGTAATTATCTTCACTTAATAATTTGTTTAATGACCGGTAATCTACGCACATACGCGTTTCGCCGTTCTTTTTCTTAACTAAAACTACCGGTGAGGCATATTCCGAGTCACTGGGTCGTATTCGGTTTTGTTGAATCAATTTATCTAAAATATTTCTCAGGTTCTCTTTTTCGCTGTAGGATAATCGTCTGGGGGTAAACTGAAACGGTTTTGATTCTTTCAGAACTAATTTTAACTCCGCCTCGACCTTCGGTTTCTTTGGTTTTTCTGGCTTGACGTATTCCTCCAAAAACAATGCCTTAAGTCTGTCTCGCTCGGGGGTTGGGATCTCGGGGTTAATCTTTAGCGAGTCGAACGTTTCAAAATTAATCGCGTCAGTTTCAATATTTAGGATTTCGCGGGTGGCTTCCCCGAAACTTTCATGACCTTCGACGAGTTTTAGACCGAACGCGTTAAACGAGTCTCGACCGAGAATGACTGGTGCCTTCATTGTATTATCGTCTACAACATACAGTTTTATATCTCTAGTCAAGTTACCTATATGAGCGCTAGCGACTATAAACCCAATGATTTTCAACTTTGCATTATTGATCCCGACGTAATCGAGCTCAAGTCCATCTGTTACCTGAATCGCTCCCGGTGTTACCAATTTTTGTTTTATGAAACTGATTGGACTTCCGCTGTCCAATCGTGTTATCAATTCCATATTGAACAATTCACCATCGTACTGGAGCTCGTAGTCCACTCTTCGCAGGAACTCATCTTCTTCTGGGAGTTGTTCTATGTTCGCCACCTCGGAGCTCGACGTGGTGGGTTTTTCTCTCCCGGGGCAATCTTTGATTGTGTGATCTACCGAACCGCATTTAAAGCACGCTCCCTTTTTTCGCGGCGGCAGATCGCACTCGGGTGCCCGATGACCCCATTTGCTGCAGTTGAAGCAACGGATCTTGCCTCGATCCTCTTGCATACCCGTGATTGGCCTCGTATTGGGCCTATTTTCCTTTTGTGTGCTTTTTTCGGGTTCAGCAGCGGATGCCTGTTTCGAGTATAGCGTCACCTTTCCGAACGCGGAAAGCAATGCTTCCACCGTTTGGAACCGTTGGATGCGTGCCTGGTTGCGCAATGTCGCTTCGGTAATCCCATCGATATAATAGTCCACTCTCTCCGACTCGTCAATTGGGACTCGGTTTGCGAGGATCGTCTTATCGTGAGCATATTCACTAAAGAGCTCTCCTTTTTTCCAGACTCATTCTTCGAACAATTTTCGTAACGCTACCTTATTCGGGCGCTGATGGAACATCTTCTTGATCTCCGCTAGCAAATCGTCCGTCGACATTTCGATATGTTCTGGTCGTGAATGGAACCACGTCAACGCTTTTCCTTTTAGTCTTGAACAAATTAGCACTCTAGTGACGTCATCTTTGAGCTCGTATGTCATTTTGAGAAGCCTCACTTGGCGTTCCCAACTGTCAAAGATTCCGCTTGAACCATCGAAAACACTGAGTAACTCACCGCTGTCTGTTCGTGCTGCAATATGGCTGCTGCCCCGTCGTCTCCTGCGTCGCCTCGACCCGCAGCGCCCTCTTGTAATCCTGCTAGTTCCTGTCTAGCGGCCTGTAACTGTCGAGCCGTGGCCTCGCTTTCGGCTCTCAATGTCCTCAGGGTTTCTTGGTGAGATCGTTTTTTCGCCGCATTTTTCAGGTCTTCAATTTCGCGTTTTGCAGCTTCCAATTCTGCCAGCAACTTTCGGCTTCCCTCTTCGCCGTTTGTAACTCTTCGTTATCTATGACCTGTGCGTCTTCGCTTGATTCTCCGTGGGGTTGGCGGGCCCACGAACCTTCTGGATCGTTCTCGTGAATCCTAGCAATAAGTTCAGTTTTATTACCTGAAGTACTGAGGTTCAATGCACGCAATGGATCTTTCAACTCGATCACTGTTAGCTCTTGCAGATTGGGCGCCATCTTGTACTATGCGATGACACGGTTTTTTCACTAGCACAAAGCTTCACTCTCACTCGACAATGGTGATGATACAAACAATATGTGAAACAATGAGTTCAATAGTTCAATCGTCTTTTCTTATGCGGTCCGATTGCTCACAACACCGATCGTTGAAAAGCCGCTTTCTTACCACGAGGGGCCGACACGATGCGAGCACGTTCTCGCACGTTCTTGTTTTCTCGACCGTCTAGCGAATAAGGCACTTGGTGTAATCCCGCTTCTGATACTGTAAAGGGTCAGAATGAAGAGCCGTAGGATTCGTAGGTAAATAGTATATTACTCACCTAGGGAGGGAAAGTAGGCTAACCCAAACTACGTGTTAGATTGACACCCGAGCCGAAGGCGAGGGTGGTAAAAACGCAGTTTGGGATAGCCTTTTTCACTCCCGTGTGAGGTATATTATTTTTCACCACCCCCTGGCATCGGGAAGTACGACTTCCCGCTGACGCGGGGGGCCGAAAGTCGTACTTTCCGTGCAGGTGTGGTGAAAATGTTTTATTGTAGGTAGAACGGTGAATGTTAGTTATACAATATTACAATGGGGTTTATAATGATGAGATTCGACTGCCTCGCTAGGCTGTCGAGGATGCACTGCTCGCTCTCGTCCGTGTTCGGGCGTCCTCGGCTTTCCTCGGAGAACCCGACGCCCGAACTCAGACGATCGCCTGTCGGGGCCTTGTAACCGTTACACTATATTTAGGTTTTCTGTAGGTTTCGAAGATTTTGTGTATCTTACCGAGATATCCAAAATGAGAAAGATCTTTCCACAATCAGGCTAAAACCTTGTTTTCCGTAAAGCATTTTGTATCCTGATCAAGAATAGCAGAAGAAATTGGCAAAATATTTCCCAAATTCACGTTACGATGCAAAAAACGAAGTTTGTTCAGCGTGAAATTGACGAATTTCGGCTTCGTTTTTCTTTCATATCGCTCGTCCAAGTTATTATTTCTGGTTTCTACCATATTTTTCGTAATCTGGAGATCACCACTATTAAAAACGCTTTCTATATTCAGGTTTTCTGTAGGTTCCGAAGATTTTGTGTATCTCACGGAGATATCCAACATGAGAAAGATCTCTCCTCAATCAGGCTGAAACCTTGTTTTTCGTAAAGCATTTCGTATCCTGATCAAGAATAGCAGAAGAAATTGGCAAAATATTTCCCAAATTCACGTTACGATGCAAAAAACGAAGTTTGTTCAGCGTGAAATTGACGAATTTCGGCTCCGTTTTTCTTTCATATCGCTCGTCCAAGTTATTATTTTTGGTTTTTACGATATATTTCGTAATCTGGAAATCAAGCACTATTAAAAACACTTTTTATATTTAGGTTTTCCGTAGGTTCCGAAGATTTTGTGTATCTCACCGAGATATCCAAAATAAGAAAGATCTTTCCACAATCAGGCTGAAACCTTGTTTTTCGTAAAGCATTTTGTATCCTGATCAAGAATAGCGGAAGAAATTGGCAAAATATTTCCCAAATTCACGTTACGATGCAAAAAACGAAGTTTGTTCAGCGTGAAATTGACGAATTTCGGCTTCGTTTTTCTTTCATATCGCCCGTCCAAGTTATTATTATTGGTTTTTACGATATTTTCTGTAATCTGGAGATCAAGCACTATCAAAAACACTTACTATTGTAAAGGGTCAGAATGAAGAGCCGTAGGATTCTCAGTTAAAATGTTTTATTGTAGGTAGAACGGTGAATGTTAGTTATACAATATTACAATGGGGTTTATAATGATGAGATTCGACTGCCTCGCTAGGCTGTCGAGGAGGCACTGCTCGCTCTCGTCCGTGTTCGGGCGTCCTCGGCTTTTCTCGGAGAACTCGACACCCGAACTCAGACGATCGCCTGTCGGGGCCTTGTATCCGTTACAGATTCGGCCAATCCTGAATCTGCTCCGTCCTCGGAGTCGTTATATAATACTACATTTTACATGATACATCTATATATATATATTTTTTTTTTTTTTGTTTACAGATCATCTCAATTCTAGTTAGTTATCCATGGTCGCATATTGGCGGGTTCCCATACTTCTTCGTTATGGCGTTGAGTGACTTGAAACCCTTCAATATCCGCTATTACATATCTTTGGTTTCGCAGTACCTTTGAGACCATATACGGTCCTTTAAATCTAGGGATTAGTTTGGGGGATATTCCCTCAGTAGAATCAAAATTTCTTATCATAACAAAATCTCCCACTTGATACTCGTTGGCATCCTTTTTTTGTTGTTTGCATTGTTGGCATATCTACTCTGTGCCACTTGTAATTTTTCGTCAGCTTTCTTCCTTAATGCAACCAAATCCCTGTCTCTATTTTTTACCTCGTTATCTAAAAATTCTTTTATGTAATCACTGACTTTTCCCCGCTGATCTAGGCCAAACAATAGCTGACTGGGTGTTTCTCCAGTAGATGCATGGACTGAATTATTAAACGCATATTCAACGTCAGTCACGACCTTTGGCCATGATTTCCCAATTTCGTGATCGCTTAGTTTACCTAACATCGGTGCAAGACTTTTATCGACAATCTCTACTTGCCCATTTGCCTGGGGGGATCCTGTCGCAACCTTTTGGTGTCTTACGTCATATTCGTTCAGGAAGTCTTGAAACTCTTGCGATGTGAACGACGTACCGCGGTCTGAAGTTATGGTACGAGGCTTGCTATAATCTGCAAAGTATTTTTTTAGGCATGCAATGCTTTCAGCCGACGTCGTCGATTTGGTCGGGTACAGCTTTGTGAACTTCGTAAAAGCATCGATTACTACTAGAATATGTTTTTTCGACTTTACTCGCGTGTCAAAAATATCAATGTGATCCACGTGTACGTTATCAAAAGGTTTGTCTCCTTTTGGAATGACTTTCACCGTCCCCTCGACCTTGCCCGACGTTGGCGTAAAGGCAATGCATTTACAGCAATTCTTCATGTGCTCGTTGATTTTTTTTCGCATTCCTGGGAACCAGTAGTTTTTGCTCTAGGTTTCGAATACTTTTGCTATCCCTAGATGACCTAGTTCATCGTGGTACTTATATATTACGTTTTTCTCCATTGCGCTTGGTACATAAAATAAGGGCGCGTCGCCTTTTTCGCTTTTTCTATAGATTACGCCATTTCTCTGTTCGTACAATTTATCTTCGGTTATTTCAACTTTTTTTCTGATCTCTAAGATACGTTCATCCTTATTTTGTGCTAACATCAAGTCTGTTTCGAACGAGTTACCCTCTATTATTCCTATCCAATTTTGACGGCTCAGCCCATCAACATGAGTCATGCGCCTTCCTTCGCGATGTTCGGTTGTATAATCGAAGTTTTGGAGTTCCAGGACCCACCGGGTTATTCTAGGGTTGATGTCCTTTTTTTTCAATGCTAGAGTAAGTGAATTGCAATCAGTGACGATTCTGAAAGAAATCCCGTGTAGATAGACCCGAAATCTTCGTAATGCATAGATAATTGCTAGCATTTCCAACTCAAAGCTATGATAACGACTCTCTACTTCCGATGTGCGTTTCGAGAAGTACAATACCGGGTGAAATTTCAAATCCTTTTTTCGCTGCATAAGAATGGCACCGAACCCTTGCAAACTCGCGTCACAGTGCAATTCCGTTTCGTCGCGCGATTGGATGTTCTGTGAGCTTTGTTTTCAATATTTCGATCGTTTCTAATTCTTTTTCTCCGAACTTGAACTCGACTCCCTTTCGCAACAAGTCGTACAGAGGCTTGGCTATAATGGAGAATCCCTCTATAAACTTTCGAAAGTGTTGCGCGAGCCCTAGGAAACTCTGTACGCCCTTTACATTCGTAGGTATCGGAAACTTTAACACGGCCGCAATCCCGCGTGCTGATGGGCTAATGCCTGCTTCGCTGATTTCGTAACCCAAAAATTCGGTTTTTGTGACCATAAACTCGCATTTATCTATCCGGAGTTCCATCCTATTTTCTACCATAAGCCTGAAGACGGATTTCAATACCGCTAGGTGATGTTCGATCGTTGGTGTGGCGACCAATATGTCGTCCATGTACACCACTACATCGCCCGTGGCGATCAAACCCTTGAATACTGTGTTTATGAATTTTTGGAAACGTGACGGTGCCGTCTTCAAGCCGAATGGCATGCACAAATACTCGTATTGTCCGAAGGGTGTCACAAATGACGTATATTTACGCGAGTCCTCGGCAATCGATATATGATGGAATCCGTCTTTTAAATCTAGGCGACTAAATAGTAGTTTTTGTATCAAGGGCGTAAAATGGGATTTTACGCCTCGAGTAGTGATCGCTGCGCACGAGGGACGGCGCAGCCGGCCCGAGTGTCGCGTGATCACTACGAGAGCGTAAATGCTACGCCCGAGATGCAAACATTATTTTTTGATGTAGTGGGGGTTGAAAATGCCTATGATATGCCTTATTTTGTGGACGTAGAAAGCCAGTTTCATTTAACGCCCCTGGGGCGTAAAACTGGCATTTTACGCCCGCAAAAGGAGGCGTAAAATAGACATTTTACGCCCACTGCATCAAAAATACTTTTTCTCATTTAGGACGTCTAGTTGGTCCTCGATCAAAGGCAATGGGTAATTATCTTCACTTAATAATTTGTTTAATGACCGGTAATCTACGCACATACGCGTTTCGCCGTTCTTTTTCTTAACTAAAACTACCGGTGAGGCATATTCCGAGTCACTGGGTCGTATTCGGTTTTGTTGAATCAATTTATCTAAAATATTTCTCAGGTTCTCTTTTTCGCTGTAGGATAATCGTCTGGGGGTAAACTGAAACGGTTTTGATTCTTTCAGAACTAATTTTAACTCCGCCTCGACCTTCGGTTTCTTTGGTTTTTCTGGCTTGACGTATTCCTCCAAAAACAATGCCTTAAGTCTGTCTCGCTCGGGGGTTGGGATCTCGGGGTTAATCTTTAGCGAGTCGAACGTTTCAAAATTAATCGCGTCAGTTTCAATATTTAGGATTTCGCGGGTGGCTTCCCCGAAACTTTCATGACCTTCGACGAGTTTTAGACCGAACGCGTTAAACGAGTCTCGACCGAGAATGACTGGTGCCTTCATTGTATTATCGTCTACAACATACAGTTTTATATCTCTAGTCAAGTTACCTATATGAGCGCTAGCGACTATAAACCCAATGATTTTCAACTTTGCATTATTGATCCCGACGTAATCGAGCTCAAGTCCATCTGTTACCTGAATCGCTCCCGGTGTTACCAATTTTTGTTTTATGAAACTGATTGGACTTCCGCTGTCCAATCGTGTTATCAATTCCATATTGAACAATTCACCATCGTACTGGAGCTCGTAGTCCACTCTTCGCAGGAACTCATCTTCTTCTGGGAGTTGTTCTATGTTCGCCACCTCGGAGCTCGACGTGGTGGGTTTTTCTCTCCCGGGGCAATCTTTGATTGTGTGATCTACCGAACCGCATTTAAAGCACGCTCCCTTTTTTCGCGGCGGCAGATCGCACTCGGGTGCCCGATGACCCCATTTGCTGCAGTTGAAGCAACGGATCTTGCCTCGATCCTCTTGCATACCCGTGATTGGCCTCGTATTGGGCCTATTTTCCTTTTGTGTGCTTTTTTCGGGTTCAGCAGCGGATGCCTGTTTCGAGTATAGCGTCACCTTTCCGAACGCGGAAAGCAATGCTTCCACCGTTTGGAACCGTTGGATGCGTGCCTGGTTGCGCAATGTCGCTTCGGTAATCCCATCGATATAATAGTCCACTCTCTCCGACTCGTCAATTGGGACTCGGTTTGCGAGGATCGTCTTATCGTGAGCATATTCACTAAAGAGCTCTCCTTTTTTCCAGACTCATTCTTCGAACAATTTTCGTAACGCTACCTTATTCGGGCGCTGATGGAACATCTTCTTGATCTCCGCTAGCAAATCGTCCGTCGACATTTCGATATGTTCTGGTCGTGAATGGAACCACGTCAACGCTTTTCCTTTTAGTCTTGAACAAATTAGCACTCTAGTGACGTCATCTTTGAGCTCGTATGTCATTTTGAGAAGCCTCACTTGGCGTTCCCAACTGTCAAAGATTCCGCTTGAACCATCGAAAACACTGAGTAACTCACCGCTGTCTGTTCGTGCTGCAATATGGCTGCTGCCCCGTCGTCTCCTGCGTCGCCTCGACCCGCAGCGCCCTCTTGTAATCCTGCTAGTTCCTGTCTAGCGGCCTGTAACTGTCGAGCCGTGGCCTCGCTTTCGGCTCTCAATGTCCTCAGGGTTTCTTGGTGAGATCGTTTTTTCGCCGCATTTTTCAGGTCTTCAATTTCGCGTTTTGCAGCTTCCAATTCTGCCAGCAACTTTCGGCTTCCCTCTTCGCCGTTTGTAACTCTTCGTTATCTATGACCTGTGCGTCTTCGCTTGATTCTCCGTGGGGTTGGCGGGCCCACGAACCTTCTGGATCGTTCTCGTGAATCCTAGCAATAAGTTCAGTTTTATTACCTGAAGTACTGAGGTTCAATGCACGCAATGGATCTTTCAACTCGATCACTGTTAGCTCTTGCAGATTGGGCGCCATCTTGTACTATGCGATGACACGGTTTTTTCACTAGCACAAAGCTTCACTCTCACTCGACAATGGTGATGATACAAACAATATGTGAAACAATGAGTTCAATAGTTCAATCGTCTTTTCTTATGCGGTCCGATTGCTCACAACACCGATCGTTGAAAAGCCGCTTTCTTACCACGAGGGGCCGACACGATGCGAGCACGTTCTCGCACGTTCTTGTTTTCTCGACCGTCTAGCGAATAAGGCACTTGGTGTAATCCCGCTTCTGATACTGTAAAGGGTCAGAATGAAGAGCCGTAGGATTCGTAGGTAAATAGTATATTACTCACCTAGGGAGGGAAAGTAGGCTAACCCAAACTACGTGTTAGATTGACACCCGAGCCGAAGGCGAGGGTGGTAAAAACGCAGTTTGGGATAGCCTTTTTCACTCCCGTGTGAGGTATATTATTTTTCACCACCCCCTGGCATCGGGAAGTACGACTTCCCGCTGACGCGGGGGGCCGAAAGTCGTACTTTCCGTGCAGGTGTGGTGAAAATGTTTTATTGTAGGTAGAACGGTGAATGTTAGTTATACAATATTACAATGGGGTTTATAATGATGAGATTCGACTGCCTCGCTAGGCTGTCGAGGATGCACTGCTCGCTCTCGTCCGTGTTCGGGCGTCCTCGGCTTTCCTCGGAGAACCCGACGCCCGAACTCAGACGATCGCCTGTCGGGGCCTTGTAACCGTTACACTATATTTAGGTTTTCTGTAGGTTTCGAAGATTTTGTGTATCTTACCGAGATATCCAAAATGAGAAAGATCTTTCCACAATCAGGCTAAAACCTTGTTTTCCGTAAAGCATTTTGTATCCTGATCAAGAATAGCAGAAGAAATTGGCAAAATATTTCCCAAATTCACGTTACGATGCAAAAAACGAAGTTTGTTCAGCGTGAAATTGACGAATTTCGGCTTCGTTTTTCTTTCATATCGCTCGTCCAAGTTATTATTTCTGGTTTCTACCATATTTTTCGTAATCTGGAGATCACCACTATTAAAAACGCTTTCTATATTCAGGTTTTCTGTAGGTTCCGAAGATTTTGTGTATCTCACGGAGATATCCAACATGAGAAAGATCTCTCCTCAATCAGGCTGAAACCTTGTTTTTCGTAAAGCATTTCGTATCCTGATCAAGAATAGCAGAAGAAATTGGCAAAATATTTCCCAAATTCACGTTACGATGCAAAAAACGAAGTTTGTTCAGCGTGAAATTGACGAATTTCGGCTCCGTTTTTCTTTCATATCGCTCGTCCAAGTTATTATTTTTGGTTTTTACGATATATTTCGTAATCTGGAAATCAAGCACTATTAAAAACACTTTTTATATTTAGGTTTTCCGTAGGTTCCGAAGATTTTGTGTATCTCACCGAGATATCCAAAATAAGAAAGATCTTTCCACAATCAGGCTGAAACCTTGTTTTTCGTAAAGCATTTTGTATCCTGATCAAGAATAGCGGAAGAAATTGGCAAAATATTTCCCAAATTCACGTTACGATGCAAAAAACGAAGTTTGTTCAGCGTGAAATTGACGAATTTCGGCTTCGTTTTTCTTTCATATCGCTCGACCAAGTTATTATTATTGTTTTTTACGATATTTTTCGTAATCTGGAGATCAAGCACTTTTAAAAACACTCCCTATATTTAGGTTTTCTAATGATCGAGAATCGTCAGAAACATCTGCAAAAGATTCGAAAAAAATTGAAGACATCGAACGTGAAGTACAGTACTGGAAAACCAAGTTTGAAGAAGCGCAACAGCCAGACCAGCGCCAACTGACAGAGGAAACGGCAAAAAAGCTCTTACAAGTAATTGGCGTCGGACCCAATACATCTTACCCAGCAGGTATATTATACTGATGAACTCGGTGGACAATTTAGCAATACATCCAGAGTTGAATTACCCTGTATATCGTTACACAGGGTGATTCAGAATGGGGTACTTTCCTCACACCGGTGGACTCCTCGCGAAAATCTAAGACCAAAATTATTCACCCTAAAATGTCGAATGCTAAGCCGTTCTCAGGTAGGAGCCGTTTAAAGTAATCCAATACGAGGGTAGATACGAGATTGGCTCGACGCTGGTATTGTTGGCCTACTGGATCTGGCGACGCCTCACCCGCCGCCGCGACCTCGCTAACTGACACAACGACGATCAGGCAATGGAAACAGAAGAATGCTGATTCCATATTCATGCATAAAACTGTAATATTACATTCGTTTTGTCAGTTAGCGAGATCGCGGCGGCGGGTGAGACGTCGCCAGATCCAGTAGGTGAACAATAGCGGAGGCGAGCCATTCTCGGATCTGCTCTCGTAGTGGCTTACTTTAAATGGCTCCTACCTGAAAACGGCTTGGCTTTCGACATTTTAGGATGAATAATTTTGATCTTAGATTTTTAGAAGGAATCCACCGGTGTAAGGAAAGTACCCCATTCTGAATCATCCTGTATAATAATCCCACGATGACTGTTATATTAATAACCCTTGTATTTTCTGATGTAGGTGCAACTTTACCAGACATAAGGAAACAAGATTCGTCAGAAGAGAATGTTGCCTTGGGATGTGGGCTAACGATAAAAAAACAAATATTTGATCGAATCAAAGCAGAAGCTGAACCGAGCAAGTTCGTCATAAATTTGGCGCAATCCCTTTGGACTACAGAAGCGCTCGCAAATCGTTGTGATCGTTCTCAATCCAACGTGTTTGTAAAACAGCTGGAAGACGATAAAAAAAGAGTACTTGAGAAACATTTTAAGCAATGGTTGACAAATGAAGGGTATCCGACACGCAGAATTGCCTTCGAAATGAATAAAGTGAACAAATACATGAATTCAGCTATAACAGGAGCAAGGAAAAAAATGAAGCGAACCAAAGAACTATTAGATGCATCGATGCAAGAAAGTAATGCGGAATTGAGTGATACCGATAACAATGGGCGAAGCAATTCCAAAAGACTTAAATCTATCATATCTCACTCCACGTTGACAAAAACCGGTGGGCATAATATTATTGGTCAAATAAATTTTGATTTCAAGTTTGGTCGTCCTTGGAAAACTACAGTTTCATTATTTTTCTTCACAGGGGCTAAGAAAAGGGTTTAGCGCAACGAAAGTCTATCGCAAGCATCAGTTGTGGACAACAATGACGAAAATACTTTGAGCATAGATGACATGAAACCTCATACCTTAGATAAATTCGAACTTATCAGATCAGGCTCGGAATTGAAACAAACTGGTAGGCAACGCTCATTTGGTAAAATGAATAGTTTCTTATTCAGAATTCAACCATTCTTCGAGACTATAGTTTTATGATTTTATCTGTACAGAGGAGAAGAAGAAGGTTCAGCGTATCAAAAGTCTATCGCAAGCATCCGTTGTGGACAACGATGACGAAAATACTTTGAGCGTAGATGACATGGAACCTCATACCTTCGATAAATTCAAACTTATCAGATCAGGCTCGAAATTGAAACAAACTGGTAGGCAACGCTCATTTGGTGAAATGAATAGTTTCTTATTCAGAATTCAACCATTCTTCGAGACTATAGTTTTATAATTCTATCTGTATAGGGGTCAAGAAGAGGGTTCAGCGCAACGAGAATCTATCGCAAGCATTATTTGTGGACAAAGATGATGAAGAGATTTCCAGCAACGGCGACATGGAACATCCTGCGTTCCAACAATTCAAACCTACCAGATGTAGCTCTAGATTGTCCAAAAATAGTACTCACCGTAATTGATCTATGCATGAATGGATTTTGAAATGAGGTTTAGTCATTTTTTGAGACTAAACGTTTGATATTTATTGTCACAGGGACCAAGAAGAGAGTCCAGCGCAACCATAATCTATCTGGCACGGAACTAGATGAAAAAATGAGCAGCAGTGCGAAAACTGATGGATCCCCCACTGTTTCGAACCGACGCAAATCTTATGTCGCTCAACGTCTGTAAAAAGTACAAGCGTTCGGGGTATGTACTGTAACAGCGATTCTCGCAGGCTCGGGTATTCACCCACGGAAACTACGTTCTATTAGCAAATAAGTCACCAGCGCTTCTACCTCCTCCGACTAGCAGCGACGATGTTGTTGGGCGCCAGACTTTGGAGAGAAGTCCTCTCTCTCTCTCTCTCTCTCTCTCTCGCTCCGACTAGCTAGTAGTAGAGGGATAGTTCGTGAGGGCGATGAAATAAAAACACTTAACACACGAAATATAGATTTGAAAGATTATTTATTAATTAAAAAGAAAAAAAAAAAAAGATAGCACTATTTTGTACAGCCTGCTATCTGGCTTCGCCTTTGTCACCGCTATTTTATGTTTTATCGGTAATTACAAAAAAGGGAAAATTAAACTAGAGGAAATGAATTAAAGGACTCTAAATATATTATCTCAGGTGACTCGACTCTAAATGAATTAATTATTATAAAGCTGAAATACAATAAATATAGTTGACGGTTATCACAGGCTCCACGGGGACTAGCCTTCCGCGCTGCAACCAGCCGGAGGTTCGGCTGTCAGTTGATTTCGAAGCCGATGCTTCTAGTCTCTACTGACAGCTGATCGCTCGACAGCTGGGAGGGGAAGGGTATCGGTACTCTCTTAGATCGGGACTCTGCCACGAGGCTGCTCTGACACGCAGCAGACAATCTGCGACGCGTGACGTCAGAGGCCTCGAGCAATATGGCGGTTTACTCGGCTCGAGCGAAGGCTGCGCCGCGGCGACTCAATTCGCACGCGACTGCGCAGACTCGGCAGCCGAGGAGAACAACAACACATTCAAACGTGCCGGTACTCAACGACCATGCGGTACTCTCTCGGGACTCGGAATCAGAACGGCACTGGGGAAACGAAGAGCTTTCCTTACTGATAACTCGAGACTCTATGGGATTTCCGGGACTCTAGGGGGAATAGATCTGATTGATCCTACCTGATCTGCACGGTTCCTCGGCCTCGTGGTTGGCTCGTTGTCCGGGGATAGGCGAGTGTCGTGTAATTCCAAAATCGGTAGAAGTCAAATCAAATATCCAAGTCACAGTCCAAAGAAATAGCAGGGGGTCACAATAAACAGTTCTCACAATAAACACTCGAAATAACGCTAAACACGTCAAAACTCTCTACACAAAAACTCTCTCTCGATTCACTACGATTATGGCTCGTGTTTTCACAACGGCTGAGCAATGAATGGCTCTTCGTTTCCGGTATGCTAATTCCTCATCCTCGCCGTTTGTCCTGTGAGCGCTGGCCGTAATCGATAGACCAATCCGATGATCTACGATCGATGGCCGCGCTAGGACAAAGGCGCCAGATATTTAAATCAGCTATCCTGACTCGGTACTCTCAGGGAATACATACGCTCGTTTAGGCTGGTACGGAGGAGGTCCAAACGTTTGCCACGTTACAGTACATAGGGTAGATACGTACCAGTTGTGGCAACTGTTCCGTTTGTCGTTACCCCTAGAACAGTCTTCATTCATTGATGTTACGTATCAAAAAAGCGTACATAAACGTACAGTAATGTTCATCGATGGTGTCCCCGTGGCTCACTATTTTTCCTAGCCTTTTTTTAAATCAAATTTCCCTTCTACAAATATTTTATTCGCCAATGACCAGTGGCTTACTTCGTAAAGGTGGAAGCACACAGAATTCCATAGGCCATAAGCAGAGAGCAGAAGCCATAGCGCATGCGCAGTTGCAAAAGTCCAGTGAACAGTGCGCATGCGCATGCTCTCTGCATTCTGCTTATGGCGTCTGGATTTTCAACCCACACAAAAGTCCATAGGGCATAGACCACGAGCATAACAACCAGAAGCTGAACAGTGAATGAAAGTGTCTATAAGAATTTCACCGGCAGATCAAATAAACACAACCGAAAAGTAAGTACTTTCGTTACGTATAGAATAAATATATCGAAGCTAAAACTTATTCGCTAATGTACAATTCCATTTAATTATGAGCACTGCGATTATTTCACTCTTGTAAATACACAGTACTTTGAGGTTAAACTGATTCTGTGTACGATTTCTGTTGTCGAAATTTATTGCGGTATAAATTCATGCTGCAAGAGGAAATGTGGATGATTTCTTTGGCTGTTTTTGCATATCACAATCATATAAATGTTTCAAATTTATAGAATTCAGCATCATGGCTAATGACCACAACGATTACTGCCATAAAAATAATTCAGAAATAATGGCACCACAGTGCGGTGAAAACTTGGATCCTGAAGTGGAATTAGAAGACATGGAGGGAAGAAATTTCGATGAGCTTCTAATTGATATGGTCAAACAATACCCACACCTCTACGATACTAGCTCAAATGATTATCGTGATGCAATCAAAAAGGAAAACTCTTGGGTAGAAATACTAACTTTTATATTAGTTTAAATACTGTGATCTACAAGTATGTAACTGTAATTTTTAAATTTTTATCACAATAAAGATACCTGCGCCGAATAACCGGCTATCTCAGAGTCCGGTTGACAAAGCGGCTATCTCAGAATCCATTCGAACAAGCGACTGTTGCCTATATTATTAATACTGAGATAGCCCCTTTTTCAACCGGACTCTGAGATAGCCGGTTATTCGGCGCAGGTATCGATTAAGTACCTTATTATATAAGTATTATTACCTATCTGAGTACAAACTTATTAAATACTATTAAAATTATGGTAGATATAAAACGATTACTATATATTTTTGAATAATATATACATTTTGTTACAATAATATAAATATTCTAAAATCATATTGGTTACTTGATTATTATTAATACCTATCACAATATAATACACGTAGAATACATGAAAAAATGTATTCCATTTATTCGTGATTTTGTCCTCTTCTCACATAATCGTACTGCCACGGAACACTTCCAGCCGCAGTCATGAAGTACTCAGTTAAAGTGTCTCTAATATTCACTGCGTACGCAACACCATTTTGATCATTTTCAAAAATTTCGTCATTATTTTCAAATTCAATATTACGACCTTCTACACTTCGCAGGTAATTGTGTAAGCATACGGTTGCTAGAACATATTTATTTATGTTGTCAGGATTCGCAGAGATAGGTCCGTTATAAATATTCCATTTTTTCGCTAAAATTCCGAAAGTATTTTCTATTATCCGCCGCGCTCTAGAAAGTCTATAATTAAAAATGTTTTTACGTTCCCCAACAAATCTTCCAGGATAAGGACGCATCAAATGTTTGCTAATTGGAAACGCTTCATCCCCAACAAAAAAGTAAGGTACTCTTGTATCACTATTACTTAATCTACTGACTCCTTCTGGTATATCTAGCATCCTGTTGTCTGGATTCAGGTCGCTATTCGAGTAAATCCCTCCGTCACTATTTTTTCCAATGGAACCAATATCCACTATAGTGAATTTGTAATTATGGTCACACACAGCCATTAGTACTATACTGTATCGCTTGTGATAATTAAAATACAGTGTACCAGAATTTGGTGGACATTGTGAGTCGATATGCTTTCCATCGATGGCTCCTAAACAATGTGGAAAATTCCAGACTTTCCAGAAACCTTCACTAATTTCTAAGAATTGTTTCATCGAAGGAGCTTGCAAATATATTGGACCAAGAAGATTTCCCAGCACAACACAGGTCTCTTTGATTATTTTATGTGCTGTTGATTGACCAACACGGTACGCAAAGGAAATTGCCGGAACTTTGTCTCCGATGAGGAATCTGTAAAATAATGAGATGTTTATGCTATTAACTATAGTTATACGGCTGAACAATTAGGTTTTCAGGAATTTAAATAAATACCTTAATGTTAGAGCAACTCGTTGTTCAGGTTCAATGGCACGTGGACTGCGCTTGATTAAACTTGGATTGGCAATATCCATTAAATGCTGGAATGATGGCAGCGTCATACGTGCATACTTATAAAACATTGTCTCATCTCGTTTTAGTTCTTGAAAAACATTGTAGAAGGCCCCTTGTTGTCTTCGGCGCATATTAATATCTCGGACCCAGATACGACGTCGCTGATGACGCTGGTTGCGTATTCTTTGTCGTCGACGTCTTACCAAAAATGCTCCGATGTTAACCAAAGCAATTAACAATACGTCAAAATCATCCATTTCTATAAAAATTCAGTGAAATTTCTTCAATAGTATCAAGATAGAAAAATATTTCCTCTTGCAGCATGAATTTATACCTCAATAAATTTCGACAACAGAAATCGTACACAGAATCAGTTTAACCTCAAAGTACTGTGTATTTACAAAAGTGAAATAATCGCAGTGCTCATAATTAAATGGAATTGTACATTAGCGAATAAGTTTTAGCTTCGATATATTTATTCTGTACGTAACGAAAGTACTTACTTTTCGGTTGTGTTTATTTGATCTGCCGGTGAAATTCTTATAGACACTTTCATTCACTGTTCAGCTTCTGGTTGTTATGCTCGTGGTCTATGCCCTATGGACTTTTGTGTGGGTTGAAAATCCAGACGCCATAAGCAGAATGCAGAGAGCATGCGCATGCGCACTGTTCACTGGACTTTTGCAACTGCGCATGCGCTATGGCTTCTGCTCTCTGCTTATGGCCTATGGAATTCTGTGTGCTTCCACCTTAACTCTGCTCCACCTCGCATCTGTCATATTCCTAATGACCTGAAGGTTCCACTGGTCATAGGCAAAGAAAATATTTGTAGAAGGGAAATTTGATTTAAAAAAAAGGCTGGGAAAAATAGTGAGCCACTGGGACACCATCGATGAACATTACTGTACAGTAATCACCATAAAATCCAATAAATCATTGTATGAAAAGTTCAAATACGGTATTGAGTAGGGGAAGAGTGGCATGAAAGAGCCATGTTTTGAAAGAGCCACTACTATTTAATCTATAGTTTTCGCACGATTATGATAAAAGTGTAGGTTTATATGTAGCAAAAATCGACGCTAGGCGGCCACAAACATCTGACAGTGTAATGCCAACAAATGGCGATAGTGCACCGTATTAAAGAGTTCGTCGTTGAAAAGTAAATTTTTGAGTCAAAATTCTTTCTTTTTTAACATTTTCAAGTAACGAAGTAACGCCAAAAAGATTATACCATGGTTTGAGGCATGTATTTAGCTTTCTAATTATGTATATATTTCGCTGTCAACACTTTCAATTTGTAGCGATTATTGAGGTCTTAATTTCCGAGAGCAAATGTCTTGAAAGAGCCGGTCCACAATGCAATGAAAGAGCCGGCTCTTTCATGACCGGCTCTTTCATAAATGTCCGGTTTAAGACCATACCTAATAATTATAATTTAATGCTTCTAAGTTTATATTGTTATTTTCTATTTTAGAAAACAAAATGGCGTCAGAAACTGAACTCTGCAATCCAAATAAGCGTAAAAGGCCATTGGCTTCTACAATAGAACAAGCTGTTGATGACGTGGTACAAAAAGGTCATTCAATAAATAAAACAGCTCCATTTTTCAATATTTCGCGGGCTTATTTAGCTAAAATTATCAAAAAAGTGAAGGCGTCTAACGAATCGACCTATACACATCATCCGAACATTGGAAATAAACGTATTTTCACAGTAGAGCAAGAAAAAATGTTGGTCAGTTATTTGAAAACCTGTTCCAAAATGTGCCACGGCCTTACCAGACAACAAACCAAAAAACTGGCATTCGAATATGCAGAAGCTAGTGCTGTTTGTCCCGATAATGGCGGAACTCCAAAATTGCGAGCGAGGATTGGTTGAAAGGGTTTATGAGCAGACACAAAGACTTGGCAGTAAGAAAACCTGAAAGTACCCTTATGAAAAAAACCTATTGAGCAAGTAATAGTAACTATTGAATACGAATAGTTACTATTGAGTTTGAATGGTTGTGAATGGTTAGTGATCACTATTCTCTTCATCAGGAATATTGAGGCAATAGTTCCCAAGAATCGCTAGAAGTGTCAACAGGCAGTACTGTTGAAACTCAATACTTTTCTACAATCAGTTACTATTAGGTGAATAGTTTGCCATCATTGGAGAAATTACCAATACGCAGCACTGTTGAAACTCAATACTTTTCTACAATCAGTTACTATTAGGTGAATAGTTTGCCATCATTGGAGAAATTACCAATACGCAGCACTCTTGACATTCAATACTTCTCTACAATCAGTTACTATTAGGTGAATAGTTTGCTATCATTGGAGAAATTACCAATACGCAGCACTGTTGAAACTCAATACTTTTCTACAATCAGTCACTATTAGGTGAATAGTTTGCCATCATTGGAGAAATTACCAATACGCAGCACTGTTGAAACTCAATACTCCTCTACAATCAGTTACTTTTAGGTGAATAGTTTGCCATCATTGGAGAAATTACCAATACGCAGCACTCTTGACATTCAATATTTCTTTACAATGATTCACTATTGTCTATTCTACCACTTTTGATCAATGGTATTTAATTATAACTGCTGCAGCTTGGGTTATCAATAGTTTTATTTATATAGCTGCAATGGATACAATATTATATATAATTCGGCAGCTACTGCAACTCCAGCTCATCTCATTTTATATATACATCTATAGGTATATATACTACATGTACTATTATATAATCATATGAATAAATATAAAACATCAATAACATCATAGTCTGTCTTATATATGAACGCTGCACAATTGCACATAAATATAGTATAGCTACGCTATGTATACAGCGAGCCCTCACTTCTCATGTCGGAAAACTCAGTTTTTAACCAACTATCAGATTCAAAGGTTTATACAACGTTGTATATTATCAGCTGCAGGCGCCGCATGATATGTCGACAATATATAAATATGTATACGACTGATCAGAATTTTTATTCACTCATTGTTATACATCATAATATAATGTACGCTCGATTATATGGTTGCGCATATTATCAACGTTAATTGCAGAACTAGTAATCCCATTCAAAACCACAGAACTTGACATGAAAGATATATATATATCTCTCTATATTATAAAGATATCTCGCCGCCGCCGCCGCCGCCGCCGCCGTGTCAGTCGGCTCCACTCGTCTTTCCTCGGGTCTTCTCGGGTTTCCTCGGCTTTCCTCGGGTTTCCTCGGCTTTTCACCTCCCATCCCTGGACCCTTGGATCGAGTCATGTGAACCGCTCCCTGGCCCTCTCGCGCCTTGGGCCCTTGCTTCGAGTCATGTGAACCCATGCCCTCCCCTCTTGCACTTTGGGCCTTCGGATCGAATCACGTGAACCCCTTCATGTGGTGCTATTACCCTTAATTCCCTGCGGTACTGGCACGGCAGACGCGGGGGGAGGTTAGGGAAGCCATGTGAACCCCTTCCCCGATTCATTGCCGATAAAAAACAAGCTAATTAAAAAAAATAAGTAGACTTTCAATAAAACGCTTTTTAGTTGGAGAAAAGAAAAAAAAATTCTATTATGATTACAAGCGTCACAATTCTTATTTAAGTTTCTTCCCTACGCAATTCCACCAGACCTGAAAACATTGGGAAAAAAAGTGTTATCAAACGGAATATCTCTGCCTGGGCACCGGAGTCAATGAAACAAACTACGTCGCGCAATTCTATGTACGATTTCGAACACGTAGGGCCAAAAAAATGTTTTTTTTTCACGCAAAAATAGAGAAGATATCCATGAAAAACGTTTTCAAAGCCGTTTTACATGAATATCTTCTCTATTTTCGCGACCAAAGGTCACCGTCCCTGTTCAAGAACAATAATTCAGAATTTCAGGCGTGACTAGGAACTTCGTCCTTGCGTGCAGTATCACCTGTATAGTTGAAAAAAAATGAAATATTCGAGAAGTTCAATTTTATTGTAAATCTGTTTACTGTGAACAATCGAAATGTTGACTAATTAACATTATATCTCATTTTCGGAATATTTCTAATGGAACAACCTTGAATTGCTTTTTTTTCATAATTTTTTGTTAATATATGAAGAATTTTATAAGTGATGTTCAATAATCAATATCAATAAATTAATTCGATTCGAATTCGAAACTTAATCAATAGAAAATTTCCCTTTTAGGACCCAAACATGGGGGGTTGGCGCGCAAAGCGCGCAGGGGGGCGCAGCCCCCCTAGTATATATATATATATATATCGACAGCTTAATAACATAGTAGCGTAAGTGCCAAAAATGGCTTATTCATCAAACCATTTTCCAATGCACATTACAATTTTTTTGGAGATACATCTGTCAGTTTGCGAAAAAAATTTTCTTTGGCACTTACGTGACTATGTTATTAAGCTGTCGATATATAAAACTGTATTTCCATAATTACCCATAATTGAATCAGCTATATAGCATTATTATATTAGTCTCTTTCACAAGAATTTACCAGTGGTACAATACACAATTTATCATTCATGTGTAGCGGCATTCGAACGCATTTTGCAGAAATCATATCAGGAGAGACAGCGACTGTGGAAAAGCTATCCCTAGATATGTAGAAGTCAACTGCTCTCGAACTGATACCAGCTATACTGTAATCTTGACACAGTTGAACAGTTCCTCTCGGAGCAAGTCGTGTTTTGTTCCTAGTAGAATTACAATATTAGTATTCCGCTGATTTATATGATTGTAAGTAACTATTAAAATCATCGTTATTGTTATAAATGACCCATCAATAATTTTGACAGTACTATTTTCTCGCCTTGTAGGATTATATTGGCTAGCGTGATACATTACATTTTTATAAATAATGCGTTTGTATGATGTTACTTCTATCGAAACACTAGCTACGTTCAACAGTCGTTCGATGGCTACTTGTTGCTGTACTGTTAATCTTACTACTTCCGGAGCACCAAATAATCTTGTATGTCGCCCAAACTGTCGAACACAAAATTTGACTTTCATTCCTCCAAATAAATCTTGAACTAAACTTCTTCCTCGTTCACTGCAATCCCTTTGCATAAAGATAGTATCACAACGTTTTTAACTTCCTTGAGTCTAATATACGATTTGCAAATCTGTTCTGGATAGGTTTGTGGACTTTTGAAAAGCTTTCTCAATACTCCGTTATAATGTTCATACGGAAAAGTTGACGTCACCCAAAGTGAACCAAAGTTCTTCACACTCTTCGGTATATGCAACAAGGTGGAAATTAAACTTAAGGAATTCTTTTCCATAAAGTGCTTCTGTGTGGGAAACAAACTTTGTCAAGGCTTCTGTAGCAACACGAAGCTCATTTGGTGTAATCTTGTCTTTCAAGAAAAGTCGCATGCTGTAAACCAGAAGAAACCAGTGCTTCACACAAGCAGGAGGCATCATATCTTGTATACAAATCATGGAATAATAGACAAGAAAGTTTTTCCACTCCGATGCCTTCCACAAATTTCTATCCTTAATTGAAAGTGGCGTTCGCGTGATCTCACTTGGAGGTCTGATTCGTGTGAGTTTAGCATCGAATTCGGCTACTTTCCTTCCCAAATACCACCTTCTGTCATGAAAAACAGAGTCAAACCATGCGCAGACTAAGGTTTTCACTACACCTAAAAGCACAGCGTGCATGTAATCTGGTATGAATGAAGTTATAATATTAAAGAGAGGCAGCAGCATCAATATAGACGGTTCTTTGACATCTCTCACAGTTTCGTTCGTACGAATAGCTTCTTCGCAATCGTGCTCATGCTGTCTTACGGTTCGGGAATCAGTGTGAATGTCTTCCGCATATACACGAGCATGTCCGTGTCCTACCGGTATTCGTTCGCCTTCTGCGAGACAAAATGAGCAACCAAATCTGCCATTAAATTGATTGATATTTTGCAGTAAGCAACGAGCAACAGAATCTACAGAGGCGAGGATCGTATGAACTTTTACTCGAATTGGTTCTACCTGCAGTGGTGTTCGACAAATCATTCCATCTCTGTGAAGTATAGTTAACTCCTCAACAAACGGTGTCAGAAAGCTTGCCATGTCTGGTTTTTCTTTACCAAACCATAATCCACACAAAATCACATTCTGCTTTCTTAGATTATAAGGTAGCTCATTAATACATACTTGTATTGGCCATACCGCTACATTGGATGATTTGAAAATACTGACACCATCTGTATTCCACTGTACGGATATGTCGTGTTCCGAAATTATTTGGTTCTCAACTAATCTACGATAAATTCGCCCACTTACAACGTCTGAAGTTGTGTTACATTCGTTTCTCAGATGATTGTATACATCACTTTCCAACAAAGATTTCAACTGCTCTGTTATTGATAATTGAAAAAAATAATTTCCGGTCTTTGCTGCATTACGTTTGTCATAATTAACTCCACAATGTTCACATTGCGTCACCAGGTTTTCACCGTATATTAGAAGACTTTTGCATTCTGTACAAAAATAGTGTGTTTTCTGTAAAATTCTTGAGGTATCATACTTTTTCAGGAACTTGTATTTTGACTCATGGGCATTGTAAGGTAGATGGCAATTAATAAGCTGGAGCAAGTCTCGTAATGCCAAATCTGTGAGCCCATGCCGAATTGCAAAACTTAATATTAATAGTTCGCTTTCTTCTAGCGTCAGTTCACAAGCTGGATACAGAAGAATTCTCTCTCTCTCTCGACATCCTCTTCTGCAATTTCCTGAGGGTAATTCATTATAGGTACACTAAGCTTAGTTGATTCTGACCACTTAAAGTTGCAACGGATTGTGAAAGAACATGTATAGTGATAACAATAACCATATTCAATGCAACTTCAAGTGGCCAGAATTAACCGAGCTGCAGGTATGCATGTTCCATGCTCTCATATTTAGTATTAAGATGAAATATATAAACTAGGGTGGTCGTTGAAAATTAAATTTTCTCCGGCGCCTCCTAATAATTTCCCTTTTCGTCTTAAAACATGAGGGTAATTTTTTTTACTTTTCATCACCTATGGTGATATAAGAAAAGTATTGGTTTCGGTCGAAAAGTGGATTTCGTAATTTCAACGAATCTTTACGTTTCCGACCCTCTGGAATCCGAAAAACAGGTTTTTAGAAAAATGTCGGTCTGTCTGTCGGTCTGTCGGTCCGGCGGTCCGGCGGTCTGTCGCATGAATCCGTGCGATGATCTGGGAAACGGCTCGATGGAAAATTCTGAAATTTGGAGGACTTGACATTCGAATGACGGCAATGAAAAATTGCCATATCCCATTAAATTCGAACGTTCGCTTCTATCGGAAATCAATTGCCTTTCAATTTTATATGCGTATATATTCCACTTTTTCTTTATTTTACTTTTCATTTTTGATATTTCCAAATCGTAATGATGAAAAGCGCTGCGAAAAACATCGTCTTTTTCGTCTTTACTGATTTTTTTTTTTGGAAAAGAATGAAGATGATCCAATTATTTTTATTTTAACCTGCAGTTTTTTGAAAATGTGTCACAAAATGTGCAGATTTGACTAAAAACCCATGGAAAAGAAAACAAAATTGAAATTATGAAAAAGAAATTTGAAAAAAATTGTAAAAAAATAATTTTTAGCTTGTGTGCTTTTCATTCAAAAAAAAATTGCCCTCATGTTTTTATACGAAAAGGAAACTTTTTAGGGGGCGTAGGAGAAAATGTAATTTTTAACAAGCACCCTAATATACACATATCCACCCACATGAACCTGATCTTGTTCTGCCCTAATTCCAACTGGTTCTCCCTGCTGATCTGCTGCAAGATATTGATGATTGGCATCTTCAATGATATGGAATTCATTGTTATCCTCTGCATCTGTGAATTCTTCATCTGTACTCAATTCATCAACATCTGCTTCGTGGAATGAAATATTACTCTCAGCATCTTCTGACGAACTATCAGTTGAAGCATTGCACACAAGCAAATCATTCTCATTCACATTGACATTAACAGCTACGTTATTTTCATGATCGTGGTCCATAGCCTCCAGCGGATTGTTTTCTTCGTCGCAAATGGGATCTTCAATTTCTTCGTCATTGTCAGGATTTAATTGAATCTGCGCACCACATACCATGAGTTTTTGTGGAAGTGCAACATAGAACAATCAGACAATCGACTTTTGTTACGCGCGTGAATAATGGGCTCGCGACATTCGTAATAAGAGCATTATTGTATCAGTTCCCTACGGTGCGCATCCAGAATAGTACTTTTTGGTCCGAGGCCCTAAAGTCGGACTTTACGGACCGGGTGGGGATTGGACGTCCTCGGACCGGCGCAGCCGGTCCGAGGATGCGAAATACCCCACTCGGTCAAGTAAATCCGACTTTAGGGCCGTGGAGCGTACACTATTTATTGGTACCCGTGTCCGTAAAGTGGTACTTTATGGACGAATTTGGGTCCGTAAAATCAAACTTTACGGACTCAGAACAGTCCCTAAAGTACGTACTTTACGCACACGGGTATACCAAAAAAAATCATAGTATGAACGTAAATAATTCGTATGCTCCATGCAAAACAAGTGCCGACATCAAACATATATTGTTAATTTATCTGCAGTCTGTTGTAAATGTGTCACAAAATATGCAGAATTTACAAAAAACAGTAAAAAAAAGTTTAATTTTTTCAACCGTTTTTTTTAATTAAATTTTTCATTTTTTATCGTCTGCCGGCACGTGTTCTACTCATTTTTTTCACAAAAAAGAAATTTCTCTCGTGTTTCTACACAAAAAGGAAACTTTTTAGGGGGCGCCTGAGAAAATCTAATTTTTAAAAACCACCCTAATATACACCTACCGGTTGTGCCTCGTTCTTTACGTCTTGCTGAATACGATTCAATTCTGCAATGCGTCGATTACGTAATGTTTGTCTCGGTAGAAACGTGTTATCATTAACCAAGTATGCCTTATAAGGACCTCTATTGGGATTGTTATTCATGTTTATCGTTATCTGCACTCATCTGCTCAACAGAAAGTTGACAGGTGATCAGCAGCGATCGTGTACTATTCGTCAAACACGTGTTTGACTCATCAGTACACAGGCGCATGCGCACGACGCCTCACTGCCCACGCCGCAAGTATCCCAGACTCCGCTCCCGCCACTTTATACTACTAAGATGGCAGCTCAAGACGCCGGTACGTCCACGTGTTCATCCAACGCTAAACTACAGTGTTTAGACAGCAAAATGAACGATAATGAGTGTATTGTGTGTGAGTTTATTAATGAAGGGGATACGGTCGCAGTTGGCTATCGAAGTTGGCTACAGAAACAAATTGATGATGCCGAACTCGATAATATTGTAGAAACCGGTAAAATTGTTAAAGTGAAATGGCCGAATATAAACATTGGACCACCCTCTACGAGTATGACCAAAAAACTCGTGAAAAGCAAGTGGGAAGTTTCAGCAGCCAAAATTCTTTGCCGTGGAGGTAAGCGCTCAACATTCTACAATCACGTTGTTTCTGAAATACCTTACATGCTTATATGGGTGAAAAGTTCGAGGGCATGAATCAAATACCCTACAAAACGGTATTTTCACACGTTCATATCGCAATAGTATCGACAGCTTAATAACATGGTCACGTACCTAAGTCCCAAAAAAAAAAAAAAATTCGCTAACTGACAGACGTATCTCCAAAAAAATTGTGGTGTGCGTTGCAAATTGTTTGATAAATAAGCCATTTTTGGCGCTTACGCTACTATGTTATTAACCTGTCGATATGTACTTGACCCAAATTGCGGATAAATGATGATGTACATGTATTATGGCTATTACCAGTATGGTTTTGAATATGTACGTGTTGCGACCAGTTTTGATTTCCCTTCGTAGCTTTGTATACCTACTAGCTTTTCAGTTTGGGACAAGTTTATTCTAATGCCTATCATGATTTTTCCAGAATGGACAGAAATGTGCCATAGTCGAATGAATTTAGAAAAGTATGGAGTTGTTCATCCCGAAAAGCAAGAGAGAAAAATTCTTCAGAGGAGGGAGGAAAATGAAAGTAGCGTGAAAAATTATGACGTGAGTCATGATACCATATAATAGGTTTGTTTTCGCTACCTACACTTTCTACACTCGAGTGTAGCTCGAGAGTAAGTAGTGTAGATCCTCTTGCGTGAAAATGGGACGGTGTACACCTTTTAACGCGAACGCAAACGCTAAAAAATATGGCGCCGCCCAGTTGCGACCGACCCTAACCCTGTTCTGAAGTCTACACTTTTCTTACACTTGCTCCAGACCAGGTGTAGAAAGTGTAGCACAAACTGCACTAAGTGTAGCTACCCTTTCTAACGCTAAAAAATATGGCGCCGCCCAGTTGCGGCCGACCCTAACCCTGTTCTGAAGTCTACACTTTTCTTACACTTGCTCCAGACCAGGTGTAGAAAGTGTAGCACAAACTGCACTAAGTGTAGCTACCCTTTCTAGCGCGAACAGCGAGATCTGTCGTCACTTCCGCTAACGCGAACGCTTTGGTGTACACTTTTCGCAAAAGTGTAGAAAGTGTAGGTAGCGAAAACAAACTTAATATAATTGAGACGGATTATGTCAGCAAAAATTCATGTCCTAAACTTTTCACATATTCTACATTTCTTCTGTAATCAAATTAGCTGCATTCCAAAGTACGATCCTTACAGCAAGTCACAGTTAAGATTCAAGCAATAATGGATTTAAGTCGTCGTGAAGAGTATTTTACTTTTCGTCGCACAAAACTGATATTATTTTTATTATCATATTCTCTGTAGAAATCAGACAGCGTTTAGATGTTACTTCCTCATAATCATATGACACGCTGAAAGCAAAAGTGAGTCAAAAAAACGTTGCGAGCAAAACCGGGATAGAAATAGTTAAGCACAAATACGAAACAACTAGAGCTCAGAGCAAAAGTGGCATAGAGAAAAGCTGCGAGCAAAAACGAGTCAACTATCCAACTCGTTTTTGCCCGTAGCGAAAAGTTAACTCGCTTTTACCCGCAGCGAAAATTTGACTCCTGTTTGCTCGCAGTAGAAACCTAATACGATTTTACTTCGAGGGAAAACTTGAATCGTTTTCGCTCTCAGTGTTAATGAGGAATGATTACGATTTTGCCAGCGGTGATAGCGAAGAATAATAGAAGAAGTAGAAAGAATAAAGAAAGTAGTGCAAAAATTTATAACTGAAGGATTGTTAATCAATGAGAAAGAGTCTTATTAAGGTGGTTCTTCACCTACAATCCCACCAAACGTGGGTTTCAGAGAAGATTTTGAATACTTCTCGATGGGAAAAAAATCTGAAAAAAATCAAGCATGTAGCAGATCCTCGGGAAATTGATGTTGCATGATAATAATTCAAAAAAGTTATCAACAAATTGATGGAAAGAAAAACTGTTCAAGAAATTAGCCAATGACCCAACCTTTCGTTCAGGTGAAACTGATTTGTCAATTTTTCTAAATACGTATGAATTTTCTACGAATTTTGTTAAATTTTTCAAAATTGTGTTCTTCATACCTGACAAATCTTCTCTGAAACCTACGTTTGGTGGAACTGTAGGTGAAGAACCACCTTAAGCCTTATGTTATTTCATTGAGACAATATTGAATAATCGAGTCGAGATTTATCCTTAAAAGAATGTGAGAATTCACGTCGAATTGAAACTTTTATCTATAATTAATTAGGTAGTCTTGAATTAGTCGCCCCGGACACGTCTGAACGAAGTCCGAAGTGCCCCACGTTAGGAGAAGATTATTCTAATGTAAAATAAGTCAAAATAATACTGCATGAAAACTCGATACGGAATCAAAACACAATGACACTGAATGCGAAAACGAATCGAGTTATCGCTCCGAACAAAACCGTGTGAAGTTTCCACCGCGAGCAGAAATGAGTCAAATTTTTGCTGCGGGCAAGAACGAGTTAAATACTTAACTCGTTTTTGCTTGCAGTGTTCTTCTATACCACTTTTGCTCTGAACTAATTTAGAATCCATTGAAAAAATCACAACTAAGCCGGACAGCGACGAAATCTCTGGCCAAGTAGTGTATCACCCAGGGTCACAAAGACACCAGCATGAAAATCCTATTTGGGAAGATGCCGATGTTTCCTCAACAGACAAAAATCAATTGAATCACACACAGCCTTGGAAGGAACAAAATGATTCCAAAAGTTACTCAATAAAAAATGCAAGTTCATCAGCTGTAGAGCACAGTAAACCAATAATAGGTGTAAGTAAGGATGTCAGTGAGAAAATGAGAAAACAAACTGACAAGACTGTACTGCAGCAGAGTCGTACGAATACAGTCAGCCTACAATCAACAACGACACTCAGTGGAGGATCATCAATTTCCGATAGAGCTGGACCATCACGAGGTATCAAAAACAAAATAAGTTTCACAAACTGATTATGATCACCTATCTGACTGTTATAATGTAAATAACCTGAACATATAGTCTCCACAGTCAGTATGGATTCATTAACTTCACAGACCAAATCGCAAATATTCGATAACGAAATAATAAGGGAAGCTGAAGTGATTATACACCCCAATGTAACTAATGCAAACATACTAGAGTCATCTTCGACAGCCAATGCAGGTTCCTTGGCTTTGCAGACAGAACTAAAATGCATTGATAAAAACATGATAAGACAAGCTGAAGTTATTATACACTCCGATCTTAGTGGCGCTAATAACCCACTATCAAAAACAGGAACTATAATTGAACAAGTAGCCGAAAACACAACACAGGAGGCAAGATTTGAAAGAATATCGTATATAGAAAAACACAAGATATTAAAAATAATCGGTTCATTAAATGTGTCTCAATTCATTACTTATTAGATAATAAATTGCAAGAATGGCAAAAAGTTAGGTACTAAAAATCAACTTATGGTCCTCACATGTGTTTCACTTCATACATATACCTATAGGTTGAACGTGAAATCGCACTCGGTGACCAAGGAATAGTATGCAGTGCTTCAAAAATATTGCAATGCAATCACACTACTCCAGAGAAGCTCGTTTGTGATTTACTATCAGTTGTGTTTTCAAAGGAAGAACTCACCACTTCATCCCTCACAGGAAAAGTCTCCAATACGCACATTAAGGAAGATGTACTACCAAAGTTGGCTCTTGATCCAGTACGAGTCAATGCAATACGATGTAAGATCAAGAACTTTACTGATCTAGTTAACTGAGGAGAGTAAGATTTATAAAACAGCAAATGCCTTGACAAATGTACTGTATATCTTTCATTCCTACTGATTGTTGCACAGCGTACGTCAAGACTTGGTTTTCAACTAATACGGATTTGGAAAATATTTTGAAAAAAGCTATCCAGAGAAAATGTAATAATGCCGCTCCCCGGAAAACGATCAGTCGAACGGTGGACGAGTTGCAGTCCATAAGAATGGAAGGATTATAAAACCTCTACTTTTCTCATTATGGGTATAGGTTTGTCGAGACCTTTTTTGAGATTTTAAACATTTTTTCAATGCAATTGATGAATTTTACTCGGAGAGAAAGGTTAAACCTTCTTTGCTTTCAAACTAAAATATCTATTTTCACAATTTCATTTACTATCTTGAGTTTTAGTTATCATTAAGATTTGAATAATTTCGTTTTATGTAGCAAAATTACTGTCACAATTAGCATCATAATGACGGAACTTCTGTATGTTTTTAGACAAATGATATATCATTTCTTGTTTTTATTTATTCTGATGCAGGTGAGTTACACCAAGACTGGATGGTTCCCTACACATTAATCTAGTCTCGAAGTACACGGAATTATATAACTGATTACATTTAAACAGGGCTGGGTATTTTGGTTTTCAAATGTATTTCAAATGGAAAACGAAAAATGGTTTTAAAAATGTTTTGGAATGTGAAATTAAATGATTTCCTTAAAAAAAATGTTGAAAACTATTTTTCATTTTCCATTTAAAATGCCATTTTAACACCAAAATACCCAGCCCTGCATTTAAAAAGGTTTTCTAAGGTGCAATACAATTATACCCATGCATATCACGAAAACGAAGTACAATATACAGGAACCATATAATATAAGTTTCAACATTTTTAGTGTTTTATGATTGTGTAAAAGATTATGTTTTTTTTTTTTTAACTCTTATGAGCAATGCAGGTGACGCAGATAGTTATGCAGATCTTATGTTTCTGATTAACTTCTCATTTTCAGAGATGTATCGTAGGTGATTTCATATGAAAATCAATGAGTGGCTTCTATTATAATATATATAGATCAGACGAAAATATCACTTCTGTTTGTTCAGAGTCTAATAGTCGTTTCCATCATAATGATATAGATCAGAAGAAAATATTATTTTTGTCCGCTGCTCAAAATTGGGATAAACCAATTTCACTTATACATTTATTCTTGTTACTCCGTTTAATATTTTTAAGGAAGATTGTACCTGATACATATGCCAAATAAAATGAAAAAGGGTTATTCACAACGGTCGCTGTATAATTATTGTATAACATAGGTATAATAGTTCCAGCTGTTCCATATACTTTCCATGCATATTTGTACCCATCTTTACATTCTAATTTATGTATAATACCGTTTTTTCCTAGTCATTTGATCATTCCGGAAGAGTTGCTGTTTATACTATTGAGTTCACGAAAAAAAGATACTATTGATCTTGCTATTGAGTATACCTATTGATTTATGGACCAGTAGAAAGAGTACCAATAATCAAGGGTATACTGAATTTCAGTATAGTCGAATGGTATTTTTGGTGGACCCAATAGTATAACAGCAATAGTGCGCAATAGTAACTCAATACTATTGGTAAAAGTTATCAATAGTATACCCCAATAGTACAGAGACAATAGTGCACAATAGTAACTCAATACTATTGGTAATAGTTCCCAATAGTATACCCCAATAATATAGAGACAACAGTATTCAATAGTATATATACTTGAATAGTGTCCCAATTTATCATTGACTGAGCCCGAAGAGTGTTGAAAAGTATTTTTTCAACGATTCCCAATAGCTTTTTTTCATAAGGGTACTTCTTTGTCCAGAGCAACAAGTTTCAATAAGACGAATGTCAGCACATTTTTTGAAAAATATATTAGTGTTCTGAATAGATACAAATTTTCACCACATATGATATTCAATACTAATGAAACAGGCTGTAGCACTGTAACCAACCCTCCTAAAGTGATTGCTGAACGAGGAGCAAAGCAAGTAGGACATCAGCTGAGCGAGGGACTTTGGTGACGGCTCTGTTTTTTATTAATGCTGCTGGTGGTTTTTTACCACCTCTTCTCGTGTTTCCCAGAGTAAATTACAAAGATATTATGCTAACTAACGGCCCACCGGGAGCTCTTGGATTAGCAAATATTTCAGGATGGATGAACGAAGAATGTTTCATGAAAGCTCTGAGACACTTTGTGCTGCATGTGAAGCCCTCAAAAGACAATCCAGCATTGATTTTTATGGACAATCACAGTTCTCATGTCAATCTTAGTGTGATTCAATTTGCTAGAGAAAACTCCATTATAATGGTCACATTCCCACCGCACTGCAGCCATAAATTACAACCACTTGATATTGCAGTGTACGGTCCATTTAAAACCAGGTATCGAATTATCATGAATGAGTGGATGTTGTCAAATCCAGGTAAGACAGTGACAATCTATCAGGTTGGACAATTTGTTAAGGATGCTTATCTAGCAGCTTTCACTCCACAAAATATTACACAGAGCTTCTCCAAAACGGGAATTTATCCGTTAAATTCAAACGTATATTCCGAAAAAGAATTTCTTCCATCATTCGTGACTGATAGACCTGATCCATCTGCAGAAGTCGATTCTAATACAGAAGCTGATAGTGAAGCTATTATCGAGATTGTAACCGAACAGAACTTGAGATCTCTTTCACCTGCTACACCTACACTTTCACTTCCAACTAGTTCCGGGAAACAACTGATGTCACCTGAAATGATAAGGCCGTTTTCTAAGGCAGGTCCAAGAAAAAGCACGATACGCAGAAGTCGCAAGATGTTGTCTGCTGTTATTACGGATTCACCAGAGAAAAAAAAGATAGAAGAGGAGTCGAATCAAAAGAAAAAGAACGTTAAGAAAATAAATACCAAAAAATCTATAAAAATTGTTAATAAAAAATCTAAAGCGCATGATGATTCATCTTCTTCTGAGTTTGAAAATGAAGTACTATCACAAATAAAAAAAACAGGCTCACGAAATGCTGGCCGTGAAGCAGAAAAAGATAAGGACGATTGTATAGTGTGCAATGGAAGCTACAGAAAGAGTAAGCAAGAGTGGTTCCAGTGCAAACTTTGTTCTGGTTGGGCACATGAATTATGTGGTAGAAAAGGGGCACTCAACTATTTTTGCCAAAATTGCTTTTAAGATATCCAAGCAGGATGATTTTCTGGCCAATTCTAAGTTCAAAGTTCCTAACAAAACAGTCTTATTAATTAAGGTATGAGTAAAAGGTATTTAGATTTGAGAAAAAATTAAATGCAAGTTGATATTCTGAATTAGTAAGGTATAAGTAAAAGTTAGGACTTCCGGTTCGCGAGCTGACAGGTGAACAGCAAACCTAAGTGCGCGATACGAAAGCCAAGAAAAGAAGTGAAAGAAAACAGCTAGGACGAAGAAAAGGAGCAAAAAGCCGCAAAAAGAGACAAAGCAGCAGGGCACGATAGCGAGTGGAAGTGCAGTGCGAAAGTGCAGAGAAGAGCAGTGAAGTGCGAGAATCGCAAGTGTCACGTGACAGCAGAGAAAGTCAGCTGGAAGGAAGGGAATACGCACGAAAGCGAAGAGCGAAGAGCGACAAGACAATAGTTCAAGAGCTCACACCAGCTGACGTCAGAAAGAAGGCGCCACCAGCAAGAAAGGAAAGCAGAGAGACGTAAACAGAAAGAGAAAGAGACAAGAGAAGCAAAGGAGAGAACGATGGCAGAAGAAGAAAGCGAGATGCAACAATACACACAAGGGGAGAGACAAGAGGAAATGAACGAGGAAAGGGAAGAAATAAGAACAGCAGCGGAAATATGGGGCACGCCGAGCGGAAAGCAAATGCAAACGCAGAGGAAGGCAGGGAGGCCAACAAACGCAGAAATGCTAGGAAAAATAAAAGTGTACTCCATGGAGACGCTAAACGAGCTGTGGAAGAGAAAGAGAGTAGAAGACAACGGGGAGGAGGGAAAAGAAAAGAAGACAGAAGAAAGCGAAGAATGCGAAGAGCAAGGCTTCAAAAGAAGCAACAAAATGGCAAGATCCCCCATGCAGAAAGCGTCGCCAGGCAGAGAGAGAGAAAGAGAAACAGGGACAGGAGAAATCCCAACGCTAAGGGAAGAGCTGAGAAACGGAATGGAGCAGATAATGAAAGCCCTAACGAACATGACGAGTGAGGCCGAATGCAGGAGAATAGAAACGAAGGAGGAAATGGGAGCCCTGAATAGCGCAATAGTAGCGGTCAGAGAAGAAGCGAGAAGAGAAAGATTACTACTAGAAGAAAGGATAGACAAAATGGAGCGGGAAAGGACACGAAGAGACGAAGAAGAGAGGAGAAAATGGGAACAAAGAATAGACGAAGAAAGAGAGAAAGCAAAAAGAGAAGTAGCAAAGATGCGAAGCGCGGAAGAAAACAGAAGAAGAGAAGAAGCAAAGGCCCAAGAAGAAGAAAGGAAAAACAGAAGGGGGTCAACAGAAGGAGAAGTGAAAAGAGAGATGAAAGAAATGCAAAGGAAGATGGAGCGAAAAGAGAGACAAGACAGAAAAAATAGAATAGTAATAAAAGGCCTGATGGGAGAGAGAGGCACTGCGGCAGAACAAGCAAGGGAAATATGTAAAGAAATAATAGACGAAGACGCAGCAATAAGAAACGCATGGGCCGAAGGAGCAAACGAGAGAAAGGTGATCATAGCAGAACTAGAGTCCTGGGAATGGAAAATGAAAGTAATGAGAAACAAGAAGAAGCTAGGAGCGAGAAAGATATATATCGACAACGACCTAACATGGAAAGAAAGAGAAATACAGAGAAAAATAGCAGAAAGAGCAAGAAAAGAGAAACAAGAAGGAAAAAGAGTAAAAATAAAATATCAAAAGATAGAAATAGACGGAGTCTGCATCAGATGGGACGAAGAAAGAGACGACTGGGAAGAAAATGAAGAAGAAGAGGACGTAGGCGAACACCACGAAAGAAGAAACGAAGAAAGAGCCAGCAGAGGAAGAAGAGGAGGAGGCAGAGGCAGAAGAGATTGAAAGAAAAAAGAAGAAAGCGGGGAAGAAGCAGACGAGGAGGAAGAAATAATAGTCGGATTCTGGAACGCAGCAGGCATAAAGAACAAGTGCCACGAATTCTGGGAGGAGATAGAAAGCTGGGACTGTGCGGGAATAGTAGAAACATGGAGCGAAGAAAAGGAGATAGAGAAAGTGAAAGCACAGCTACCGAAAAAGCAAAGATGGGTAACGCAAGCGGCGACAAGAAAGCACAAAAAAGGAAGAGCATGTGGAGGAATAGCCACAGGAGTTAGAAGAGACATTGAAGAAAAGGAAACAAAGCCAGACGAAGCAGAAGAATCAGAAGGATTAATAGAAAGAATGGCGATGATAAGAGGAGAAGAGTGGAGGATCTTCACAGTATACTCGAACCAAAGAATAAGAGGAACGATGAGAGCAATATCCAATATGCTAATAGAAGGGGGGAGGGACGGCCCAATTCTGATAGGAGGGGACCTGAACGCGAGAACAGCGGAAGAAGGAGGTTTAGCCCTACCAGACGAGGAAAGTGAGAAAACATCCAGATCAAGGAAATCAAAAGACAAAACGATAAACAAAGAGGGTAAGGAGCTACTAGAGTGGCTAGAAGAAGAGGGACTGGGCATACTGAACGGTATGTGCGAGGGTGACGAAGAAGGAGAAATAACTTACATAGGACCAGCGGGAGAATCAGTAATAGACTACGCGATAGGAAACATAGAAGCGTGGGAGAACATAAAAGAAATAAGAATAAAGGAAAGAACAGAGTCGGACCACCTACCAGTAATAGTAAAAATAAAAAGCGAGAAGAGAGCACACCCGGAAGAGAGAAGTGAACCGTGCGGAAAAAGAATAGACTGGTCGGAAGAAGGAACAGCACAATACAGGGAGAAAATAAAGAACAAAGAAATAAAAGGAGAGAGCCCAGAGGAAATAATAGAAAGCATAACGGAGGCAATAAAAGAAGCTGCAAAGTGGAAAAAGACAGGGGGAAATAAGACAGCAAGAAGAAAAAACGCATGGTGGGACGAAGAATGCGCAGAGGCAAAAGAAAGAGCGAAAATAGCCCTGAAAAACTGGAGGAGAGGAACAGGGAAGAGTGAAGAATACATGGAAGCAAGGAAAAGCTTCAGGAGTGTATGCGGAAAGAAAAAAGAAGAAGAAGCCGAAAGAATAATAGAAGAAGTGAGAAATGCCAGATCAGAAGCAGAAATATGGAAACTAATAAACAAAGACAGGAAAAAGAGAAAAGAAATAAGCAAAGAAATAACAATGGAGCAGTGGGAAGACCACTTCATGAAGCTGCTGCAGGGCACCAAAGAAAAGCACGAAGCACAGGCGCAGATAGCAGAAATAGACGAAAGCGGAGGAAGAGCAGAAGAAAGCGAAGAAGAAAAAGAGGAGGTAGAACACATCGAGATAAATGAAATAAAAGACATAATAGGGAAACTAAAAGATAAAAAAGCCACAGGAGCGGACGGAATCGCAAACGAGGCATGGAAGCACGGAAGTGCGAACGTAATAGAAGCATTGGCAAAACTAATAAACAAAATATGGAAAGGAGGAGGAATTCCAGAAGTCTGGAAAGAAGGACTGGTAATTCCAATACACAAAAAAGGGCAAGAGGACGACGCGAGAAATTACAGAGGGGTAACATTGATGCCGACAGCGTATAAGATATATGCCACAGTACTGGCGAATAGACTAAACAGAGAATTGGAAGAAAAAGGAACTATACCAGACAACCAGGTAGGATTCAGAAGAGGGAGAGGAACAACGGAGAACATGTACGTGCTGAACCACCTGATAGGGAGAGAACTGAAAAAGAAAAAAGGGAAAGTAATAGCAGCATTCATAGACCTAAGAGCAGCATTCGATTCGCTCGACAGAGACAAGCTATGGGAAACGCTCGAAAAACAGCAGATAAGCAAGAACCTAAGAGAAAGAATAAAGGAAATATACAGAGAAACGAGAAACGCAGTAAGAATAAAAGAAAAAATAGGGAATAGATTCTGGACGGTGAAAGGAGTAAGACAAGGGTGCCCGCTAAGCTCGTACCTATTCAATGCATACCTGGCAGACTGGGAAGATACTCTGAGAAAAGGACAGGACGGAGGGGTAGTGGTGGCAAAAAAGAAAATATGGACCCTAGCATACGCAGACGACATAGTGCTATTAGCGAATAAGGAGAAAGAACTAAAGCTGATGCTGAGAAGGTCAGAAAGGTACCTAGACAAAAAGGCGCTAGAGCTGAACACAGAGAAGACAAAGATAATAAGATTCAGAAAGGGCGGAGGAAGAGAGACAGACGAACAATGGGAGTGGAAAGGAGAGCAAATAGAAGAAGTAAAGAAAACAAAGTATCTACGATACATAGTGCAGAAAAATGGTAAACTGGACGAACACGTGAAGGACAGAGCAAGAAAAGCAGCCCTAGCGATGGGACAAGTATGGGGAATAGGTAAAAGAAAAATGCCGGGGGACTGGAGAAGAAAAATAAAACTATTCGAAGCGCTGATAGAAAGCATAGCAATGTATGGAGCAGAGATCTGGGGGTGGGAGGAGAGAAAACCAGTAGAAAGACTGCAGGAGAAGTACATAAGATGGTCGCTAAATCTAGACTGGAGAACAGTAGATAGGGGCAGCTATGGGGAGACACAACAAACCCCCCTTTCCCCCCCGTCTCCTGATAAGGGGGTGATAAGGGGAATGTGGGTCAGTGTGTTATCTTATCAGTCTGGCCCACATCCGGTCTGGTGTGTACGCGGACCTCCTTATCAGCTTCCCCCTCCCCCCACCCCCGTCTGCGGTCACTGGCCCTGACCATGATACCCCTTACCCCACCTCCCCCCGGGGTCCGTTATGGGGTGAGTGCATCGCTCTGTCTCTTTCTCGTCTGGGTCTATCTCTCTCTAGTCTGGGGCAGCTATGGGGCGATGACGCGTTTGCCCGGACACACACACACACGCTCGCCTTACCGTGTCCGTGTGTTCTAGAATCTTCCAGAATGTTCTAGAAGCTTTCTGTCTCTTTCTAGCCTGGTCCCGTTTCTCTCTCTCTAGTCTGGGCCAGCCAAGGGGTGATGACGCGTTTACCCGCACACACACACACACGCTTGCCTCACCGTGTCCGTGTGTTCTAGAATGTTCCAGAATGTTCTAGAAGCTTCTGGAAAGCGATGACGCGTTATCTCTACTCCAAAATTTTTGTACCTAGAAATATTTCAGCAACGCGGCATCCCTGTTTACTATATCTATGCTTAAAACTACGGGAGGCTGGTGAAGGATAGAGATTTGATGACGCAACAAATATATACATATCATACGTTTATTCAATAAATCTTAATTCCACATATACAACTATGCGGTTATTCATGGCAATTAAATGAACTAAACAAAATGAAGGGCAATGTGAAAGAACCCAGCATTAAAATCATTATTGACACAAACAACAAGCCGTAGGTCTCTAAAAGTTCAGAGTCGATGTTTGTTACACTGTAATTTACACCGGATGTTTTTTCACCGGGTGGTGTGAGATCATACACGGATGCCGACTATCAAAATCCGATAATGCCGTTGCGTCGCGAGATTCTTCTGCTGAGCGAGAGCCAGCAGGTATAGGAACGAAAATCGACATTGCGTAGGCGATAATTTGCAAACAATGATCAGTTCGATTCCTCTTCCACCTTCAGTTTGATTCCTACTGCGAGATAATGCGGGAATAATTTTGTCAATTCCAGGAGAACGATGTCGCAATAATTATTCACGAATTCTGCCTCCAGTTGTGTCTTGACGTGTGCCCTTGCAGAATCATACTCCCTTGCAGAGAGCAGGGTTATTCGATGAAGTGATGGTTCTCGAGGACCCTGTATCTTCACCTTCTCCGCTATATACTCGATGTACAGTTTCTTACACCGATTGACACTGTTGGCAAGCCGTTGAAGGCGGTGCAACTGTTCTTCTACACACACGAACACTGTCTTCAACCCGTCAAACGTGGTCTTCTGCATCACTATCGTGGGACGATAAGACAGTTTCCGCTTGACACCCCCATTGGTCGTATCGAGGTTTTCTTCTTCTTCTTCTTCAGCATCAGCACCATCCGTCTCCTCGGCGATATTATTTGCTTCGAAACTGATACTTTTTGAACCGTGAGAGGTGGTAAAAGTTATGGTACAACCGCCTAGCGTAATATGTTCGAAATACCAATCCGCACCCGAATAGCCGCTCGAATCCAGATACTCTGTGATGGTGTCCAACTCGTCTGCCAATAGCGACCACTCCGATGCGTTGAAATATATACAGCATGAGGAATTGCTCTCGAGTTTAATCACTGGCACAAATGACTCGTCTGCACCAAGTCCGAGACCGACAACAATCTTTTTAGTTATTGAATTGTTCAATCCGTACGTAGTCGCGAGAACCAGATTTCTTTGAGATTTTTTCATTGGTTTCGTAAAGCTCTTAAAAATTCTACTCGTGTTTCCCATGACTACTTTTGATTTAGGTGTCGACATTGTACTACAACTCGGTTTGATCGAGGCTGCAATATTACTGATTTAAATCTAGACGACACGGTCCTCTAGACCCTCCGATTTCCCCCTCCACCACCTTTTTGTTTTACCATTTCCCTGTGTTGGTTGTAGAGATATTTCCGGTCAAGACGATAAGCTTATTTTGAATATTTGAACGACAGTCTGATATCACCAACGGAAACTGAGCAACGAATACTATTTTGATAATATTATTCTTCTAACTAATCTTATATTTATATTTACACTAGAGTATTGGGGAAGGTTAGAGATTTGATTACGCAACAATTACACAATTGAAGCTACACATTTATTTGAAAATAAAATAAATTTGAATTTGAAATCACATCATAATATATGTATGAGTAAAAAAGTTAAAATATTAAAATAATAAAGTAAAAGTAATATTTAATAATAGTCACACACACACACACACACTTACTTTAAATGACTTATCCCTCTTACGAGGATGTAGTTAACTTAAAGTAGTTTTTAATAAATTAAAATCAGCCACGCGCCGGGAAATTTTCTGGGAAGGGGCGAAACTCCTTCGCCCCCAAAAGCCGGGCTACTGCCTCCCCGACCATGGCGCGACAGGTGTCGCATGGTTCCGCCACCCATCTTCGACGCAACATCGTCATCCCCTGTATACGCCGGATGACGGCCCACTGGCGGAAGATGTCCACCGCGAACTCTACCTCGTCCACGGAGAATCTCCTGGCTTCGTGCGGGTCCATGGCCCGCATCACCTCCGCCACCTTCGTCTCCCACTCCAGAGCATCTGCAAATTACGAGATTGAATCAGTTATTTGTATAATATTCCGGAAAGCGTCGATTGCGTATGACGTGTTGTTTCGAGAAAAAATAAGAATGACAGTATCGGAAATGTAGTTCAAAGTTATAATGCTACGTGATAGTATTACAAGTAAGCTGATGGAGTTTAGTATAACTTACCCATTTCGTGCGTGCAACCGCTTGATGTGCAGTATAGTCCCGATTGTTCGGCCATTTTTTTATTCGCTAGATTTTTGTTTTACTTTTTAAAAACGTTGTTGAAGCGGTATGCTTTCCGTAAGTTGTGAGTAGTCTGGTGAAAACTGCTCGTCTTTATATACGAAAAGTCAGACCCGTACCCCTCTCTAAAATTTTCAAACACATATACGAAAAGTCAGATCTGCACCCCCTTTCAAAAATTTTCAAACTCCGCTTATAACTCGGTTTTAGACGTACGGACATATGTAAGAAATTGTGCCAATCCCTTGGTACAGTATTGTTGGAGCGACGTGTCCGGGAACAAAAATAACAGACTTGGGGATAGGGAAATACCGAAATTTTGAAACGCGCTGATGAGCTGACTTTTGGCTGATGAGTGGAAGCGATTAAGGGGTTACGGTGAACCGTTACACACTAACATACCCGCTATATCTAACAACCACGATTCGGTAAAGGCCTCTGTGCTTATAAGGCGGTTCCGGACTAGAGGACACATGTAAGAGATTGTGCTGTCAATGGTACAGTATTGATGAAGTGACGTGTCCGGGAACAGAAACAACGGACTTGGGGGATGGAAAATACCAAAATTTTAAACGTTCTCAGGAGCTGACTTTTGGGTGATGAGTGTACGGACTTAAGAGATTACGGTGAACCGTTACGATCTAACGTACTCACTATATATATATATATATATAAACATAAGGATTCGCGGTAAAGATTGCATTCAACTTTAGGTAAATCAACGTTTTTCAGCGACGAGAAACAGGGTAGAGTTAGAGGTGGAAAGATGAAATTCAAAAAGAGAACGAGATAGGATATTTTCAGAATTTTCCAGCATATCAGTCAGCGAGGCATCCGCTAATGTTATGTTCCGAAGTATAGTTCATTGGTCATTCAAACCACGTGGTCCCTTCGGAAACTGATATATAGCTTGACACGAGGGATATTTTTTTCAGTAGGAAATTTTTTGTATGCAAGCTCCAATCTTACACTCTGTATAATGCCTGTATGTGTGCGTAAGTGAGTGAGTGTACGGCTGATGTTGTCGGTGTTGGCATCGTTTTGTGTGATCTTTCAAGAAAAAACCACGTTCAATTTAAATCATGCCTGATACGCAGAACAGAAAGTATCGCGCTATAGTGCTAAAGGTTGCATCTTATGCCAGACGTAGGAGTATCGCTTTCGATAGGTCCTGCGGTATACGATGGAGACGATCGCTTGCCCGAATGACCCGGAAAAATTTGCTGCGGCAGGTGCGACGAATGATTGCTATGTGTGATGAGAGGTCTATTACCCGTCTGTACAATCACGACGTTTTCGCGGAGTCGTGGGATTGTTTACGAATCGCTGCCGAAACGGTGATTTCGCGTGGTACTTCTACCTTCTGGATATTGCGGGGACTGATGACGGAGTATTACGAGTGTCTGAATGTGATCCGTGCACGTCGTAGGAATAACATCTATGAAACACCGCGGCGACGTCAGGTGTCAAGACTTGGGAGGATCGAGAGAACGACTAGGATGACTACCACTGCAGACGACGACGATAACGGGGTGCAAGAACGCGGAGGTCAACTTCCGAAAACTCGGCAGAATCCCATGCCAGTTTCAAATGACACGGATATGCTCGAAGATAACAGTATCACCGATGAGATGCTGTGTGCAGCAGTGGAACGATACGAGGCCCGGATGGCTGGTAAACAGACGATAATGAGCGCCGACAGTGATACGGAAATGTATGAAATTATACCATCGTCTATCGACACCGAAGAATCTCGTCATCCCTGGTTATCGACTGTTTTGAAAATCCCGAATAAAAATTGGGTCGTTCGACCTATGCCGACTTGGGGCAACAATGCGGGTTCTTCAAGTGATTCTTCCGACTACGCGGCCACAGGGAGTGACGCACGCGGCCCAAATAACCAACGCCGTGACGAATCGCACGAAGAACCTGATAATCAGCTTCATCATCGCCATCATCATGAGGTCCATGTAGCCGAAAATTCACCAAACGAGCACTATTCTAACTCTACCTGTAAGCCTTGTACCAGTTCGATGAACAATTTCTCAAATAAAATTTAAATGACTTATAAATACGTAGAATATAACATCCTTTATTTACTTTCATTCTTGACCAACTCTATCTTAAATACAAACAGATGGGCAGACCACAGCATTGGGGTTTCGTAAATTCCATGTTAACGAAGGAGCCAGTACCTCGGGGCTTCAACACGGCGGACACGTGAACAGACCTGTCACAGATAACTCTGACGAGGACGGAAGTATTGTCGAGGATGATAGCGAGGAGAGTTCAGAGAGAATAGCTGGGGAAAACCCTGCATCGGTAGAACATCCTGGGGGAGACGGGGTGGCAAGTTTCGAGAATAGGTCTTCTCTGACGGAAGATCGTTTCCAAGTGATGAGCGAGCTTAGTAAATATTACAAACGATTCGAAATTACCGGTCGTCAGATGGTTATCAGGATAGAACCGGTTGCAGAAGGTGCAAATCCCATTAAATGGTTAGAGGGGGCGTTCAGGAATATTCATGCCTATGCCGTCGGTTCGTGTCGCGAATCAGACTACATTGGAATCAGTTTCAATGCCGGGGGCTTCAATCTTGGAGCCGCTGGTCTTTCGTTTCGACCTGTTAAATATTTCCGTTACGAAGATTTGTGGAAAATTGTGTACGGTGTGACACAAAGCGCGTCCGAGTTCACCGTAGATCAGACGATCACCGTCACCGTGAATACCGTTAGAGTTCCATCGGGGCGGGGTAAGGCGATGAGATTGACGCATGACGGGGTAGGGAAACGCTCTATTTTGGAAATCGGGAACTCTGACAACATGTGTCTTCCACGTGCTCTTGTTGTGGCCAGAGCTCACGCTGAGAGGGGATCCATCCGTAGCGGGGCGTTACACACGCGGTGGGAATTGATTAGACATAAAGTATCACCGTCTCAGCGCATCGCCGCCTATAAGTTGATAAAAGACGCGGGTGTCAAAATTCCTGCGGACGGTTGCGGCGTACCCGAGATCAATCTGTTTCAATCTTATCTGGCCCGTGAAGGTATAGCAATCGTAGTTTATGAAAGTGGGAAACTGGGGAACGGCGAAGAGACGATCTACGACGGTACGGATGTGGTTACGGCGAGCGGACGACACGGCGTTACGTATAAACTTGTTGTAATATTAAAACTCCGTTACTCAGGGATTTGGGAGTTGATCGGGTTGTTCCCAGAGGTGATTAAATAATCACTCTAAGTGCAAGATAGCAACGAAAAGTAGATTTTATTTAGTATAAATATAAGTTACAAGAGATGGGTTTTGGAGCACTTGCCCCCTTTCGAGCCTGAGTATTCGAAGATGATACTCTTCGCTTCTTTTCTGGAATCTGCTCAAGACTGAAGCGCGGCTCGGTCCTTAGCCTAATTTATTACGTTATTATGCTTACGTGTAAGTTGGCGTAACCTGCATGCGCTGCGCTTTGTCGCATTCCAGGTCACGCCTTGCTTAATTATTACAAGTAATTATTGCAAGTAGCCTATTTACGAAATATTCTGGAATGTTGAGTAACAATTCTCAACATCCCTCCCCCCTTAGGAGAATAGGCCTCCGGACTATTTTTACCTTATCTACTAAATACAGGTTTCCTTAGTCTTAACCTTATTTGCTAGTCTTATTATTTTTTTTTTTTTTTTCCAATCCCAGTTTTATTATATTTTGACAATAATTCGATCTGTGGTTACTTATGCGTAATTTCTTATCCCTATTTAGTACATGTTTCTTACTTTCTTAGTTTAACTCGGTTAATACTTAGTGTTATCTACGTCGTACCCGTAATAGACGAGTTACGTTTGAAATTGATTACAGTTTCCCTGGCTATCGGGGCCCGTTCCCGCGACTGCGGAGGCTCCGGTGCCGCTGTGTGCCGTGTTGTTTCTTTACGTCTAAATTTTCCCGAAGATACACATTTATATATTACGTAACCTATCATGCTTATTAATAATATTCCGCTTATGGGATATAATGGCGCCACATACGGCAGGTGCCGCCTGTGACTATTCTGCTTATCGTCTAATTCTTTATGTAAATTCTTAAGGCTAGTTCCCAATTCGTTCAATTCGTTCGCGTCTCGCAGGACGCTCTTTAGCACTACACTGACACCCTTATTGTCGGACTTAGGGATTGCCTCCCAGTCCGTTTCATGTAAGCTTAGGTTATACGGCGGCAGGTAACTGAATTCCTGCTTGCTTTGGTATTGCCGTAGTGTCTCCATACGGAAATCCTTCGCAGTTACAGCGCATTTCCCGTTGAGAGCTATGGTGCCAGTGCCTACTAATGTCTCACGCGCCGCAGGCAAACCTTCGCAAGCTACAGTGATCGCCTCGGCCTCTGGAGCTACGTATAACCATGCCCCTGGTCTCTGCAAGGCTAAAACTATAGCCTTACTAACCCTAGCAATTCTTTTTGGGCATTTTGTGAGTTCTACGTCTAATTTGGAGATTATACTACTAATGTATCCCCTCCCTTTTTTAAATCGTAAAATTTTTTGAGGAATATGGTGAGGGGTGAGGTAGGGGTTGGGGACGTGCTTCTCTTCTAGTCAATGTTCTATGAATAGCTTCAATCGGTTGGCGTGAACTTTGGTCTCCTTTCGACCCTTCCGGATGGTGTAGTTGACATCCGAATCTTTTTTCGTGATCTCGTATGGACCGACATACTTCGGCGTTAATTTCGCCGATCTTCCCCGCCGAACCGTCTCATCGAGCAGAAGGACCTTATCTCCCGGCTGGAATTTGGTTTCTACCGTCTTTTTGTCGTAGTATGATTTCGCTTTACCCTTGGCAGCTTCCAGATTCTCTTTTGCTTTGAGATTAGCCGCCCTGAGTCTTTCGCGTAGTTCCTGAACGTAGTCGTCATACGCGTAAGTAAGTCTCGGTGCTTGCTTTATTGATGATGGTATCTCTGCTGGGTGCCCGAAAACAAGCTCGTACGGGGTGTACCCTGTTGCAGTGTGAGGGGTTGTGTTGTACGTAAACATAGCGTACGGCAGCCACTCGTCCCAGTTGCTCTGGTCCTCTTCGATATAATTCTTTAGATATTCCGCTAGTGTTCTATGTGATCGTTCCAGTGCTCCGTTAGATTCTGGGTGGTATGCTGTTGTTTGAATTTTCTCGATTTTCAACAGCTTACACATATTTTTAAATACATTGCTTAAAAAATTGGTTCCCTGATCAGTAAGGATTACCTTGGGAGTTCCATATTCGCATATAATATTTTTTACGAATTCTCTAGCCACTGTGGAAGCTTCCTGGTCAGCTACTGGCATAGCTTTGCTGAATTTGGTTAAAGCATCTTGGAACGTGAGTACATACTTATTGCCTGAATGGGTTACAGTCAACGGCCCTACGATATCTAATGCACATTTTTCGAAGGCTTTCGAGGGAGTATCGGTGATTATCATGGGAGCTTTCAACTTTCTCTGCGTTTTATTTTTCTGACATTTTTCGCATTTACCAATGTAGTCTTCTACTTCTTTGCGCATTTTCGGCCACCTGTGTTCCATTCTCATTCGTTCTAGTGTACGCGATACGCCTTGGTGCCCGCCCATGGGTGCGTCGTGATATTCGTACAAGATCTTCTTCTTCTTGTCTTCCGTGTATTCCGGTTCCGATTCATCCTCTTCTTCTTTTCCTTCTTCTTCTTCTTCTTCTTCTTCTTCTTCTTCTTTTTCTTCTTTTTCTTCTTTTTCTTCTTCTTCTTCTTCTTCTTTTTCTTCTTCTTCTTCTTCTTCTTTTTCTTCTTCTTCGAATTCCTGGCTATTGCTGTAAATCCTATATATCCTACTGAGCGCGTCCGCGTTCGTATTAAGTTTTCCAGGTTTGTACATTACATCATACTCGTGTTCAGCGAGTTTTAATCTCATTCTCAGTAACCTTGATCCAGGATCCTCGATTTTGAAGATCCATTTGAGAGGGAGGTGATCCGTGATCACAGTGAAATGCGTGCCATATACGTATGGCCTGAACTGCCTAGTTCCGAAGACGATTGCTAACATTTCCCTCTCGGTTGTCGAGTAATTTCTCTCAGCTTTGTTAAGCGTTCGACTTGCGTATGCTATTGGTAAATCTTGCCCAATTGGTCCTTGAGAGAGGATTGCTCCGATTGCCTTGTCGGATGCATCTGTTGTTATTAAGAAAGGTTTCGTGAAATCCGGATACTTTAGGATGGGTGCCGTAACTAGCTTTGATTTTAACGTTTCAAATGCGCTCTCTTCTACCGTTGTCCACTCGAACTTGCGTCCCTTCTGTGTTAGTTGCGTTAACGGTCGTGCTAAACGCGAGAATCCTTCTATGAATCTCCTGTAATATCCTGCTAGCCCTAAAAATGACTGTACTTGTTTAACGTTTGTCGGGCTCTTAAATTTTTTCACGTCCGCAATTTTCGCGGGATCAGGGAGAATTCCCTCCGACGTTATCACGTGTCCTAAATAACTAGTTTCCTTCCGAAGAAATCGACATTTGTCCGGCTGGAGAACGAGATTGCTCTCCTGCAATCGCTTTAGTACCTCGATGAGCCTATCGTTGTGCTCCTTCAGTGTTGCACCATGAATTACAATGTCGTCTAAATAAACGTAGCATTTAGCTGCTTGTAGTCCTGCTAAAACGGTATTCATCAACCGTTGGAATGTCGCTGGCGCATTCTTCAGCCCGAATGGCATTGAATTATACTCATAATGCCCATGCGCTGTTGAGAAAGCAGTTTTTTCCTTGTCTTCTTCAGCCATCGGAATCTGATGAAATCCCGAGGCGAGGTCTAATGTAGTAAAGTACTTCGCTTTTCCTAACTGATCCAATATTTCTGTAATATTTGGCAAGGGGTACGAATCCCCTACCGTGATCTCGTTCAATTTTCTGTAGTCGACGACTACTCTAAATTTCTGCTTCCCTGATGCGTCAGGTTTTTTCGGTCCTACTAAAAGCGGTGCGTTCCACTGGCTACGACTCGGGCGTATTATGTTACTCTCTAACATAGCTTCTATTTGCTTGTTTATCTCCTGTTTCTGCGACTCAGGTAGACGGTATGGACGAACATTAATCGGCTTTCCCCCCTCCGTCAATGTAATAGAATGACTGGTCGCGTTAGTAACGCCTAACTTATCCCCTGGTAAATAGAAGATTTCGCTATAATTTTCGCATATCTCAAGTAGAGTATTTTTCTCTTCCTCATTAAGATGATCTGTACGTATCGTATCATGTAATAGCTTGATTCGTTGGTTTCCCGATTTGCCGGTTATTAAACGTATGTAGGCCGCCTCTTCGTCGCTTGTTTCGCTATTTTCTTCGCATAGCTCCTCCAATTCCACGGTCGGCGTCTCCAATATCACCTCGTGATCGTTCAGGTTTAAAATGTCTACTATGCATTCTTGGTTCGCCGGTTTAGTTAAGCAATTTCCTAGGTATACTCCGTCGGCGAGTTCCTTCTTCTCTACAATGCCAATGAACTTACTATTTGTTTTTGCACTGACCTTCCTTATTGTTCGCGGTGCTAACCTGATTTTCTCCGTTTGTAACGGTCGTAAGAGTTCGAAACGCTGCCCGTGTATGAAAAATGCTTGAGCGCTTTTACCTATCGCGGCTTTGTGATCCTCTATGAAATCTATTCCAATGATGCCGTCGGCATCTAGACTAAAATCGTCTCTTACCACAAAGAAAGGATGCTCAATACTTCTATCCTTTAATGGAATTGTTAATATGACTTTACAAAGTGCCTCGACAACGCCTTGTCCTATTCCTGATAAACTCGTAGTTTCTTCTAAAACTGGCAAATCATCTTCCAACATCCCTATTTTGATGATGCTGGCATCGGCACCAGAATCTACTAAGAGAGTCATCTTTTCCTTAGTGGTCCCGTTTGCCGCTAATTCTATCCTGTTCCGACTTGCTCTATTAGTGTTGGCAATGTTCATTGATTTGTACGATCCTGCATTCCTCGTGGATTGTTGGGATCCCTCATGCCCTGTGTTTTTGCTATATGAATTTTGGAAGTTACCCGTACTAGTTTTTTGGTTGTCGCCAGATCCGCTGCCGTGATTTCCCGATCGTCGTTCATCGCGGCGTAGTCTATCCCTACAGTCTTTGTATAGGTGACCTCTGCGTTTACAAAAGTTGCATACTAACTCTACACGATGCACCGATCTATTCTGACTTGCTGTAGGTAACGATTGCTTGTATTTTACCTGGGTACAGTCCCGTGCGAAATGTCCTGTCTGATTACACTTCAGACACTTTACTGCTGACGTATTCCTATCGCCGGCCTGGTTCGTTCGCCGATTTATAGAATTTACGCCGTTTTGCGATTTTTCTTCCTCTTCCGCGCCTTTTATTGAAGCCGAAAGTTCCGAGTAATGGTACGATTTCACGATCATTCTCAAGTTATAATGTAACCCGTTCTCAAAAATGGCAAGTGTTTGATATCTGAGTAGGTCTTCTATTCCTTTTCTTTCTGCTGCTATATTTGTCCTAGCTCCGCATGCTCTAATAAGATCCATCATAAGACGCGTAACCCTTTTTCCGAAATCATGCGCGTTTTCACCTGTTTTCTGTCTACTCGAAAATAATTCTACCAACAGCGCTGGCGTAGAGCTTTTAGCTCCGTACAATGCCAAAAGCTCAGCTTTTAGCTTTTCGAAAGAATCTATAACTTTATATCTAAGTTCCATGGCTGCTTCGCCCTGTATCTTCGTTTTCAGGACCAGTTCTAACACGTCTGGTCTTTGAATCGGATTTACTTTATCTTTCGCATACTCGATTGTTTGCAACAAATCGTCCACTTTACGAGGTTCGCTTCCGTCGAAAACATTGACCATCTGCCGTACCTCCTTCAATGACAAGTAGTCCGTCATCTTGGTTGCTGTGTGTTGCCTTGATTCTCTCTCGTCAGGAACCGATCCCGGAATGGTTTTTGTTTCCTGGGATGTTGCTTGGGGTTGGTCAGGAAAAAAGGAAGTGCCTGGTTTAGGCTTTGGAGAAGGAGTTGGCTGTCCCTTACTATTGCTTTTAATAAATGCTCGTAAGGTTGCCCTAATCTCCTCTACAGTGTTTGAATCACTGACTGCTAGCGCGTATCTTTCGCAAACTTGTAGGAGAACCTCTTTTCGGAGATCCTGTATCCACCCGGTTTGACCTTGCGCGACAAGTTCCTCAATCTTATTCCAAGTAGCAGACATCTACTCTAATCAGAAATTCTAATTCAAGCTTGATGAGCCTGAACTGACTCGTTATTTTGACGAAAAATATCTAAAATTCCTTATACTTCCTAAATACGATAATTTACTAATGCTCGCACGCTTCTAACTGGCAGTTAGCTCTCAATGACAATGTTTGCGGCTTAAATACTAAAACTGCGAGGATTTCAAATTGACTTACACAAAAATGACTATCTTCATCTCGCTTTTCCGCCTCTGCTGGGTTGTTGCTGACCCTCTGTGGTTCCTTTGGTGCTGCTGAACTGCTGCGTCCTGCTGCTGCTGCTGCTGTAGGTACCTCGTGCTGGTTCCTTTGCCTTGGCCACGAATGCTGCGTGCTGTAGCTCTTTCCTTGCGACGTATTTTTCCACTAGGTTACAACGACTGCGTGTTGCACCTTTTAACTTTCAACTTTTAACTTTTCTCTTTTTACTTTATTTTATTTTATTTAACTTTTCTACTTCTGTTTTTAGCGTCAACTATCTTGCAAGCTCTGGTTTATCCGCTAGACCGCTGCCACCAATGTTGTAATATTAAACCTCCGTTACTCAGGGATTTGGGAGTTGATCGGGTTGTTCCCAGAGGTGATTAAATAATCACTCTAAGTGCAAGATAGCAACGAAAAGTAGATTTTATTTAGTATAAATATAAGTTACAAGAGATGGGTTTTGGAGCACTTGCCCCCTTTCGAGCCTGAGTATTCGAAGATGATACTCTTCGCTTCTTTTCTGGAATCTGCTCAAGACTGAAGCGCGGCTCGGTCCTTAGCCTAATTTATTACGTTATTATGCTTACGTGTAAGTTGGCGTAACCTGCATGCGCTGCGCTTTGTCGCATTCCAGGTCACGCCTTGCTTAATTATTACAAGTAATTATTGCAAGTAGCCTATTTACGAAATATTCTGGAATGTTGAGTAACAATTCTCAACAAACTGAATATCCTCTACTTTCCCGCTAAACGGCATTACAATCCTATTCTGAACCTGACGGCTGCAGCGGCTGCGAGATATTTCTGCGAACCCTGTAACAAAGGGTACAGGACCGGTAACGAGCACCGATGTTCGCGCAAATGTCCTCAATGTCTTTCGGTTCCCGCCTGCGATTCAATCGGCGCGAGTCTAGACTGCCGCTTCTGCGGACGTTTTTTTCGCGGAAACGAATGTCTGGCGAGGCATCGAAAAACGGGGTCGTTCAGTCCGCGTCGTAGCGTGTGCGAAACTCTTCAGATCTGTGGTAACTGTACGCGTTTCACGGATCGTACGAAAGGTGTACACTCGTGCGAGACACGGTACTGTGCCACCTGTTGTTCTCAGCAGTCGTATAATCATAACTGTTACATGCCCACCATCAAACGCGATAAGAAGCAACCCCGGTATATCTTCGTGTTTTACGATCTTGAGACGCAGCAGAGCGAGACGGTTGAGGGTGATGAAAGAACGAACATACATGTGCCGAATCTGTGCGTAGCGCATCAGGTTTGCAGCGAGTGTATTCACGATTTGGATATACAAAACGGTTGCGACTCTTGCGGTCTCACGCGCGAGTATGTCTTCAAGATCGATCCTATCAGACAATTTCTTGACTTTGTCATGCGACCGATCCGAGATTTCACAAAAATTATTTGTTTAGCTCACAACGCAAAGGGATTCGACGCTCAGTTCATATTGCGATTTTTGGTAGAGCGAGGCAACGAACCGCCGCAAGTAATCTTGAACGGAAGTAAAATTATTATGCTAGAGACGGGACACACTCGCTTCCTTGACTCGCTAGCCTATATGCCCATGGCGTTATCTGCTCTTCCCAAAGCTTTCGGTCTGCCTCCGAGCACTGTCAAGGGTTTCTTTCCTCATCTTTTCAACACACCCGATAATAGTGGTTACGTGGGGCCACTTCCTGAAGCTAAATTTTACATACCGGACGGTATGAGTGTGAGTGCTCGAGATGATTTTTACAACTGGTATAATAGCGAGGTTGCACAAGATCGCCAATTTGACTTTGATGTCGAGCTGGTGACTTATTGCAAGGCAGATGTAGATATTCTTCGACGTGCGTGTATCGCGTTTAGGGACATCCTTCTCGAGTGTGGGCGTGTGTGTCCGTTCACAGAGAGTACGACCATAGCGTCGGCCTGCATGACGGTGTTTAGGAAAAATTTCTTACAACCGTCGCAAATCGGTATTATCCCCAGCGGGGGTTATAGGCGTGCCGATAATCAATCGCAGAAGGCTCTCGAATGGCTTGTCTGGAAGGAGCATGAAATGGGTATACTAATCACCCATGCTGCACGGGCACGCGAGTTTCGTATACCTGAAACGGGTCGTCCTGTTCACGGTTACTATGAAAATAAACAAACGGGCGTACGTCAAGTGTTTGAGTTTCACGGGTGTTATTGGCACGGCTGCCCGCTGTGCTACAAGATAAACAGAGATAATAGACTGACAGCCGGTGACACGATGGATAGGCGGCTCGAAGAAACACGCTCAAAGACTGCTAAAATGACCGAGTTAGGATACATCGTTACAGAGATCTGGGAATGTGAATGGGATCTACTCAGAAATGAGAGCGACGAATTGCGTAAATATATTTCGAATCAGTTATTAATTGCAAACAAGGGTTCGTACAAGGCGTTGAATCCACGTGACGCGTTCTATGGCGGTCGTACGGGTAACACGTCGTGCTATCGCGAAGTAAACACAGGCGTGGATGAGGGTGTACGCGAGGAAATACGCTACGTGGACGTATGCTCTCTGTACCCCTACATATGCAAGAACGGTCGGTTTCCCATGGGGCACCCGACAGTTTATGTCGGCGACGACTGTAAATTCTTAACAGGAGCGAACGGTACCGATATCCAACGACTCGACGGATTGGTCAAGTGTTGCGTTCTACCGCCGCGAGATCTCTTTCATCCCGTATTACCGATACGCATGCACGGTAAACTAATGTTTGCTCTGTGTCGTACTTGTTGCGAGGAAATGCTGCAAATAGACTGTCCGCACGAGAACGCTTCCGAGCGTTGGTTCGAGGGTACTTGGGTGTCCGATGAATTGAAGAAGGCCGTGGAAAAGGGTTACACGGTGGTGAGCGTACGTGAAATCTGGCAGTATGCAATGACACAGTTTGACCCTAATACTCGGAAGGGCGGTCACTTTGCGGGCTATATAGATACCTTCTTGAAAATTAAACAGCAGGCTAGCGGATGGCCGGCCGAGTGTATAGACGAGGAATCGCGAGAACGTTACTTGTCCGAATATGAGAGAATTGAGGGCATACGACTGGACCGCGATAAGATTTCAAAGAATCCCGGCCTACGTTCTGTCTCAAAACTCTGTCTCAACTCGTTTTGGGGAAAGTTCGGTCAGCGTGAGAATATGTCAAAGACCGAGGTTGTAAATTCCCGTAGACAATTGTTAAAAATATTAACCGACCCGGAGATCGAAGTTACAGATCTCCCACCCGTCAATGAGAAACTGTTATACATACGATGGGTTCACTCCGAGGCGAGCGTTAAACCGACACCCCTGGCAAATGTTGCTATAGCCGCATATACTACAGCCCAAGCACGTCTAAAGTTATACTCGTATCTGGAAAAGCTCGATCGGAGGGTACTGTACTATGATACTGATTCGGTTATCTATACACGCGATGCGAACCATACTGACGAATACGAGCCAGAGACGGGAAACTTTTTGGGTGATCTCACAGACGAGTTAGAGGCTTACGGAAAGGGTAGCTACATACGATCGTTCGTTTCAAGGGGAGCAAAGTTTTACGCGTACATCGTTCGTCATGCGAGCGGTGAGGAGACCGAGGTATGCAAAGTCAAAGGTGTTACATTGAATTACTCGAATCGTCTTAAAGTCAACTTTGACTCGATACGGCGCATGGTGGTAGATAACACCGAGCCAATACAACTACAGTATCGCGCCATCCGTCGGACAGTGTTGCACCAGGTGGTCACGCGTACAGAGTCCAAGACCTGCAGACCGGTAATTGTCAAGAGGCGTCGTTGCCCCGATAACTTTCAGACCTTGCCCTACGGCTACAGGGAATTTCCATCGAACATTGAACACCTCCAAAAGTAACACGTGTATTTGGGATTATCCCCTAACGCAGCCTGTACCGGGGTAAACTAGTATCTGTACATAATCTTTTACAGTCTCTCGACAAAACTCTCTCTATTTTCCAACTTTATCGCACACTCTGTCTCTCGCTCTCTCTCACTCTCCGACTCAAGCCTCTTGTTCACACACACACACACACACACACACACACACACACACACACACACACACACACACACACACACACACACACACGCACACACGCCGCTGCCGCAGAAGATAAATATAGAAGATAACGGTTATACGTTCACAGTAAGGTCAGTATATTCACGTTATCTGCGTTTCTGAAGAAACACTATACAGAAACAATTATGACGCGGGGATGCAATAAGCTAGATCAAGGGGTGCGTGCGCCGGCAAGCTCGTCAGCCGCGATAGATCTATCCCGCCGCATGAGGCTGGTACCGCGGGCGCGCGAGGGTACTGGTTGATACCCTCGACGCGTACACGCGCGCTGATATGAGCTCATAGCTCAGCGCGCTCCGCGACCGCCGCCGCCGCCGCCGCCGCCCCCGTGAAAGGTTGATTCCCGCAGAATATACAGTTACCCGAATGTTTTGATTCTGATTTTTCCACACATCTGTACAGAGAGAGAAACATAATCGAGGACGATGGACACGCGATGGAAGCATCCGTTCTCTGCGATCGTGGCCGGTCCTTGGGGTTGCAGAAAATCCAATTTTGTAAAGAATTTCTTGAGACACAGCAGGAGTATGTGCGATGCGGAATTCAGTCGTGTAATCTGGTACTACGACGAGTGGCAGCCGCTGTACGAGTCGGGGAACGGAATAGAATACCGCGAGGGATTACCGCAGCACGCAGACTACGACGGTGACACGAAGCCCAAACTATTGGTGATCGACGATCTGATGCGCGAGGCGTCAAACAATGTGGTCGTCGATCTGTTCACCAAAGTCTGTCACCACAAGAATCTCAGTGTTTTTTACATCACGCAGAATTTGTTTCACCAAGGACACGGTCAGCGAGACATCTCTCTGAACGCCAATTATATCGTTTTCTTCAAAAATCAGCGCGATCGCGGTCAGATTCAACACCTCGCGCGACAAGTCTACCCCGAAGATTCACGATTTCTTCAAGAGGCCTATCACGAGGCTACCTCTGCGCCGCACGGTTATCTCTTGCTGGATCTGAAGCAATCGACGCCTGAAAATTGTCGGTTTCGTACCAGTATCTTTCCCACGGACGTACATCATTACGTCTACGTTCCACGGAGGGATATAAAGAAGAGCAGTGCTCACACAGTACCAGTCGCACGGATATAATGCCGAAAACACCTCGTCGCACGTGTGAGCAGGAGTGCCTGGCCAACTTTAGTAAAATAAACACTCTCCTGCTGCACGCACTGCAGAAATTAAAACCAGGTCAACGATTGGCTCTGCTACGTACAGCCGATAACACTTTGATTAAGAACATCTGCGAGTGCGCGCTCAACACCTTGGAGGGAAACGTCGTGCTTTCCCCGTCGCAGAAGACGCGACTTCGCCGTCAGAGACAGACGCTTCGTCGATTGGCCCGTAATCGAGGTAGCTGGAAAAGCAAGAAAAAAATTCTCGTTTAACAGGGAAGTGGATTCTTTGCCCTGCTGTTAGCCCCTATACTCGGAACTCTGGTGTCTAGACTGTTTTCTAAATAACTGTGTGTGTGTGTGTGTGTGAGTGGGCGTAAGTGGTGGTGGTGTTAGTAAGATGGAACGGGCAAAGAAGATGATTTTAATTCCAATGGAAAGTATGGAGAGATTCCAACGTCGCGTCACGGACGGTGCAGCAGCCGGTATATCGTCCGCCGCTGCCGAGGAGACTCCTAATTCCGGCCGCGGTGGTCCCATCACCAATCTAGATAACGATATGAGAAGCATTCTGAAGTCAGAAACAACGGATGATGCCGAAAAATGGAAACTGTATCAACAAGTGCTGCAGCGATATCTGTATTTTACCAAGGAGTCTAGAAAACCGTTGGAGCTGCTCATTCGCGAGGAGGAGGGCACGGGTAAAAATGTTGGCGGGGTACCGCTGAAACAGGAGATCGGAGCCGCGTCTTCGAATGAGGGAAAAATGGATCCGGGGCGAATACTGGGAGGCGTTCCGAAAAAGTTTTTAGCAAAAGGCAAACTTTTGTTGAAAATGTTGAGCGACATGCCGACTCGTTTCACGTGGAATAATGACGGGGCAGTTGCGATCGACGGAGTAACGGTACCTGGTGCAAATATTGTCGATCTGACGAACCTTGCCACGCGATCGAGAAAAAGTTTCGATCCTGTGGGAAGGTCTCAGTTCGCTCGTTTTCTTCACGCGGTCAACGTACCGCGAGATTACGTGGGTAACGAGACTTTTTGGAGAGACATACGCCTTTTCGACAACGATAAATTGGCGGACGCCGCTTCCTCGGCTATAGCACATCCCTCGTCATCGTCCGTGATTCGAGGCACGGGTGACGGTAGTCAGGGATCGTTCGCAAGTGCTCGGGGTTTTTCACGCAGTAGGGCTGGCGAGGGTAATCGCAGTGAAAGTATCGGCAGCAGTGGAACAGAGGACGGTAATATAACCGAAACACCTGTAGCGACCAAACGTAAAAGCCAGTGAAACATTCTACGCGAGGGTAGCAGCAACAGCAACAGCGGTAAGAAAAAGAGACGCAGTGGGTGGATGGAACTTCGCTTGAAGAAATAACGATGCCGAGACTTGAAGATATATATTACGACCCCTCGCATCCGGCTGCCTACACGGGAGCACGGAACCTGGAACGTGTCTCGCGGGGGGACACGTCGCGGGAAACGGTCAGAAACTGGCTATCCAGTCAAGATGCCTATACGTTACACAAATCGATGAGAAGAAGATTTCCGCGGGCAAGATACAACGTTTCCAACATCGATGACGTGTGGGAGGCTGACCTGGCCGATTTGAACTCTGAAAAGAAACATAACAACGGGTATCGCTATCTGCTAGTGGTCATTGACGTTCTGAGCAAGTATGCGTGGGTAGTTCCATTGAAGCGTAAGACAGCAACAGCCGTTGCCGAGGGATTCGAACATGTGTTGAACACAACCAGACGCAGGCCCGTACTACTACAGACAGACAAGGGTAAGGAGTTTGTCGGCTCTGTTTTTCAGAACCTGCTAAACGCTAACGAGATACGTTATCGGGTCACTCGAAACCCCGACATAAAAGCGGCTATCGTAGAAAGATTCAATCGTACGCTCAAGGAACGTCTATGGCGATACTTTACGCACAAGAAGACCCGTCGCTACGTGGATATCCTTCCACAGATCGTACAGGCGTACAATGATACCGTACACTCGAGTATCGGAATGGCACCGTCGTCGGTGACGTTACGCAACGCGGCCAAGGCACGTGCCTTTATGCAAAGACGATATCCACAGCGATCGAAGGGTAAACCAAGATTTCGCGAAGGTGACACTGTACGAATCAGCAGAACCAAGGGCACATTCGAGAAGGGATACGTGGCAAACTGGAGCGAAGAATTGTTCAAGATTCACCGCGTGCTCGCGCGTTCACCGGTAGTCTACGTCTTGGTGGATTTAGAGGGAGAGGAAATCGACGGCGCGTTCTACGAGCCCGAGCTTCAACGAGTAGCGGAGGGGCGAAATTTGGAGACAGTTACTCAGAACTGACGAGGAGGAGACGGGTCAGTACTCGTGTGCGCGTTGATTGAATTATACACACCCGCGTACGTTCTGAACTCATTATGAGGAGTAATCAATTTTACATCACTCTACCGAGCAACAGCTCAATGCAGTTTTTTCCCGATAACCGTACCTGCTGCTACATGACACAGTTACCGCGTGCCATCGAATTGGACGGTGAGTGGGAGGTGGGTCTAGCCGAGATCCATTATCCGCTCACGTTTTCATCGCCGTCGTCGCAACGAGCCGAGACTATCACCGCAAGACCTAAATCACGGGGAACTGTCCATGGGCCGGTATCCGATGGTCCTGAGAACCCCGTTCCGGTAATCCCGTCGTGTCAAATGTTTGTCTACTGTGATCTTGTGGAGCCTCGCATCGTCGGTGATGTTTACGCACCTTTGTTACGCGTTATTCATGCCTGTGGGAACTCGCATTCGATTCGCGGAGAATCGGAAATGAAGACCCTATCACCGCCGTACTACTTACCACTGATGCTTACAAGTTTCCGTACTGTTGAAATCAATATAAGGGATCATCTTGGTAGACCTGTGCCATTCGAAGGTGGGACGTTGACCGTCACGCTTCACTTTAAACGCGTTCGCTGATGTGGGAATTCTTTCATCATCATCATCATCATCATCGTTATATCGCAGGGAAAGGAAAGTTCGAGGGCATCGACACAACGAAGAAACAGAAGAAGAACGTAAAAGACCATGGACCATTACACCGAACACTACGAGAGTCAGTTGGGGGGCGGTATGGAGATTTTCTACCGAGGACACCCTCACCAGCGGGGTCACGGTATCGGTAGCTTCTTGAGAGGATTATTTCGTAGGATATTACCATTGTTCAGAAGTGGGGCTAGGGCTGTCGGAAAAGAGATTCTACGCACGGGGAAGAACGTAAGGACGGATATGCAGAACGATACGCCGCTCAAAAAGTCTCTACAGTCACGCATCAACGAATCGAGTCGGAATCTGAAACGAAAAGCTGAGGAAAAACTTGAGTCATTGATGAAGGGATCGGGGTATATGAGCGGCGTGGGTGGACCGAGACATCAGTCGATGCTCGCACGCGTAAACAGGCTAGTCGACGCTCGAGCTTCTGCCAAAAAGGGAAGAATCAACAAAAGACGACCGAAGAAATCAGCCAAGAAGAAGAAGAAGAGCAAGGGCAAGAAGAAACAAAACGTGTCCAGAAAAAAAGGAAATAAAAAGAAGACCTCTAAAAAACGCGCTTTGACCGACATATTTGGACCCCGATAAGTTTATCTCTCACCCTCACACACACACACGGATAATGGCATTCCTACACGCGCACTCTGGCGAGTGTATGAAGTCTGAGCTAGATTTGTTTACTCTTCCTCCTACACAAACTTCGATTGAGGGTGGACAGTGGGTGCACTACAAGCCCGTCTCATCGCTAACCGATGATTCGCCGATCGAATTCTCGGTACCGGGCCAAGGTGACGAGTACATTGATTTGGCACACACCATGTTAAGCGTACGCGTGCAGGTGCAGTTGATTAAACCTGAGAATAACCCCCCAGCAGCGGCGGCGGGTGCTGCACCTGCCCGGTACGCTACACCTGTGAACAACCTTCTACACTCGATGTTCAACCAAGTGGATATATTCTTCAATCAAAAACTTGTTTCACCAGCCAACAACTCCTACGCTTACCGTGCCTACGTTGAGACTCTATTAAATTACGCCCCATCCGCGAAACGTTCGCATCTCTCGTGCGGCATGTGGTATGACAGCAAGGAAACCGTATCGGACGTCTGCGATGTCGACAGTGAAGATGCCGACGAGGGATTCACTACGCGAAAACGTATGATGCAAGACTCCCGTATAGTCGATCTAATTGGACATCTCCACTGCGACGTCTTCAATCAAGAAAAGTTTTTACTCAACGGAGTGAAGTTACGACTACGTCTCGTAAGATCGAGGGACAGTTTTTGCCTAATGGAAACAAATCCCCTTCACACGCTGCACATTGTCGACACTTCTCTGATGGTTCGCCGCGTAAAGATCAGCCCAGGTATCCTACTGGCCCATGCACGTACCCTTGCCCAGGAAACGGCCAAGTATCCCGTAACAAGAGTAGAGGTGAAAGCTTTCACCATTCACGCTGGGGTACAAGCGGAGACGCTGGACAACGTGGTACTCGGACAACTGCCGAAACGTGTGATTCTTGGATTCGTCAGCAACAAGGCATTCAACGGAGACAGACTACGCAACCCGTTCAATTTCCAAAGCTTCTTGCTGAATTACTTGTCGCTGTACGTGGACGGTGTGCAAGTCCCCTCAAAACCTCTGCAAACAAACTTTGGTAGAGATAATCTGTACGTCGACGCGTATCACACCCTCTTCTCCGGCACCGGTATTCATTTTCTCAACGAAGGCAACGGAATTAATCGTTCACAGTACAAAAAAGGGAACTGTTTGATGGCATTCGATCTCACACCCGATCTCTCGGCCAACTGTCCCTCGCATTGGTCGCTAATTAAACACGGTACTCTCAGGATAGAAATGCGATTCGACAAGGCGCTGGAAGAAACTATAAATTGCATAGTTTACGCAGAGTTCGACAATCTCATAGAAATAGACGCAGCGAGGCAGGTTATCACAGACTTTGGCGGCTAGAAAGTGGGCGGGAGGCGAAGTTTCCTGTTTTTTCGTCAGTGACCGGGTTCCGTTATCATCGTGTGGTCCAACCGACAACTTTATCGCCGGAAACAGCAACCCTCGGAAAAACTGTAGAAGAAGGAAGACAAAAAAATCGGGTGATTGTAAGGTTGGGGGAAAAAAGGTGATTATACATTCGACGATAGGGTCAGTTGTTCTACAAACCTCACCGCGTTCGGGTCTAATAAGTGTTAACCGTTCCCACCGTTCACAAATATGGACTACGTTGTGGATATTCAAGGATTTAGTGATGTGTTTGGAAATTTGCTACCGAAAGAGGTGGCCGTAGTCACCCTGGATCATCCGTACCACGCCCACTGGATTATCGAGCCACCTTATCCGTTTGTCAGCCTGACTCAGAGAGAGCGCATCGCTAACAATTATAACACGTGTTACCAGCACGGTATTGAGTGGTTCGAGGGGGATACTTCGGTGAAAAAGCTGGAACTCAATTTACGGGAAATAGCTCGGAACGCATACCGTATTGTAACCCGAGGTAAATACGAAACCAAGTATCTGCAGGAAATTACGTCACGCCAAGTTGTGAATCTCGAGGAGTTTGACTGCCCCGAACTTCCCGAGCTGAATCCACAGTCTGATTATTTTTTTCATCACGGAGTCAGGAAAGAAGAATTTTACGCCTGTGCGTTAAACAATGCCCTCAAGTTAAAACATTGGGTCAACGAGAAGAAAATCCTCGACAAGTATGATTATAAATCTCATGCGAATACGATAACTGGCAGTCGTCGTTTGAATCTGGGGGAGGGTTCAGGCAATAGTAGCGTTAGCAGCAACAGCTCCAGTGGATATCATACTGCCCACACGTGTGACAGTTCCTCGCATCAACCTGACCAGTCAATGTTCGGTTCCGCAGAAACGATAGTGAATGTAGAGGCCCAAGAAATCGAAGTCTCGGACACGAGTCTCTCCACAGCCACGACGGAATTATCCATCACACCATCGTCTCTGGAGATTGTTGACGAGAAAAATGGACAGTCTACAGATCCGGAAAGCATTGCGGACATTTCTGAACCAGAAGAAGATACAGGTTTACCCAGCAGATCGGATACCGTTGGTATGGACACGACCGATGGCTTTTGTTGCTAACACCGATGATCACACACAACCAGGTACACACTGGGTGGCGTTTTACATCAACGCAGCCGGACACGGAATATATTTCGACAGTTTTGGTATACCACCGCTCGTGCCCCATCATAATAGGACTTTACGCAGAAATTCCGAACGCTACACATGGAACATCGTACGGCAGCAAAGTTTTTCGTCAAACGTGTGCGGGCAATACTGTGTTATGTTTGTGTGGTTCATGGCTGCCGGGTTTGATTTGCATCAGTTTCTCGATATGTTCACCGATAATTATGATAAAAATGACTCTATCGCTGCTTCATTTTACAAACAACTCACCTCGTTCTCAAGTCATAAGTCTTGCGAAAGCCTGGATTTGATTGATTGTCACCAGTGTTGTACTTCTAGAAACAAATGTAATCTGGCATAGCGGTATACATGGTTAGTTTTTAAGTTTTTTTTTCATTTAATTTCACTTAATATAAACATAGTAATAGTATTTTGATTGTATACTTAGCTTTAATTGATCGTAATTGTTCTTTGCTTTTAATATCATATTACACAATATTTTTAAATTTTTCTTTTTCTTCTCATTTGATTACTCTTAATCTAATCGTAGTGATAGTTTTGATTTTATGTCATTTTTTCTATATTGCCCTTCATTTGGTATCGCTCATTTGAGCATAATTGTATGTAGATTTAAGATTTATTGAATAAACGTCTGATATGTATATATTTGTTGCGTCATCAAATCTCTATCCTTCACCAGCCTCCCGTAGTTTTAAGCATAGATATAGTAAACAGGGATGCCGCGTTGCTGAAATATTTCCAAGTACAAAAATTTTGGAGTAGGGATAACGCGTCATCGCTTTCCAGAAGCTTCTAGAACATTCTGGAACATTCTAGAACACACGGACACGGTAAGGCAAGCGTGTGTGTTTGTGTGCGGGTAAACGCGTCATCACCCCTTGGCTGGCCCAGACTAGAGAGAGAGAGACGGGACCAGGCTAGAAAGAGACAGAAAGCTTCTAGAACATTCTGGAAGATTCTAGAACACACGGACACGGTAAGGCGAGCGTGTGTGTGTGTGTCCGGGCAAACGCGTCATCGCCCCATAGCTGCCCCAGACTAGAGAGAGATAGACCCAGACGAGAAAGAGACAGAGCGATGCACTCACCCCATAACGGACCCCGGGGGGAGGTGGGGTAAGGGGTATCATGGTCAGGGCTAGTGACCGCAGACGGGGGTGGGGGGAGGGGGGAGCTGATAAGGAGGTCCGCGTACACACCAGACCGGATGTGGGCCAGACTGATAAGATAACACACTGACCCACATTCCCCTCATCACCCAATTATCAGGAGACGGGGGGGAAAGGGGGGTTTGTTGTGTCTCCCCATAGCTGCCCCTATCTACTGAGAACCCCGGGATACATGATTAGAGAGGAAACAAAAAGGGATAAAATAAGAACGAAAGCCGGAACAAGAGCAATGAAGTACGAAGAAAAGCTAAAGAAGGGCGGAGGAAACGAGCTAGCAAGGAGATGCTGGGAAGAAATAAAGAAAAGCAAAAGCGAGGACAGGTCAGCGTGGGAGGAAGGTAGAAGAAAGTTCTACGAAGAGAGAGGATTCAGCGCAGAAGAAATAGAACGAAAGAGAGAGAGAGGGGAGAATACGAAGAGCGAACTAGAAGAAAGAGACAGGGAGGTCCAAGCACAAGAAAGATACGAAAGAATCAGGATATCAAGATACAACAGAATGTACAAGGAAATAGCAGTGAATGGAAAACCAAGGTACCTAACAACAAAAAGAAGTGAAAAGGAGATGATCAGAATAGCGAAGTTCAGACTGGGAAACGAGATGAGAGAAGGAAGATATTGGGAAGGAGAAGAAAAAAGGATGTGCAGAGTATGCGAAGCGGAAGAAGAAAGCTGGGAACACGTCATCGAAAGATGCAGAGGACGCGGAGAACAAGGAGGAGTGGATAGAGTAAAGGAGATTCTAAAAGACGACGGAAGCGGAAAAGAATGGATGAAAGAACTGGAGGAGCTCAGGGAAGAAGTGAGAAGAGCGAGAGAAGGCGAAGAAGAAAAATAAAAAGAGAGAGAGAAAAGAAACAAAAGGCGAACACTCAAATCACGAGCGGGGCCGAGGGGTCGACCCCCCCGCTCGGGGTGTCGGAGAGTGAGCAGAGAAGGAGCACAGCCAAAAGGAAAACACGCAGGCGCAGCCACTTGAAAGACGCTGGGAAGGAGCGAAGTCGTTAGCAGCACACAGAAGTGCGTGCGCAGCGGGGTAGCGGAAGAGAGGGAAGCGAGAGTCGGCCAAGAGGGGAGCCGCGCAAGGAGACAAAGTAAAACGAAGAGCAAATCACTCAGAAGCCGGCGGCTGAAGAAATAACAAGCAGCGAGAGAAAGAAAGAAAACAGAAAATGCAGGCAGAAGGACCCAAAGAAAGCGAAGGGCAGATGGACCTGCTTGAAATAATAGTAGAAGAGGTAATAAAGAAGGTGAGAGAGGTAAAGAAAGAGGTAGAATACCTAAGAAGAGAGGTAGAAGAAATGAAGACAGCAGCAAAGAAGGAAAAGGAAGAAAAAACGAGAAAAGAAGAAGACAACGAAGGAAAAGCAAGGAAACAGAGCGGAGAAAACACAGAAGAAGCAGGAAAACAGAAAACAAAAGAGCAGGAAGAAGAAGACGACGAAAGAGCAGAGAAAGAAAGGAGAAGAAAGAACATTGTAGTGAAGGGAGTAGGTGGAAACAAGAAGTGGAGAGAAGAAATAAAAAGAATAATAACAACAGCAGCCGGAAAAGCGATACAAATCGTAAGAGAGCGAGAGTGGGGCGGAGCGGACCTTTCAAAAGAAAAGGGAACAGCTATAGTGGAGCTATGGAGCGAAACAGAGAGGAACGAGGTACTGAGAGGGAAAGCGAGAATTGAAATGAACGAAGAAATCAAAATAGAGGAGGACATGCCGTTCCAAGAAAGAGAGAGGAGATGGAGGCAAAGGGCCAAAATAGCGGAAGAAAGATATAAGAGGAATTGCGCACTAAAAGAAGCGGCAGAGAAAGAGAGAGTAAGAAACAGAGAGAAAACAGAAGCAGAAAAAACAGAGAAGAAACAAACGACAGAGAAGTCAGAGCAACAAACAAGAGAAAAAGAAGAGAAAGAAAAGAGAGAGAAAGGAAAAGAGAAGACAAAAAGAGAGTTGATAGAGAAGTCAGCAGAAATCCTAAAGGAGCTAAAAAAAGAAGAAGACGACGAAGAGAAAGGAGAAAAAGAAGGAAAGGAAGAAGAATATAGTCTAGAATAAGATAAAGCATTACAATGTAACTAATCATATAGTAGATATAAGATATATAGAATAACACGCGGGGAAACAAAATAAATAAAGGGTAGACAGAGAAACACAAAGGCTACAGATAACACAATAGAGGCAGGCAGAAAACAACAAAGTAAGATACAAGCTAGATAGACAAAAGGCTAAATGTAAATAGAAGATTGTAAACCGCAAAAGGAAACAATAAAAAACATATTACTACTATAAGTAAAAGTTATTTAGATTCAAGAAGAAATGATATGCAAGTAATGTTAATATTCTTAGTTATTTTTATAACAAATGTTTAATAAAAGTTGTTCGATGTTTTTTTTTATTAATAAAAAATAAAGTTAATCTTTTCGTAGTTATTTTTATAATAATTGTTTAATAAAATTCGTTCGTCGTTTTCGATTCTCAATACACAGTACGTGTTATAAGAACTCGGCTCTTTCATAACATTTGGTGGCTCTTTCAATGCCACCAAGTTATGAAAGAGCCGAATGTCCTTTTCTTTTTTAACGTAAAATTGCCTACTTTTCTTGTTGATTTTCGTACTAATGCTCATGACATTACATAAATAGATGAAGAAACTGCAAATAGGCGTTATAATCACAGCATTTTATTGTTCTTTTGATGGTTTTTTCGCCCTCTTCGAAAAACTGGCTCTTTCATGCCACTCTTCCCCTGAGTATATTCAATGGTCAAAACACTGTTGTACTATTTGTGGTCACTGCCTTCATCAATCACACGAGTTAGCTGAGGTCACAAATTAATCAATACCTGAAATATGTCTATAATAAAATATTGCCCTCATATAATCATAAGTATTCTGTATTATTTACGAAAAGCCAAACTCCACTTATCCGTACCTACATGTCGCTTATGTACACTTCTGAGGAACACACAACCAGTGTTGCGAGCAGTGTTGTAAGTCACTAATTACATTTGTAATGGAATTACTTATTTAATTACACACTACTTTGGTGATGAGTAATTAAACTTCATTTAATTACACATTACCAAAGTAATGGGTAATTGAATCGAGTTTAATTACACATTACCAAAGTAACGGCTAATTAAATAAAAATTCAACCACACATTACCAAAATAATCATATATTGTGAAATTAATCGCAAATCATAAACTATTACTTATGGATCGTTCACGTATTTACTCATGCCGTTGCTCAGCGCAAGCTGAAACCGTTTTTCATGAGGCCCATCATGTATAACAGCAGTTTAACGAAAAAAATTTGTGTGCTCATCTATCTAAAATACTGTTATATTTAGGTAATGTCAAACAATTACACAGATAATGTGTAATTGGAGTTAACTCAGGCCATCATGCTTATGATTTATGATTATTTCGAGTTTAATTACACATTACCGAAGTAATGTGTAATTAAACTTCATTTAAATTACCAAAGTAATGTGTAATTAAACTTCATTTAAATTACCAAAGTAATGTGTAATTAAACTTCATTTAAATTACCAAAGTAATGTGTAATTAAACTTTATTTAATTACCCATTACTTTGGTAATGTGTAATTAAATGAAGTTTAATGAGTAATTAAAGAAAATTTAATTACAATTTTCACAACACTGCACACAACTATAATTGACCTATTTTCACACACTTCCAGATCGAGACATTTTTCCAGGTATTATATGGTTCCCTTTATATGAGACACATCGAAGATGATGGTATGGTATGTCTAAGCTCGGTGGGTCGAGCGGCTGACCGGGCGCTCAGTCCATCTGGACCATTGTGCCCGGGCCCATTAGGGCTTAGCTTGTAGGCGCTGGGGTCAGGCATGCCACTTGAGCAAATCGTAGCAGCCTGCCTACCCCCATGTCCTCGATTTTCATACCTGCGTCGTAGGTTTCCCCAAGGGTCTCCTTGCGGGGTCCCTTTAGGCCCCTACAGCGAGATATTAGGTGGAGTGGGGTTTCGTCTTCTTCCCCGCATCTGGTACAGAGTGGCCCATCCCTGAGCCCCATCCGAACCATGTGCTTACCTGTGAACCAGTGGCCAGTGATGAGACCCACCAGAAGCCTGAGTCTGGTTCTTTCCAGGACGATGAGTGAGGCCCCCAGCTTACGGGAGGGCCCTTGGAAAAGAGCCCTCGTGTGAGCCATGCCTGATGCCTGTGACCATAGTTCTGCGTGGCGGTGTTCAGTCCACACACTCGCTAGGTCCTTGGCGTGAGTCGGGGGTAGGCCTATGAGGCACCCGTCGTCGACCCTGTTGCGTAGGGCCCCTGCCTTAGCCAAGCAGTGCGCCGCCTCATTACCATGTATGCCGCTGTGACCTGGCACCCATAGTAGCTTCACGCGATTGTCGCGGGAGATCTGTGTGAGTATCTCCGCGCATTCTCTGACTAGACCCGATCTTACAACGCATGCGCTGAGAGATCTGAGCGCCGTCAGGCTGTCGCTACAGATGTAGATGTGCTTGCCCTTGAATTCCCTTGCCTGGATCTTCCTGGCGCAGGAAAGTATGGCAAACACTTCGGCCTGGAGAACCGAAGCTGTGGGCCCGAGCGCGAGCGATACGTTCGTCTTTGGTCCCTCGCTCCAGATTCCGGCTCCGGCCCCCGTGCTGGTTTTGGACCCGTCCGTGTACCATACGAGTCCCCGTGGTGAGAGCAGATTGTCCCGTTCTTCAGACCAGGCCTGTCTGCTCGGGATCTCTACCTTGTAGGTTTGCTCGAACTGGTAGTGGTTGGGACATCGGTCCCCACCTTGGCGAGGGTTCACCTGTGGTGCCCCTTCCCTCAGTAGTACCACCGTGTGCCCCACACCCGTTCTTTTCCAGTGTCCTTGGTGCACCAGTCGCAGGGCTGTCTTCCAGGCCTCCGCTACTATTATTAAGTGCGGTGGCGGGAGGTTTAAGAGAGCCCCTAGGGCGAGCGTGGGCGAGGTTCCAAGCGCCCCCGTTATCCCTAGGCATGCCATCCTGTGCACCTTTTCCAGTGTCTTCCGTAGCGTGGATTTGTCCATGGCGGGCCACCACACAACGGATGCATATGATAACTGGGGCATAATGATGGCTGTGTATATCCACTTGACCACCCTGGGTTTTAGCCCCCAGGTTTGTCCTACCATCCTTCTGCATGCCCAGTATGTGGCCGTGGCCTTGCTTGCCTGCTTGGCCACGTGTTCCTTCCACGATAGCTTGCTGTCCAGGGAAATGCCTAGGTAGCGCACCGTGTGGGAGAGTTCCAGCTTCGTACCAAAGACCTCGACGGGTCCTATTTCGAAGCGTCGTTTTTTCGTGAATACAACCATCTCGGTCTTGCTGGGGTTGATCCTCAGTGCCTGAGATGTGCACCACTCTTGTACGATGTTCAGTGCCTTCTGCATCCTGCTCGACATGTATCGGGGGTTATCGCCCGCGACAACCAGTGCCACGTCATCCGCGTAGCCCACGGTCGTCACCCCCAATTCCTCGAGCCTGACGAGGAGCCCATCTACGACAAGGGTCCACAGCAAAGGTGACAGCACCCCGCCCTGTGGACAACCTCTGTCGACCTGAGCTCTGGTCACCGTCTCGCCGAGACTCGCGGTGACCGTCCTGGACCTCAGCATTTGCCTGATCCAGTCCACCACCGCGTTGTTGGTCCCGAATTTCGTTGCGGCATCGCATATTGCGTTGAAGGAGGTGTTGTCGAACGCCCCTTCTACGTCCATGAACACACACAGTGCTGCTCTCTGCCGGAGTAGAGGTCCTTCTATCTCGCGAACGAGGTGGTGAAGTGCCGTCTCCGTAGATTTGCCAGCTTGGTATGCGTGCTGGGCTCTTGAGACCGGCCTTGCAGCCAGTACCCGGTCCCTGATGTATCTGTCGATCAGCCTCTCCATGGTTTTCAGCATGAAGGACATGAGGCTGATAGGTCTCCATGATTTCGCTTGATCATAGCAGCCTTTGCCCGGTTTCGGTATAAAGACCACTCTGACCTCTCTCCAGTTCCTGGGTATATAGCATAATGCTAGGCAGGCCCTGAAGATTGCGTTCAGCGGGCTGATGAGGATGTCTCCTCCCTTCTGCAGAAGAGCCGGAAATATCCCGTCTGTGCCCGGGCTCTTGTAACCGTCGAAGGTGTCAATTGCCCATTTTATTCTTGTTGGTGTGATGATTTCTGTCGCAATCCCCCAGTCCCCTGGGCCCCTCCTTCTAGGTGCCTCCTCTGGAGGAGGCCCCCTTGATGCAGGCTTGGAGCCCGGGAAGTGGGTGCTTAGCATGTGCGACAGTATGTCTGATTGGCTCTCCGCCATACTACCATCAGGGAGTGTGAGGCTGTCGAGCTTTATCGGGGGCCCTGAGGTGAAGACTTTGCGGAGCTTGGCCACTACTGTGAGGGCCTCGGTCTCCTCGCAGAAACCCCTCCAGGCCTCGTTTTTTGATTTCTTGATGAGAGTCTTGTACTCCTTCTGAGCTACTCTATAGGCAGCCCAGTCATCTTCTTGCCGCGTTTTAAGAGCCCTGTTGAGAAGTTTGCGAGAGCTGGTTCTGTGCTCGCCCAGCTCCTTGTTCCACCAGGGCACCTTCTTGCTCGCTTTTCTTTGTTTGGGCGGGCATGCCTTTTCATACGCTTGTATGATCGCTGCCTGCAGCTTGGTCGCCTCTTTTTCCACTAGCCCTGTCGTTTTGAGCCGATGGCAGGTCCCCCCTAGCCTTTTTTCCAGCTCCTCCTTATAGGAGGTCCAGTCAGTGGCCTTGGGGTTCCTGTAGGTCTCCGTCTGTTCCCAGGTCGCGTTCGCGATCAGGTCGAAGGAGATCCTTTTGTGGTCTGAGAGGGTTTCTTCCTGTCGAACCCGCCAGTGTCTCACGATGTTGGTGAGTTTGGGTGAGCCGAGTGTGATGTCTATCACCTCTTGTCTGGTGGGGATGACGAAGGTCGGTTGTGACCCTTTATTGAGGATCTCCAGCCCCGTGGATGAGAGGTATTCCAGCAGTGCCGAGCCCCTTTCATTCGTGTTTGTGCTGCCCCATACCTCGTGGTGTGCGTTTGCGTCGCATCCGACCAACAGGTTGAGTCCCCTTCTCGTGCAGTGCTCTATCAGAGCTCTGAGTTCCGCCGTGGGTGGCGGGTCCTCCGAGTCGTAGGGGAGGTAGGCTGAGCAGACGACCACGTCGATCGTGCCGCCTCTGGCCAGTTTCACCTTGATAGAAGCCGCTGCTAGGTCCCTGCAGCAGAATTGGTTCAGCCTTAGAGCGCAGTGTCTTTTGTTTATAAAGACGCAGGCTCTTGGACCGGTGCCCCCTCCTGCGCTTATCAGAGCCCCATTGCTGGTGTCTATACCCCTTACAAGTCCCCCTACTACCCAGGGTTCTTGAATTAGTGATATATCAGTGTCTTCCACTGCCAGGTCCCGACTGTGTACCGCCGAGGCCGCCTTGCAGTGGCGTAGGTTGATTTGTGATATTGCGATCCCGTCCCTCGCCATGGGACCTCTGTTCGCTTCTCCTGCGACCCAGCGGTTGAGGGAGTCCCGATTAACGAGCCTCCCTTTCCCCTTTGCTGGTCGCTGAGAGGGCCCCTGTCCCTTGGGGCTCCTTCTCTATCGCCGCCGGTTTGGCCAGTGCACGGTCCAGGGTCTTTTGGGTCCCGGCCCGCACCTCAGCCTCCCCGGCCTTGCCTACTTCGTAGGCCCTTGAGGGCCGGCCTCTTGCCCTCCCTGAGGCGCCCCCTCTTTTGGGTGGGTCCGTCTTTCCCAGGGCCCCAGAGGATCTCCCCTGGTTCCCTAGGTCGGATGAGCCCTGCCCTTCGACCTCTGCGGCCTTTGCCGACGACGTCCCGGCGACAGGTCCCGTCCCCGCAGTTGGAGCCGGGGCCTGTATCTCCCCCTCCCCCGGTTTATCGCCTTCTCTTCCTGTCTTTGGGGCCGCGGTCTCCTGTGACGAGGAGCCGGGAGCCCCCCCAGCCTCACCCGTCCTCTGGTGAGCCTCCCTGAAGGAGACCCTCCCGAGTCCGTAGTGAGCCTGATGGCCCCCAGCCCTTATCGTACCTTTGGACTGACCGTCGACCCCCACGACCAGAAGTACCGATTTCGGTCCCTCTTTTCTGTCCCAAACCCTCCAAGAGTGGGTCTGGAGACCAGTGTTCTGGCGTCTGAGCCTGTTCAGGATGACCTCATTCTTCTCCGGAATACCGGGGAAGACCGCGGTCATCCTGGTTAACCTGGGCAGCTGCCTGCCCTCCATTACTTGGAGAGAGGCCCCTGCCCATGGCTTGAGTTTGGGGACTGTGGCCCTGAGCCACTTGAGTGCTGCTTCATCAGAGCAGGTCACCCATAGCAGGCCCTGGTCGCACCGGTGCTGCTCAAAACGCGGTACCCCTTCCCCTTCCGGGATGGAGTCCAGCGCCGTGCACAGCGCCTGCACCACCAGGTCCACTTCCCCATTGCCGAAGGTGAGCTCGGGGTAGCCGGAGGGTGCAATAGCCACCCTCCTGCCAGCCTCGACCACCTCCTTGTAACTTGCCGGCTTTCCAGTGGCTCCTCTGCCCCTCTTGGCGGCGGAGTAAGCCTCCGGCGGGGTACTGTCGGAAGCCCTGGGCCTTTTCAAGCCCGGGCCTCCTGACCCCGTTGGTGTCCGGCAGTGATTCGTACCGTCCTTGGGTTGCCCACTATGTGAGCCCCCCGCTGCGGCACGTTCACCTGTGAGGTGGGCTCCCGCTGGGTTCGACGCTGAGGAGGTCTCGAGAGCCAGCCTGGCTTTCTTCGCCCTCCTCTTTGCCGCCCCCGAGCGGTTGCCCTTCTTTTCTTTCGGGTCGGGGGTTCCAGAGGTCCCGGCTGTCGCTGAGCCCTCCTTAGCCCCTTCCCCGTCAGTGGTCGCGGTCCCCGAGTCCTTCGGTCCGATGTGCGACATGGAGATGAGTGTCTCCACCTCGTCCACCAGCCCTTGGAGCCCGGAGCCCTGACCAGCCGATGAGCCCACTTCCATGGGAGTGGTCTCATCAGTTTCTTTAGCTCCCGTCTCTACGTCTTCGCTATGTTTTTTGTGTGTATCCATATCTGGTCCCACGAGTAATCAGGAAGTAAAAGGTCCGCCCCCACAGAGCCTGTTGCGGGGGTAAGGCATAATACAATGGGGTGTCGCCCGGTTCCCCAAGAGCATCGTTTGCGGCACTGTTCCCCAGTGTCATTCAGCCCTCGGCACGATAGCTGCCACCTTGGCTTGGGAAGTTGGTCCACGGCCGGGGCCTTAGCTCCCCTGGGCCGGTTTTTACTTCAGCCGGGTCGCCTATAGCCCCGGCTAACCAGGGCATCCACGGTCTCCGTCTCAGGTTCCGGTACCCTGCGGCCCCCGGTCCCCTTGACTTCCCCCGTATCCTCCCTGGCCGTTCTCCTATCCGCCACCCGGAGACGCGCTCGGTTGGCGCTCAACCCTGTTCCCCGCACTCCTTTACGGAGATAGGGGAACCCGAGTCGAAGATGATAGTGTGTAATAAAATTGATCGATATATGAAGCATTCCTCATCAACCGGGCCACTTTTGTTTTTCAACCCCTCCAATCTTTTTCAAAATCTGCCAGTTTGAAATATTAGTCAAAAGGAACGTCTGTGATTTTTTTCAGATTTTTTCAGGCGTCCCTTCAGGATTTTCAATTTTTTATTACGAACACTGTATCTCAAAGAATATTCATCAACCAAAAAAAAACATGAGACTAAAAACTTTTATTTTCCCGCTTTATCGGAAAAAATCAAAATCATAAATTTTCTGCATTGAGAAAATTGACTCTTGGCACAAAAATGAGAAAAAACTTTTTAAACCTAATAACACACTTTCGATTTCGGTACAAGTTTTACAGGATGTCTGTCATTGGGTAAAGAGTCTGCGATAAAAATTTCAGAATGGTACCTGCAATGGTTACGAGAAAAAAAAAATACCATTGCAGGTAGCATTCTGAAATTTGTACCGAAATCGAAAGTGTGTTATTAGGTTTAAAAAGTTTCTTCTCTTCCTTGTTCGAGATTTTTTCGATCTCTTCTTCAACAGCTTTTTGAAAAAAAATTCAGATGACGATTTAGCAGCTATATGAACATGTTCGATGATTTTACTGTAACTGCTTTGACTCAATCCAGTGCAGATGTCCATAAGATTGCAAAATATATTTATTCCTTCTCTTGCAATACCTAACAGTCTTATAACTAACACTATTCTTCTATTTATTTCGTAATCAGTATGAATGAGAGGTCCTGAATTTATTTCTCTATTACCACACCGACACGTTACACGACTTTGAAACCTAGCCTCTCGCTCGTGACTCTCCAAATTATTTTGTGCCCTTGCCGGCTCGAAAATCGGATTTTGAGGGCTTGCGAGGGGGGCGCACTCAAAGAAAAGGTTGGCTGACACAGCAATTTTTTCGTGGTTGAGAAATAATTAGTCACAACATCTGCTTAGAATAATAGACCAACTGAGGCTGTTGGTCATAGTGATCATTTTTAGAAGTAGCGGTCCAAATAGCTACTTTGTCATTGTATTGGTTGCTGCATCTACTGCCTAGGCATTGCAGACGACGCGTGGCTGGGACAGCCAAGTTGCTTGATGAACGTTTAGCGCCAAAATCGTGGATCTTACATATGGCGTCGTTCAGTGCAATTGTTACAGAATAATTGAGTCATATAATATGTGTTTGGAATCAATTCTACTATAATGGACGAGCAGTGCATCAATTTTCTCAATGGAAAACAATTGTCTTGCTTAATTGAAAAATTCAAAGGTAAGTATGTTTTTATTGTACCAGGCTTATATTGTTTCAGCATAAATCTAACCTGTCTAGTTCGGCATGTGTGCGCTTATTTTCCTTTCATTTTTCTTATACTTATCAATCCTAAATATTTCTCAAACAAATACCTTTCAACTGATATTATTTCAAAAAATGCTTTTTGTCTCTGAGCAAGCTTGTCTAACAATGGAATAGTGCAATCCTAACTTTAGATTAGAGCCCAGCTAACCCATAACAGCATGGTCCATGCATCCAGAGCACTATGTGCCTTAGCCACCAGAGCAGTGATCACTGCCAAGTACGTGTTAATGGTTACAAACGAGTACGGGTATATGACCCATGCGAAATAGGCGGGTGAGACAACTCAAACGATATGGATATATTTTGATACGATGTTCTGACTAAGATAGTAGTTGCATGCTTCAGTATAGTTGGATGAGGCAGCCAAGTCACAACTTGATCGGACCAAACTCAGTTGGGTGACACAACCGATTTCAACTCATCCAGTAAAAATGGTTCTATCAGCCAACAAATGGGATGGCTCCCCAGAAACCAACTATATTGGATATCGCAACCATTTCATAGGTCCCATATCCAACTTTTTCTTTGAGTGCGGAAAACCGCATTTTCGATACGGTCGGGCACAAAAGAGTATCAAGATTCGCGGCAGCGAATCGCCGCCAAGTACCCGTAGGCCGGCGCGCCAGCCCCGAATCATTTACCCGAGCAAGCTCTTGTCCTTGTAAAAAAACCGTCATATCTTTCGAACCACCGAATATTTTTCAACAAAATTTGTAGCGTTGTAAGACCCACTCCACCTAACATTGCTCCAAAAAGTTGAACGAAATTGACCCGGTGGTTCCTGAGATATCGACCGTCAAACCCATATAACAATCTTTTGCAAGGCTTGCACAAGCCTGTTCTCAAGTTCGATAGTTGTTAGCGTCACTTTCTACCTATGGGTCTTCCTGCAGATCGTTATAGCAGACTCAAATTGCAAGCCTTGTGTAAGGCTTACACATGTCTATTGGTACAGTTATTTATTCAATTTTGGAGGAAGACTGGCGCCAGAAGCATGTCGAATACACTTGCACAAGGCTTGCACAAGATCTGCTCAAGATAACATTTTTCGAGCAACTGTCTCTGTCACTCGGCTTCCCCTCTATCGGCTTTCGAATTTATAAATTCATACTGCTTTGTTTAATAAATTGTTAAATATTATAATTTCCGAGTGTTCAATTTTAATTGATTATTTAGATATTTTTCATATTTTTATTTGCATCACCTTATCCCCTTTCCTTCAATCCTGCATTACCGACTAAGTAAAATATGTTGGATAATTGAGCACCACTGAGTTAGTCAGTTTTCAACTAGTAAAAGGAAAGAAAGAATATAAAATTCTGAGTATCATGCATCTTGAGCAAATCTTGCGCAAGCCGTGCACAAGTACCTTCTGTAAATTTCTAGTGCAAGAAATGCTCTAGAAATCTACAAAGCAGCATGTATGGCGTATCTTGTGCAGATCTTGCACAAGCCTTGCGCAAGTGTCTGCCACAAAAATCTTGCGCAAGCCCCATACGTAGATGGGGACGCTAGTAGCTATGGGTTTTGTACAAGGCTCTGTTACAGAAATCTTGCACAAGCACAATGTTACTTGGGAAAGTTGATCGAAAAACGCAATCTTCTTCTTCTCCTTCTCCTTCTTCGTCGCAGAACGTTTTTCGTGGGACCACGATATCTGTCGAACCGTTGCACCTATGAACTTGCAATTTAGAGGGGGTGTTCTTGACACTGAAATCTCGCCCCCTATTGTTTTTTAGCAACATTCGATCACGCATGCCGGAGTTATTAACAAAATAATTATTTTATATATGCACATAGATATACATATACAATATACATGTATATTTGTTTTAGTTGAGCTCGAAAAATATTATAGAACACAATATTATAGATGGTCTGTTTTGATATTGGGCTTGGTTATCTTACGTAAGAGTTTGATAATCAGACAATCGAAAAACATTTTCCGTATTCTATGTTTGTACTACATCTTAAGGCCCATCCGTAGTCGCCCACCTCCTTTTGATACAATGTGACACATTTCGATTATTATCCGAGCCCAGGCGTCAAAAACGCAAAAAAGGCCAACGCTGCGCGAATTCAAATTCAATACTGAACACATACGTCCAAAAAAATGTTGGTTTCGTGCGAAAACAGAGTCTTCAGATGGTTTTTACATTTTTCGTAATGTAATGTTTTTCGTAACAATGTAAAAACCATGTCTAGTCTCTATTTTCGCATAAAACGAACATTTTTTTGGACGTATGTGTTCGGATTTGAATTTGAATTCGCGCAGCGTTGGCCTTTTTTGCGTTTTTGACGCCTGGGCTCGGATAATAATCGAAATGTGTTACATTGTATCAAAAGGAGGTGGGCGACTAGGGATGGGCCTCAAAATAGAATGAGTCACGGGTAGCATGAACTATGATTGGAACAAACTATGGTATGATTTTCAGAAGGAGATTTCGTGATCTTATTATAAAATATCTCGTGCGTGTTGCGCGAACCCGAAAATACATCATTTCATTCTATGACAAATGACTGAGAGTTGATCTCCATATGTGTAATACATTGAAGTCATTTTAGCGCTGACCCGTTTGTAGTATATACAAAAAGTAATGAAATACCCGGCAAAAACATTGTAAATGTCGAAAGTTACCGCTAAGTACAAAAATGGTTTCACCAGCCAAAAACTTAGAAGCATCATACTCTTTACCAGCGACAGATCACAAACGTCATTCCTTTACATAAAATAATACAAAAACCTTGTACGTGAAATCAGGCAACAAAGCCAAGCACTCTCGCAGTTATTTTCATTTTTCAAATTATGTTTCCCGAATGCTAGTATGATGAAAATCAATGGAAAACCGATAGAAAATCATTCGTTACCTTCGACATAATAGCATATTGAAGAATATTCACTCACATAATAGCATATTGGCGACGGGGAATATTGCCTAAGGCAGTATCTCGTATGATGATACGAACTTGGCGGGCATGGATTGATCTGAAAATTATCAATCACGGAAACGTGAGGTACGATTAACAATCAGTGTGTCCTTGAGTGTCGAATATACTTTAGTATATTCACTATTGTCCAACGAAAGAAACTGATGCGTTTAGATTCATATTTACTGTGAGTAGAACAGAATAATCGGGTAACCCCAAGAAAATTTCCACACCGGAAGGTAGGCCTTCAATAAGCATTACCCTAGTCAATAGTGTACCGATGATGGGTACGTTCAGGATATGTACCGTGGCGTATTGCGGCGTATTATGGCGTTATAACCATAGGCGAACGTTGGTGAATTATAGATGCACAATGAAATCGGAAACTTTTCCAAAACTTGAATTTAAATTCCAATTTCCAGAACCACCGTTTATGGACTTATTAGTTCTCGCTATGAACACGGTATAGGTACGTTTAACTCAACATTAATTTCAACGAATTATTTACTCGTTTCTAACATTCATTTCTGCACTACCTTTTGTCAAAAACACGCTCTTTGTTAAGCTTTTCAAGCACTAGTGCGTTGGCAAAGTTTGCTCATTTCTAAATCTCGAAAAAAAAACAATCGGATGAAGCACACAGGCACATAGAGGAACATTATGACGAGATCTTTTCGCGTCCTTGTCATACGAATGACTATTATTTCTTAGTTCCATTTCACAATAATAAATATTATCAATGATGTTTAAATAATCGTTCATCATGCTCTCAACAGTTCTGTGGGTGTGATCGTCGCAGAGTGACTGGCATTGATAAAAAAAAAAAGTGCAATTGATAATTTTCAGATCAATCCATGCCCGCCAAGTTCGTATCATCATACGAGATACTGCCTTAGGCAATATTCCCCGTCGCCAATATGCTATTATGTGAGTGAATATTCTTCAATATGCTATTATGTCGAAGGTAACGAATGATTTTCTATCGGTTTTCCATTGATTTTCATCATACTAGCATTCGGGAAACATAATTTGAAAAATGAAAATAACTGCGAGAGTGCTTGGCTTTGTTGCCTGATTTCACGTACAAGGTTTTTGTATTATTTTGTGTAAAGGAATGACGTTTGTAATCTGTCGCTGGTAAAGAGATGATGCTTCTAAGTTTTTGGCTGGTGAAACCATTTTTGTACTTGGCGGTAACTTTCGACATCTACAATGTTTTTGCCGGGTTACAAACGTACCGTGAAAGAACCATTGCTCCGACCCAAGCTCTCCGACTACCTGAGTTAATGACGGTATGCGGACTCTGACGTTTTTGACAATAACTCCATTTATATTCAATATTCCGATTTTTCCTCCAAACAGTATATTTTCAACATATTATAAATTCGAATTATGAAAAAAAAAAAAATTCAATTTTTTTATTTTATTTTTTTATTTTTATTTTTAAACCATGGATTTCCACCCAGAGCCATTTTTAGGCGAATACCTTTTCCACTCCGACGAAGCTATACAAACACAGAATATAATAAATACACGTCATTTTCTCGGAAGAAGACGATATTACGCTAATTAAGCTGCAATGTACGATCGGCATGGCTTGGAAATATATATATTCTATTTTACAATATTCTGCGGAAAATGGAGAATATATCTACTAAAAAAGTTTCAGTATATCGAATACAATATCGTATTCCATTCTACACCCAACTACGCTAAACTAAATATCCGTAGTCCACCGTAGGTTTTTCATAGTCGTAGAATATATATGGGGTACTCCAAAATATTTTGAACGGTCATTTACCCCGACCCCCATCGATTTCCGAATAAATTATTCTCACGGTAACTCTAGACTCAGGTATGATTGCTGAATTATTTTAGAATTTTGCGATTTTTTTTTAGAAGTTACGATTTTTTGAAAATCGCACTTTTCGGCAACAGCTCGTTTTTCATCCAATTCTAATTGGCAACCAATGTATCCCATGAAAAAGAGACTCATACAGAACTGACCAGTTTTTTGACGTACTTTAATTGAAATGGAAATATTTGTAGATTTTTTCAGACACCGGAAGTGCAGAAATTCTCGTTTCAAAAATCAATATCGTGGATTGCAAAAAGTCGCCGTGATCGATCTTCGTGAAATTTATACACGAAGTTCGACATTGAAAGACGGAATTTTTAAGACCAGGCCGAAGTTGGGCCGACATCGGGTTTAGGAGATATGGCTATTTTGATCACGCGAAAAGTCATATTCCGGCGTTATTTTTGTTATTATCAGTATTATTAATATTATTAATATCAGTATTAATATTATTATTATTATTATCAATAATTGATTATATCAATTATTATCAATGATTGATAATGATAATAATAATAATATTAATATTGATATTAATAATATTAATAATACTGATAATAACAAAAATAACGCCGGAATATGACTTTTCGCGTGATCAAAATAGCCATATCTCCTAAACCCGATGTCGGCCCAACTTCGGCCTGGTCTTAAAAATTCCGTCTTTCAATGTCGAACTTCGTGTATAAATTTCACGAAGATCGATCACGGCGACTTTTTGCAATCCACGATATTGATTTTTGAAACGAGGATTTCTGCACTTCCGGTGTCTGAAAAAATCTACAAATATTTCCATTTCAATTAAAGTACGTCAAAAAACTGGTCAGTTCTGTATGAGTCTCTTTTTCATGGGATACATTGGTTGCCAATTAGAATTGGATGAAAAACGAGCTGTTGCCGAAAAGTGCGATTTTCAAAAAATCGTAACTTCTAAAAAAAAAATCGCAAGATTCTAAAATAATTCAGCAATCATACCTGAGTCTAGGGTTACCGTGAGAATAATTTATTCGGAAATCGATGGGGGTCGGGGTAAATGACCGTTCAAAATATTTTGGAATACCCCATATATATTATCGTATCCCATTCTACGACTGTCTATGAAAAACTACGGCGAACTACGGATATTTACTACGAACATCGCATCCAGTATTATATATAAGACGAGTCTTCTCTCATTAAAGAAGACGAGGAGAAAGAAGAAGTATCCTTCGTCTTTTTCGGAGGTATTTTATCAAGAAGTCTTTTTTTTTATTACACAAATAGCAAAACAGAACAATGATATTAACTTTCAAAGAACAAACACAAATTTAGAATAGATTCTTTTAATTTTATAATTCTTTTGAGAGATGTCACGGTTCCGCGAGCTCCTTTTTCAATTCTTCTTAAAATCTCTCTGCCGATCTTTCTTTGTCAACAACAGGAGCTCAGCAACGATAGTCCTCCTTTTCTTTTGAAAATCGAGCGACTATCATCGCAGTAACGGCTCCGTGCAAGCGAGATGACAAACTCACTTCATCTCTCTAAAGAAGGATCTAAAAAGCAATACGCGCCGACATATATATATGTTATATCATTATGTTTATATCCATGTCGAGATCCATGTGCATGTATAAGATAATTATTTTTTTGTTAATTACTCCGGCATGCGTGATCGAATGTTGCTAAAAAACAATAGGGGGCGAGATTTTGGTGTTAAGAACACCCCCTCCAAATTACAAGTTCATAAGTGCAACGGTTCGACAGATATCGGGGTCCCAAGAATCCTCCTAAAAAAAACGTTCTGCGACGAAGAAGAACCAGAAGATTGTGTTTTTCGATCAACTTCGACGGTCAATATCTCAGGAACTACCGGGTCAATTTCGTTCAACTTTTTGGAGGAATGTTAGGTGGAGCGGGTCTTACGCCTCTGCAAATTTTGTTGAAAAATATTCAGCAGTTCGAAAGATATGACAGTTTTTTTACAAGAACAAAAGCTTGCTCGGGTAAATGATTCGGGGCTGGCGCGCCGGCCTACGGGTACTTGGCGGCGATTCGCTGCCGCGAATCTTGATATAAGTTGACAATAGACGATCTAAAAGTTGTTGATTCTGTTTACGTGATAACAATTCCTGATACCAAAACGCACGTTCAAAGAACTTTCACAGTTGAAGGAAAATATTTTGAAATGATCAAGGTATATGAGTCAGTCCACGTCAAGCGGGACACCTTTTTGACCTCATGGTCTTGAAAATCGTCGTCATTTTTTTTACATATTCTCTGGGTAAAATGAATGCATGAAACATTTTTTTTTTTTTTTTTAACTCGAAGGGCTTAGAAGATACAAGGGGTTGAATTTTCGAAAAAAACACCAAAAATCGGAATCGCGCTCTTTTTTAAATGTTAATATCTCCAGTTCCCTTTGTCGTACAGACCTCGTAGAAAACTCATTTTAAAGCTCTTGAATTGCACTTTCATGTTATGAATTTTTGATTCATGTAATAAACAATTTTCTATTTGTTATTAACAATTATACTTTTCAAACGCGATTTTCGAGGTGACTACCACCTTTGAAAATTCTGAAAAAAATACGAGCGTGTTCCTTGACTCATTCTCTACAAAATCTGTAAGTTTTAAAATGGAACTCTGATGGAAACTATATTTAAAAAGCGATCGATTCATGCGGGACGTCGCGCACGGCCGGGTACTCGAGCGTTGGGGCGGCAAGACCCTGTTCGCGCGTCGTTACATACTTGGAATCGAACTCAGGTAAGAAACTAATTCCGCGTAATGCAATAAATAGTCCCCAAAAATTGTTTTCCTGGGCTAAGAATAATCAGAATATTAAAAATATCTACGTCGATTTTTTCACAAATGATGAGTACAAAAAAGAAGCTGTTGCATTACAATCTCGATTTGAAAAAGCGAAGTTAGTCCGTGGAACATTGACATTCCATTACATGAAGCCTATTTCAAAAAAAAAAAATTGTTGCTCAAAGATATTCGTATGCACAGAAGTCAGTAGAAGCATTGCTTTCCAAGTAATTGAACCATTAATATATAAATTTAAACTCGCCGTTTACTTTAAGATTTTATTTGAATGTATATAGTATCAGAGTTTAGATTAAATATTTTTCAGTTTGTTAATTTAGTACGTAATTGATTGAATAACACTGTGATGTATTCTATTTGATGGACTCAAAAAGTACATTATATTTACCACTTATTTTCGATGACTAGGAGCTTCAGTTTCGAATTTGTGATATGTTTTAAGATTTTAGTTGAGCGTTTTATTTCTATATTTGTATTTTTGTTGTTTCAATTCGAATATTCAGTATGAAATGAAATAAATAGTTAATAATTTCGTGAATTAATGGACTGATGAATTTGAACGTATAACAGCCCCCCCCCTGTATTCCTTGCATGCAAAGCGAACAAGCCTCGGTCTCGGCGCACTCGCGTACCCGGCCGTGCGCGACGTCGCGCATGAATCGATCGCTTTTTAAATATAGTTTCCATCGGAGTTCCATTTTAAAACTTACAGATTTTGTAGAGAATGAGTCAAGGAACACGCTCGTATTTTTTTCAGAATTTTCAAAGGTGGTAATCACCTCGAAAATCGCGTTTGAAAAGTATAATTGTTAATAACAAATAGAAAATTGTTTATTACATGAATCAAAAATTCATAACATGAAAGTGCAATTCAAGAGCTTTAAAATGAGTTTTCTACGAGGTCTGTACGATAAAGGGAACCGGAGATATTAACATTTAAAGAAGAGCGCGATTCCGATTTTTGGTGTTTTTTTCGAAAATTCAACCCCTTTTATCTTCTAAGCCCTTCGAGTTGAGAAAAAATAAAAAAATGTTTCATGCATTCATTTTACCCAGAGAATATGTAAAAAAAATGACGACGATTTTCAAGACCATGAGGTCAAAAAGGTGTCCCGCTTGACGTGGACTGACTCATATATGGATTCGAGACCAACTAGAATGACTGCAAAGAATTTTTTTGTATGTTACCAGAATGGAAAGTGCGTAAACCAAGTAATCGGAAAAAACAAAATCGGAAATATGCCGCAAGAGATACCCAGGCAGCAAAATCATGTCACTCTGATATCACAGATACGTTACTTTGTTCCTTCCCATATCACTACTACATCACCGGGACTGTACATGTGATGGTCCGGGGATATCAAAATGTCCGCCACAGGATGCCATGACAGTGATGTCACAGAAAGGTAACGAAGTTACGTGATAGTTATATAGCATTGATGTATCAGATTCGTAATTGCACCGGATCAGTTCCATCTGAGTTACAGATTTGCAGCCTCAATACCACGTATCGGCTACGTAAAAATGATGTATCAGTATCATGAAACGTATGGCACATGCATGCATCCGTGACAGATCAAATCCGTTCCATTATCCATATACCGTGAAGTTAAGGGGAAGCCGAACGATGGCCGCACTATAGTTCGACCAACACACGCTCGCATTGCATACGTGAGCTTCTGCTTACTGCTAGTAGAAGCTCAGGTACGCAACGCGAGCGCGTGTTGGTCGAACTATAGTGCGGCCATCGTTCGGTTTCCCCTTAACTTCACGGTATATATGATAGGGAGCCAAAGATGAAGTATTTCTACTCAATTTATCGATTTTTATTCCCCACTTTTAAACACGTAGTGATTACGCGAAAAAGTGCAAAATGAAAGACGAAAAGAATTTAATTGCACAAAATTTGTTTGTTTGTTAGAAAACAGAAGTTTATTTGTACATTACACACCTTATATATTTGTTATGTATCTATATTTGAACGAATTATAGATAATTTTTATAATTATTATTGACATCAGTTATACCTATATGTATATTAGGGTAGTCCTTATTGTTGTAATTTCGGAATTTCAATAGGGCCGCCCCCTACAAACCTTCCAAACAACTCGGAAAAATTTCCTGCCAATTTTGAGTTTTTAATATTAACTCGACCCGCAAGACGACGAAAGTTTAAAATAAGAAACTGCATGTATTTTTCAATACGATAGTTATTGATAAAAAAAATCGGGAATTTGGTATAGTTATTCGTACTTGTATGATGTACATGATGGTTCATTGAAAATTTTTTTAGAAAATTATATTTTCACCTTTCAATGCTGAACTTTCGGAAACAACATTTTTTTACATCATATTGAAAGGTAAGACTAAAATTATCTAAAAATTGTTCTAACGCACCATTTTGTACACCATACAAGTACAAATAACAATACCAAGTTTCAGATTTTTTCATCGATAGTTATCGGAGTTATGAAAATTTAAAGTTCAGTTTTGAAAAATACATGCGATTTCGCATTCAAAACTTTCGTCGTCTTGGTGGTCAGGTTAATGTTATTATCGAGGACTCGAATTTGGCACGGATTTTTTCATTTATTTGAAAGGGTTGTAGGGGGCAGAGCTATTGAAATTCTTAAATAAGGATGACCCTAATGTATATGGATATTTGATTACAGAGTTTTAAGTCTAATAGAAAATGAATGAATATCATATTAGAGGAATAGAAATACTTGAGTTTCTTCTTACTTCTTAATCATAAGATTATACGTATTATATCATAGGAACTGGTAATACTTTGGTACATATTTTATCATGTCATTTTACGTAAAGCATATCGAATATAATACAGATCTGAGATCCGTAGAGAATGATTTGATTCATAAATGGATCAATAATGTCGTATTCAATCATGGAATACTTGACCTTGACTGAAAAAATAAAATCTCTTTTACCCATATCGGGCATATAATTTCACAATCAACTATACGTTCGATATTTCGTAATGCATGGTAGAAATAATAGTAGGACTGAAATTAAAAAATTCAAGTGGAAGTTATAACAATTCAACAATTCTCTATCACAAAATTATATCGATGGCTTGGACGAAGAACGTTGCATCTCGTAAGCGACTCTAAAATCGCTCTGTAGTTGTATGGCAAGTCCATAGCACCACAGAGCGGTTTCGGAATGGCTTGCGAGATGCAACGTTATTTGTCCCAGCCATCGATATATCATCTACGATCAATCAACTACGTTCAATAATTATAATCAGATCTGCAATATCCCGTGCAGAAATTTGACTAGTTTGCCCGACTTCTGGCCAGAGCCAGTCGTGGATTTACTGGCCAGCGCGAACTCGGCAAAGCCTGACTTGGCACTGGCCAGGTTTATTTCGGATTTACTGGTCAGAGCGAACTCTCCAAATTCTGACCCGGCGCTGGTTAGGAATTATTCGAATCTCCGGACCAGGATAAGCCCAGCGAAGTCTGACTCGGTGCTGAACAGATTTCTTGTGATTTTACTGGCCAGCGCGAACTCGGCAAAGCCTGACTTGGCACTGGCCAGGTTTATTTCGGATTTACTGGTCAGAGCGAACTCTCCAAATTCTGACCCGGCGCTGGTTAGAAATTATTCGAATCTCCGGACCAGGATAAGCCCAGCGAAGTCTGACTCGGCGCTGGACAGATTTCTTGTGATTTTACTGGCCAGCGCGAGCTCGGCAAAGCCTGACTCGGCACTGGCCAGGTTTATTTCGGATTTACTGGTCAGAGCGAACTCTCCAAATTCTGACCCGGCGCTGGTTAGGAATTATTCGAATCTCCGGACCAGGATAAGCCCAGCGAAGTCTGACTCGGTGCTGAACAGATTTCTTGTGATTTTACTGGCCAGCGCGAACTCGGCAAAGCCTGACTTGGCACTGGCCAGGTTTATTTCGGATTTACTGGTCAGAGCGAACTCTCCAAATTCTGACCCGGCGCTGGTTAGAAATTATTCGAATCTCCGGACCAGGATAAGCCCAGCGAAGTCTGACTCGGCGCTGGACAGATTTCTTGTGATTTTACTGGCCAGCGCGAGCTCGGCAAAGCCTGACTCGGCGCTGGCCAGGTTTCTTGTGATTTTACTGTCCAGGATGATCCGGGTAAAGTCTGACTTGACGCTGGGCAGACTTCCTTCGAATTGACTGTACAAAACAAAAAGACAAAACGAAACAAAACAAACAACCAGACGAATCAACGAAAATAGGTTTATAACATTCTGCATTTTATGTGTGAAAATCAATTAAAATCGGTGATCAAGAATCTGTCGAAAATTTTGAGATTCTTCAAGTCAATCATTTCGAGTGAAGGCGTTCTCCAGTGTAGCCTCAATCGTGTGAAAATGGATGCTACAAATGATAGAAAACGAAGACAAACTCGAGATCGCGTCCGCAAGTATCGTGCAGTTCACAAAAAACGTAAAATTTCTAGTGAAGGTGAACGTGAGAGTGCGGAAGCTAGAGGTATGTATATCGATTAAAAATAAATAAATAAATAAATCTTGTCGCACCAAAAGTCACGCATATACTTCCATGAAGATTCTATTGTTATATTGAAAACATTTCTCATCTTTGCCTAAAATTTTTTTAGTACTGTGTACAAACTCAAAAAGCGGTATTTCATAAAAATAATCTAATAATAGCTCACATCAACCCTTCCATGATCATGGAACTTGATCAATGTATAAATATCGAAGAGGATCCAGCATCTCCTTCAAAAGCACCTAGAACCGAGCTTGATCAAGGCTCTTCTGGTTCAGATAGTGGTGAGACAGCCATGTCTCGTAGAGAATCCAGTGCTAGAAACACTGATTTTCTGGAGTTAGAAACACTGATTTTAGACCAATCAGCCGATGAGAGTCCCGAACTTGAACATGAATCCAGTGAGATTCGGAGGTGGGCGTTGAAACACAATATCACACATGTTCAATTGGACACACTCCTTTTGATTCTGAGAAAAAGACTGCTTCCTAATCTTCCTAAAACGGCGGAAACATTTTTGGAAACTTCCTCGGCAAAATATGACATAAAAGTAATGAAAGACTCTGAAGGAAACGCAGGAGAATTTGTATATCTCGGTATCGCTAATCAAATTGAGGCTTCCATTAATACAAAAGTACATCCCAGTAATTCAATTAAGATACAGGTTAATATCGACGGACTGCCGCTCTTCAAATCAAGCAACACACAACTTTGGCCTATTTTGATCAAAATCATCCATGTATCAGATATATATGAACCACTACCTATCGCTATCTACGCTGGTAGTGCTAAGCCAAAGGACTTGAATGAATTTCTGGCTCAGTTTGTATCAGAAATGAATGACCTGTCAGCAAATGGTATCTTTATCGATGGAAAACTGTTCAAAATCTCTATCCAATGTTTCATCTGCGACACACCAGCTAGATCTTTATTAAAGTGTACGAAAGGACATACTGGATACTTTGCGTGTGAAAGATGTGAAGTGAGAGGCTGCAGAAGTAGGGGATCTACAATCTACCCTGAAGTTAATTGTCCAAAAAGAACCGATGAATCTTTTAGGCGTCAAAGTCAACCTGAGCACCATAACGGCCTTTCACCATTATTACAGTTACGACCAAAAATAAATATGACCACTGTATTTATTCTGGATTTCATGCACTTGTGTTGTATTGGTGTAATGAAAAAACTTCTCAAAGACTTGTGGCTTTTTGGAAATCTATATACTAGACTCAGTCGCAGAGCCCGCACACAACTTTCTGATAGATTGGAATTCTTGAAACCTCTCGTACCGTGTGATTTTCAACGTAAACCACGATCAGTAGCTTACATAGCAAAATGGAAGGCCACGGAATTGAGATTTATCTTACTCTATTGTGGACCCGTTGTATTGAAAGGCATTTTGAATAAGAGATTATATGAACATTTTTTGTTATTTCATGCAGCATGCAGAATTCTGTGCCATCAAGATCTGGCCTTGAAATACAACAGGTTCGCAAAAAAATATCTCACTAACATGAAGCTGAAGTTCGTAACGTTAACGCAACAAATCGAAGATTTTTTTTTTTCGCTTTCTCACGATAAATCATCATGGAAAATTGGAAAATCGATTGATTACAAGCTTGAAATCGATGAAACATACTCACTGAGTGACTAACATCCCCTAAAATAACCCTTATCCAATTCGACGTTATAGGAGCGTGATTTTCATTTGGCGACGACTTGACTTTGCACAAGCATCATAAAAAAGTTTCCAAGCATGCAGTGAACATTTGATACCGATGCACTTATCGGAAACAACCCTTTACCTGCAACCCTTACGTGAAAAAATAATTAAAAAATTCATAACTATCGAACAAATCATTTGGCGACGATCGGACCGCGATAATCAAGTTTCATAGATGCCCCGGAACTCCCAAAAAATTATTCATCTCGATCGACTTGTCGGAAGCCACCCTTAACCCTTGCTTTCGGGAATTAAACAATTAAAAAATTCATAACTATCGAACGAATCATTTGGCGACGATAGGACCGCGAGAATCGAGTTGCTTAGATGCCCCGGAACTCCCAAAAAAATATTCATCTCGATCGACTTGTCGGAAGCCACCCTTAACCCTTGCTTTCGGGAATTAAACAATTAAAAAATTCATAACTATCGAACGAATCATTTGGCGACGATAGGACCGCGAGAATCGAGTTGCTTAGATGCCCCGGAACTCCCAAAAAAATATTCATCTCGATCGACTTGTCGGAAGCCACCCTTAACCCTTGCTTTCGGGAATTAAACAATTAAAAAATTCATAACTATCGAACGAATCATTTGGCGACGATCGGACCGCGATAATCGAGTTTCTTAGATGCCCCGGAACTCAAAAAAAAATAATTATCCCGATCGATTTGTCGGAAGCCACCCTTAACCCTTGCTTTCGGGAATTAAACAATTAAAAAATTCATAACTATCGAACGAATCATTTGGCGACGATAGGACCGCGAGAATCGAGTTTCTTAGATGCCCCGGAACTCCCAAAAAAATATTCATCTCGATCGACTTGTCGGAAGCCACCCTTAACCCTTGCTTTCGGGAATTAAACAATTAAAAAATTCATAACTATCGAACGAATCATTTGGCGACGATCGGACCGCGATAATCGAGTTTCTTAGATGCCCCGGAACCCAAAAAAAAATAATTATCCCGATCGATTTGTCGGAAGCCACCCTTAACCCTTGCTTTCGGGAATTAAACAATTAAAAAATTCATAACTATCGAACGAATCATTTGGCGACGATAGGACCGCGAGAATCGAGTTGCTTAGATGCCCCGGAACTCCCAAAAAAATATTCATCTCGATCGACTTGTCGGAAGCCACCCTTAACCCTTGCTTTCGGGAATTAAACAATTAAAAAATTCATAACTATCGAACGAATCATTTGGCGACGATAGGACCGCGAGAATCGAGTTGCTTAGATGCCCCGGAACTCCCAAAAAAATATTCATCTCGATCGACTTGTCGGAAGCCACCCTTAACCCTTGCTTTCGGGAATTAAACAATTAAAAAATTCATAACTATCGAACGAATCATTTGGCGACGATCGGACCGCGATAATCGAGTTTCTTAGATGCCCCGGAACTCCCAAAAAAATATTCATCCCGATCGACTTGTCGGAAGCCACCCTTAACCCTTGCTTTCGGGAATTAAACAATTAAAAAATTCATAACTATCGAACGAATCATTTGGCGACGATCGGACCGCGATAATCGAGTTTCTTAGATGCCCCGGAACCCAAAAAAAAATAATTATCCCGATCGATTTGTCGGAAGCCACCCTTAACCCTTGCTTTCGGGAATTAAACAATTAAAAAATTCATAACTATCGAACGAATCATTTGGCGACGATCGGACCGCGATAATCGAGTTTCTTAGATGCCCCGGAACTCCCAAAAAAATATTCATCTCGATCGACTTGTCGGAAGCCACCCTTAACCCTTGCTTTCGGGAATTAAACAATTAAAAAATTCATAACTATCGAACGAATCATTTGGCGACGATCGGACCGCGATAATCGAGTTTCTTAGATGCCCCGGAACCCCAAAAAAAATATTCATCTCGATTGACTTGTCGGAAGCCACCCTTTACCCCAAAAAAATTATGATATTTTTTCTGTAAAGGTGAGTTCATTCGATACACCATATTTCTTCATTAACACAACATAAATTGGCAATTCTACCAAATCCTGTACGCAAATCCGGCCTCCAAATTTTCGATGCTTTTGTTATGATTTCTACGCATTATTCAGATGTCAACGAAGAGATTCCCCGAGTATGAAAGATCTCTGACTTCATTAAATCGGGGTTCTCGTAATTAATAGATTTTGTTGCGAAATTTTCCAATCAAATTGAACGGTTCAAAAAATTGCCTGAAAACAAAATTAAGAACACGGTTGTGCATCAGAAATTTACTGAAGTTTTCGAAAATGATGATCAATTTTTTCCAAATTATTATTTTCAGCGTCAAATTCGAATGATAAAACTTAAAATGAGATATCCACCATGTTTCCCATCGTTTTTTGAGAATCAGATTTCGTTTTATGAAATTTCAGGAAATTTCCGATTCAAATCAGGTCTAAAAATCTTCCGCTCGTTTACTTTCAAGTCACAGAGTGTTCTTTGTCATTATTCGTGCACTTCTTCATTGTTACTTCTCTATTTTTGACTTGGAGTTAAGCGAGCGAAAATTTCCAAACATGATTCAAATCGAAAATTTCGTGAATTTTTAGAAAACGAAATCTGATTTCCAAAAAACCGACGGGAAACATGGTGGATATCTCATTTTAAGTTTTATTATTCAAAAGATTTCGTGTTGAAATAGTGTAAAAATACATCTAGAGAAATCGAACTGTCATGAGAATAAAAGTATCTCAGTTTTCAAGGATACAACTTAAAAAGAATGCAATATCATTACTAGTAGAGTGGTCGTTGATTTCTTACATATACTCGCCACCCATTGAATCGACCCAAAAACACCGTGTAATTTTTCCATTGTAAACGGTGCCGAAATCAATTTGAAGTTGGAAATTTTTCAATAAATAATTAAAATAATAGAACTAATATTCGTTTCTTTTCGAGTAAAAAAGCGGCAGACAAATGTAGAATGACAAAAACGAGATCTTTACAACAAGAAATGTATTTCATGGTAATCTCATCATATTATAACGTTATATAGTCTAAATTCATTCAACATCAACCTCTGATCCATCTTGTCAACGTTATATTCAAAGTTAAAAAAATAAAAGCTTTTGTGACAATATCTTTCACTCAATTGAATATCTACTTTTAAAATCGTAAGTTAAGAGCATGTCCTAGTCCTACGTTTACCGGCTTTAAAAAAAGCAAAACATCGAAGAAACTCCGAAACGATGGTTAAAAATGATACATAATGGATTTATTCGATAATTAGGAACGAATAGGTTCGATCCAGCACCCGAGATCCGTTGAAATCGAGAAAAATTAATTTTTTATGTTTGTCAAGTCCGTCCGTGTCACCTATTTTGGTTAATATCAAAGTCTACGCGTCAAAAACGCAAAAACCGGCAACGTACCCCTAGTCTACATGCAATGACGAACATTTGTGTCTAAAAATTTTGTTGCTTTACGCAACAATGGGGCGATCAAACCGAAAGTAGAGCGGTAGTCAAGATGTAAATAGTGTAAAATTGTCGATTTCTGACAGCTGATCGTGAGACATGAGATTATAATACAATTATTATATTGAAAATATAATATTTTTATTATTTTTCGCCAAGTATCAATGATAATACTTTGATATTAAGGTGCTTCCCTACGCAATTCCACCAGACCTGAAAACATTGGGAAAAAAGGTGTTATTAAACGGAATATCTCTGCCTGGGCACCGAAATCAATGAAACAAACTTCGTCGCGCAATTCTATGTTTGATCTCGAATACGTACGGCCAAAAAACTGTTTCTTTACGCAAAAATAGAGAAGATATCCATGTAAAACGGATTTGAGAGAACGTTTTACATGGATAGCTTCTCTATTTTCGCGTAAAAAAAAACATTTTTTCGCCCGTACATAGAATTGCGCGACGAAGTTTGTTTCATTGATTTCGGTGCCCAAGCAGAGATATTCCGTTTAATAACACCTTTTTTCCCAATGTTTTCAGGACTGGTGGAATTGCGTGAGGAAGCACCTTAAATACATCTTCAAAAAAGCACCCTCGGTGCAAGAACCTTTCGCCAAGTACAGTAATGTGATATCATAATATGTACTCGTAAAAAAAAAGATCCGAAATCAGATGCTACTGGTACTGCCAATATTCTACATGACAACAACTTCTTTTCAAGTTAATATTCAGCCCTTCCATAACATGTTTTCATACAAAATTTCAATTTTTTCAACTTCAAATATAACGTTAACACCATAGATGAGAAGTTGATGTAAAATGAATATAGGTAGTCTAGATAACGTTGTAATATAATAAAATACATTTTTGTTGTCGAAGTGATTTGGTTTGTTGTCATTCTCCATTTGTTTTTGGCTTTTTCACTCGAGAATGAAGGAAGATTCTCATTTTATTTTATTTTAATTTTCAAACTTCAAATTTATTTCGGCACCCTTTCTAATCAAGCTGAAAATCTGAAAGAAATTACACGGTGTTATTGGGTCATAATTTATCGATTTAAGGAGTGGCAAGTATATGTTGCAAATTAACGACCACCCTAATCATTATAATGATAATGGTTGCATTATGAAACTGAGAAATTTACCTGCATTCAGAAATCAGTTATTCAAATTTTCACTTTCATATTACATTTTTTTGCTGAAGTATTGTAATGAACGGATTGTTGAGGAGTAAGAACGATTTGGGAGTTTGAAAAATGACCAAAAATAGTACACTCGCAAATCCCTTCTTCACAAAATCTTGAAGGATAGTTCGTGTGCTGAAATAGCGTTTTTCGATACAAGAGCGCAAAGCAGCAATTCACGTACTAGTGTGAAGGCCCGAACGGGCCCGAAGGCGAGCCGCAGTCGAGCCGAAGGTAGCGAGTGAGGCGCCTTCACACTCGTGCAGTAAGGGATTGTTAGACTTATAAGTATGTCGAACTGTATTTTTTTCAACACATGCAACGGGTGCGCAAAAGTCTACTTCTGGTGCCTGTAGATGGTGCGCAAAGAAGGACTTTTGGTACATGTGTTAAGAAAAGAAATGTCAATATTCCGCCATGAAAGCCCAGTGTATGCGTAAGGGACCTTCAAAGAGACGATCAAATTTTTTTTTTTTTTTTTATGAACTTGCAGTTTTCTGGAAATGTCTTACGGAATATGCAGATTTAACGAAAAATCCATAAAACAAAAAAATTTAATTTTGAAAATAAATTCATTTACTTCACTCAGTGCGGTTCTGGACGTTTTACCCACGCTTCGCGTGGGTAAAACCCCCATTTTCACATGACCCTGAGGATTTCTGCATCTGCAAATTGTTGTACATTGTCAGCTGTATATTTTTATAGAAACACCGAATCCAAAAGTCTCTAAGGACTTTTTTGTTAATTGGTTGATTTTATGAAAGCGTGTATTTTTTTTTCTATTTTGAGGCACCTTGAGCCGTTTTTCCCCGATCCAACCGAAAGATGTCCAGGGACTTTTCAATTCCGTTTTCGATTTATGAATGGCTGTTAATTTTTTTTTTGTCTGGCAGCTTTTTGAGCAATTTTTTTCGATTTTTCCGATAATGTCACCAATTTTTCGATTTTTTAATGGTGGCTTTTTTTTCCATGGAATATAATTTTTTTTATCTTCGTGCTATTTTCTAATTTTTTTTTAGTATCTTGATGATAATACTACCTATTACGACTTTCGCGCAGGTCTTATGCACAGATGCCCTGGGACTTGCTTGTTTTCTCTCTTTACTCATTTTATTATGATTTTTTGAATATATATGAGGTATTCCATACCAACTCGACCAATGATTTTCCCTCACCATTTTGGTTTGGTTTATAATTTTTTCTACGGTTACTCCAACTCTAACACCCACTCATGAATTTTTTCAGATTTTTTTTATGAACCGTTATTTATTCATGAATTTTCTAAAATTCAAACGGTGCGACACCTTCGATTTGTTTGAAAAAAATCTCAAAAATTCTGTTTTTCGAAGACTATTATTTTGACCCCCATTCGGAAGTGGAAACTCTTTTCCTTACATTTATTTTGCTCATTTAAGAAAAAATTATTTCGTAAACGTGGTGGATAATGCCTCCCAGAATTTTTTCCAGAAACAATTGTATGACAGAATAAAATTTTCGGTAGTAAAATCAATTGTATTTCTGATTATTACGACCATCTCTCCTGAAAATATAATTCATTTGCATTCAAGAAAATTCTACCATCATTGTAATCATTACCAATAAACAACCATTTAGTTATCATTTATATATGAATATTCACGTCAGTCACCTACCACTCCAATCCGGTTACCTAAGGGTATAAAAACGAGGGACGAACTCAACGACATCTGATAACTCTCATCAACCTAACTCATAACAACGGTGGCAGCTTAACCACCTCAACTTCTTAGTTCATAACAATGGTGGCAACGCCTTCCTAATTCATAACAACATTATCGGAAAAATCGAAAAAAATTGCTCAAAAAGCTGCCAGACAAAAAAAAAATTAACAGCCATTCGTAAATAGAAAACGGAATTGCAAGATCCCGGGACATCTTTCGGTTGGGTCCGCGGGGAGGCAGCTACGGGTGACATGATCGGCAAAGTCGGGGAAAAACGGCTCAAAGTGCCTTAGAATAAATTATTTTTCAATATTTTCAAGTAAATTATCACCAATTAAGAAAAAACGCGAAAATCGTGCTGTTACAAAAAATATGGTGTGTACCAAGGGCTAAGTGGGCTTTTTGACCTCGTATGGTTGCAGTACTCGTTTACGGCTCGCAGATGCGCTCGTCTCCGACTCGTACTGCAAACTCCACACTCGGTCTAAAAAAAAGCCCGCTTTACGCCCCTGGTACACAATATTCTATTGTATTCTTATTTAATTGGAGTTCGCTTTCAAATAACCAATAATAAGTAAAGAGTCAAAGAAATGCGCTTACGAAAATCATTTTCGTGACACGTCGAGCGCCTGTTTTCATTTCGGGTATGAAGCTTTGACCAATCAGACGCGCGATAGCGCTGTGTGCGTGCATGTGTGTGGTACAAGCTATGCAAGAGTGATGTTGACGGAGAGTTCGGGCCAGGCTCGTGACATACTGCGCAGGCGCCGATGTTCCAGAAGTTCCACAGAGCGTCAGTCGTTCGTCAGACACGGTTGACTATGGATCGTGAGTATATTCTAATTCTATGGTCATTTCTAATGCATGAATTTTTGATTGTATTCAGAACCAGGGTTGTGAGTCGCTAATGACATTTTTGATGGAATTACTCATTTAAATACCTATTACCTTGGTAATGTAATAAATAAAAATTTAATTACACATCATAATCGTTACATGCATATGATTATACATAATTAGAAGTATAATTTTGTATTTTGTGTATGTTTATGTGATGAGATTTTTATTTAATAACACATTACCAAAGTAAAATTAAAGAAATGATCAATTAAAAAAAATTTAATCACAATTTTCACAACACTGTTGAGAACATTATCTATTTGCATAATTATTGCGGTCAGTTACCTATAATGTCGATCAGGGTGTCTAGCGCTATCGGAATAAAAATTTCCTTGTAATTCCCGGTTGTCCAGGATTTTCCGGTCGCTATGGACACCCTGTGACGATGTGTCGTATATGATCCATGCTTTACGTACCGAGCATTGTACTACACGTTTTGATATCTTCCTTTCACTCACTGAATCAAATAAAGTTTGCCTGCATTCTGGTGAAACACATGTTCTGTGAAGATAAGGACTCGGTGATCGCGACTAAGTCATGATTATTTCGCGAATTAAATGCAACAATGTAAAGAAATATACGAGTTCTACAGAATGATTCATTTCAATCGCACAGGACCGAAATTTCCGAAACTAAGCAGGATACGAAAAAAAGTTTAGTATAAAATATTCAGGGCTTAGAGGGGGACAAAACTTGGTGGTATTAGTATTTCCGTAAGTGGAGCCGCTGAGGCTGGGTGAAGGTCAACTCGGTTTTTTTCAATGGAATGACGTATTTTTTTTCTCCAGAATCTGAAAGAGTGTCATATTCTGCACCAAAAAGTACTCACATACATATGGCCTAAGGTCAATGAGTAACGTCATTCCATTGAAAAAAACCGAGTTGACCTTCACCCAGCCTCAGCGGCTCCACTTACGGAAATACTAATACCACCAAGTTTTGTCCCCCTCTGAACCCTAAATATTTTATACCAAACTTTTTTTCGTATCTTGCTTAGTTTCGGAAATATCGGCCCCGGGCGATTAAAATGAATCATCCTGTATATACCTATAGGGTTTCTTGAATTCAATCTACACTTTACGGTAATGGCACATTAATTGATGAATACATACAATCTCTCATGTATTACTAATTTCAACTTTTTCCATTGTTATAAGAAAATAACCAAGGCTATCCAATCAACCATCCGGTTACCGGGCACCCACGCCCAATGCCGCAGCAGCCGCCGCCTCCAGGCACGATAATCGGGCCGCAGTGGCAACAGGAAACGCCGCACTTGCGTCCTGCAGCACCGCAATATGTAGGGGTGCCACGGCAGCACCTGCCGATATATTTTGTGCAGCCTCAGGCCGGGACCGCACAAAGCGGATACCATCGCTGGGATCCCCAGCTATATCCGACGCGACCGACAGTGAGTAAATTTTGTATGGGTCAATCACACACATGCTTATTAGAGTGGTCGTTGAAAAAAAGTTATCTTGGATGGCCTTCAATCGGCTCCAAATATGAAAAAAAATTATTCTCTAATTATTTCAGATTTTCATTTTGACTCCCTATGGGCCCTATTTTCACATGAACTTAATTCAATTCGTAAAAATCTTAATTTCAGTAATTTTTAGATTGAAAATCCAATCAACAAACCTGAATCGAATAATAAACGATAATATTCATATTTCTATGTATAACAGTCAAAAATCGTATACATGGGGTATTTCATACGAATCATCCGTGTTTTAATTCAGTTCCATTTTTATCTATCCATTTTTTTTTAGTTATAAATATAGAAGCCTATATTTGAATGAAACAATATCAAATCGAGTACAACATAATACACGAGAATTTAAAACTACTTACAACAAAAATGAATGACAGAATCAGATGCAGAACTGTGGCATTGAAATATTAAGCACTCATGTGAAATACCTGAAACAGAGGTCCGATGTAACATCAATTTTACCAATACCAGAAAATGAGCAAAAATGATAAAATGGAAAATTACATCTTCAAAGAAAAAAAAAAAATCAATAGAAAATAATGAATTGATCGATGTATTAAAATATGTACAATAATAATTCTAATTTTTTCACTCGAGCTGTGTGTAATATATAACAATGAAACGTATCCGATGCAATCTCGCTTATTTAAATTATACCCAACTCAAATTAGGATGTTTACGAATTAAAAAAAGTTCATGTGAAAATAAGCGCCACAGGGAGTAAAAAAAAAAATCTGAAAATATTAGCGAATTAATTTTTTTCATACTTGGAGCCGATTGGATGCCATTTGAGATAACTTTTTTTTTAACGACCACCCAAATGCTTATGCTTTTGTTTTTCATGAGCAGATTAATATCGAGGCTCAGACGGGGCCTCTTTTGACGTCGACGCCGGTGCCTGAGCCGTCGCAATATCAGCCGCCCGAACGATCCGCAACACCAGCGTCTGATCGGGCTGAAAGCCCAACCCTCGAGGTTCGTATATATGCGTTCGTATGAAAAATATTCTCTTCAGCCATCTGAAGAAGGATTAAAAAAAAAAAAAAATTGTATTTTTACTGATGAAATGTCTGGTTGATTTCAGGAACGGATAGCGCAAGTTGTGCGGCAGGTACTCAGTGAGCGCACCTCGTCGCGACTAAGCAACCACGGTAGCACACGTGGGAGCGGGGGCGTCACACGCGGAGGCGTCACACACGGGAGCGGCACACGCGGGAGCGGCACACGCGGGAGCGGCACACGCGGGAGCGGGCGCGGGACACGCGGGCGCGGTACACGGGGGACACGCGGGAGAGGATTCCCTTTCCATGGGGCCAAATTTTTCTTCTATAGATATTAAGTTTTCTTTATGTTTATTAGTTTATAAGTTTCCATTTATATTTTTTTTCTTTATCAACGACGAATAACTCGGCATAACTTCATTCACTTCGGGGCAGAGATGGGCACGTCTAATTACTTTTTCAAAGATTATTCTCCTGATATATTTGTCGATAATCATTATTTTTCTCTCACAATTCTAGAAATCTGTAGCCTATTGTCTCGCCCTTTAGTACCAAACGAAAGAAGACTGATTTTGTTTCCAAAAAGGATGAACGAAACCAGAAGATTGAAAGTTATTGGCAAAATTAATTAGCTAAATACTTTTCCTGATTACTTTCGCTCTCCTGGCTTTTTTCATCCTTTTTCAAACCAAAATCAGTCTTTGTTCGTTTGGTACCAAAGGGTAAACCAACAGGCTGCAGATTTTTCGAATTGTGATTGCAGAATCATGATTACCGACGAAGATTTCAGAAAAATAATCAAACAATGATCTTGGAAAGTAATTAGACGTGCCCATCTCTGCGTTCAGGGCAGCTCGATGAAATTTTGATGAAAAGTATTTTTTCGTCTTTTAAATCACTAAAAAAAAATGATCGTGAATTCCCTGCACCAAGCTTTAAATTATAGTAGTACGTGAGTTGAGAAAATATTTCAAGCTGCTGCGATGAAAGTTTATGCGCAATGACTTTTTCACAGCGGTGCGTAGGAACTCTTCTGTGAAAGGTTCCTTCGCATACTGCACTTTCATCTCAGAAGATTGAAATTTTTTTTTTAAACACACATACTACCATAATATAAATGTTGGTGCGGGTAATTTCCGATTAGATTTTTTTCAGTAAATGGAAGAACGAAAAAATCGTTGAAATCAACCTTTCACCGAAGTCTTTCTTTAGAACAGTACATTTAAATTCAAGAAATCCCTACTGAAAATGATTATGTGATAAATCACATGATGTTATGAACGAAATTGGTATGTATTTTATCATGTAATTTAACATGTGACCACGACTTCATGATTAACAAGTCACATGATAAATCATAAAATACGAGTTATGAGGTAAAATACATCACAAATCACATACCGAAATTGTCATATGATTTGTTACATATCTGATCTTAAAATCTGTACTTTATGATTTATGACGTGATTTGTTATGTATTAAGTCGTAATCACAGGTTAAATTAAAAATACATGCCAATTTCGTTCATAACATCATGTGATTTATCACATAATCATTTTCAGTAGGGATACATTTACTTTGCCAATGTTATTCAGCAAAAGAGTTATTCGTCACACCAGGATTAAACTGGTATAACTGTTTTCTTTTATAATATATTTTTAATAATAAATCGCACATGCAATGAATTTCAATGCTTGTATTGATGACCAAAAACCTACTGTTCCTTATAGTCCTATTATACATCATATTTGTGTCCACACAAATTCATTTTATCCACATAAAATATGACAAATTTCAGGAAAAACAGTCGAAGATATTTTTATCCAGCTTAGTTGAAATTGTGAGAACCGATTTTTCATTTGAACTTTTTTGATCGTTTAAGAGAAAAAAGATTATTGGTGTAACCGAAATGTCTATGGGGCTTCCCTCACACATGTCATGATATAAGAATTGATATAGGATACCATACATTTCCAGTTCTCAATCCTAATTGAAACCATACGCACTCATATAGATTTGCATCAGAGAAATTGTCAGTAGGGTCTTCTCTAATTTCATCTATCTATGACTGGCGATGCCTACCAGAATACCAATTTTCACTTGATTATGTGACAAAAAAATTAACGAACTTATCTAATACAACTCCCATTTCTAGTCGCTTTTCTGCTGCCGAGGTAGTCCAAACGGCGATAAATCGCCCAATCTGGCAACGCTGTAATCGCACTTGATACAACGAAGAGCGACGTATGGTGCGATCTGTCGCGCACTTCGAACTGCGCATTAAAACTACGGTATAAAGACTTTATACGGCAGCTTTGAATTGCGCACGTCGGACTGCGCATCCAGACTGCCGTATAAATACTTTACAGAGCAGTTATGAAATTAACGTATAAAGTTCTACTTTACGGATCAAAAACAGGCGTCAAAAGTGACTTTTCAATGCCTATGCCGAAAACAACATGTTTAAATTTCAAGTGGCGCTGGTTTCGCATAGGCAACGGCTAGCCCCCAAGGCTTCCGCAATATGACAGCGCGCTGATAGTCGGGTCGACTGCTATTCGCACGAGGGCCTCATGCACGTAGGCAACGGAAGAGTCTTATCATAGTCGCGAAATTAAGTCACTGAAACTCAATTTAAAACATTATTTGATTATATATTTTGGAACTTAGAATCCATTCAATTTTCACCATGGATAACATAAGTGTTCAGTGTGACTATACAGTGCTAGCTCAATCAATTTCGAAACACGTGTCATCGTTGGAGGAAGTGGATTTCAGCAAATCCGCATTAATAAATAAGGTAAGAATTATTTATTTACATTAACTAAACTAAGAACGAATATCAATAGAAAAATGGGTAAACTAAATCACCTCGCCATGTGTTAACTATTCTCGAAATCCGACCTTATTTCCGAAATGATACCGTATGCAACTCATCATCTTAAAGAATACTCGAATGATTTGTGTCCCAGTTGCAAGTGAAGGCTTTCCGAAATAATTTCGAATACGGGGTGCCTACTTTGTATGATGGGTTAACCCTTAATGCTCACCGTGGGTCGAATTGACCCGTGATTCTCAAATTTAAGGTAGCTGTCGTGCGAATAGACTTTTCTTAAGAAACTGATAAAACTTATATGCGCCTTATGTTGACGCATTATACGTCTCCCGTTAAAATATTTTCGACAGTCTCGTTTAGATTTTATAGTTAAAACTGAAACATAAAGCGGCGCGTATCTCTCTTGCTCTCGAGTGGATATCTCGTGGCTCTCACTCTCACAGAGCCATACATTGTCGCTGACTAGTACAAATATATAGGTTTTACGTTTTGGGGCGGACTTGTAGCACGACAACTATCTTAACCTTCGAAATATACTTTTTGGAAGAGCTCGTACTAGTATATTATATATATTTTTTTTCTTGAAAGTGCTATGTGTCGTGAGTTATACTTAGAATTTTTGCAAGAAAATACTGCAAATCAACAGTTATTAATTTTGAAATGAAACCGTACGTTTTATCAAACTCCTTTCATTCGTCGATTTTTTTTCGGGACTTAGGATACAGAATTTCATGATTATAACCATGAGAACACATTTTCCGACATTTTCTTATGATAAAATTATGTCGATTATTTTTCCCATACAAATTTCAGCCAATAGAATTGCACCATTCGACGTTATTTTGCATAGCCTACATGATATTTAACTGATAATTTTGATAATTCCACTGGTAATTTCACATGTGCTTTCACTGCGGTAATTTTTCATGTTGATATATGTATATAAAAAACAAAAGATTCTCCAATCTAGTTACCCTCCATCGAATCTGACAGATTAAATTATAATTATAATTCTGTGACTTTTGAATTTTGATTCTTAACTGTGGATTTCGTCTCATGGTGCAATTCTATCGGCCGAAATTTGGATGGAAAAATCATCCGCCGAATACCACTCGAACTTCAAAATTAATCGGGTATTTCCCTCAAAGTTCCCTGCAATCAAACAAAGTCGTCAAGTTTTTCAGAAAAATCACTCGCGCTTCGCGCTCGTAATTTTGCAACCTGAAAAACTTGACTCCTTCATTTGTTTGCAACGAACTTATCGGGAAATACCTGATAATTTTGAAGCTCTTATGGTATTACATGTGATAACATCATTTCTTCTGCAATACAACGTTTCATTTTCATTCAGTAATTATTCAGAGTGTTTGGTAGGGTGAAATTGACCCAGTGTGACCATTAAGGATTAAATAAGTTCTATCTTTCTATTCTGGATACAATGTTACATACATTCATGCAGGCCGCCAATTCTTCATGCATGCATGCTCTGTCGAATTGAAGATGAGTCGAAGACTACCTCGTCAACTTAAGGGGGTATGTCAGTGTCGAGCTCCATAAAACGGCAACAATTTCAGAAGCTGTGTGGCGCTACGGGTATCGTAGGAAAAAATATGTACTAGATATGGTTTTGAAGAATGAAATTTCAGATTTGATATGAAAAAAAAAATAACATTGTTGTATTAAAATTTTGATGGCCGGGCCACTTGAGCAGGAGTCCTCGAAAAGCAGCGTTGAAACTTGCTGCCAAGAATTTAGCCAAGCAGTGTATCTGAAAATCAAAAGCCTGGGATAATTTTAAACTTCAAGGTGCCCTCTAAGCTTCTATGGAAACGATTATTATTAAATTGCAATTTGACAGACGAGTGAATTTTTTTACTGGATGATAACGTTTTCTGAAATTCATAGTAATGTTTTCTTCTGTACATCAGAAACGAAATGACGAGAAAAAAAACATGTTCCATAGAAGCTTAAGGGAGACCTCGCCCCTCAGATGATTCCAGGTTTTTGATTTCCAGATACACCGTTTGGCAGAATTCTTGACAGCAAGTTTTAACGCCGCTTCTTGCAGACTCCGGCTCAGGTGGTCATAGCGATCACAATTTTAATCCAACAATGATAATTTATTTTTCATATTAAAGCTAAAATTTCATTATTCGAAACCATACCTAGTGCATATTTCTTTCCTACGATACCCGCAACGCCACACAACTTTGAAAATCTTTCCGTTTTATGGAAATCGAGATTTACATACCCCCTGGGGTTATACCCGGTCGAACCGTGGAAAAACAGGTACATCTTAGCGATTTTTTTACAACCAAAGCAGATAGTGAATTTCATTCAGCTTTGGATGGTGATAACCAAGGCCCGGACTTTCGTGCTGGATTCGTCACGGCAAGATCGCGAGCGCTCGGAAAAATGAGCGTGGTTCAATTTTTTTATGGACTTCGAAATATTTCCTGATTCTAGGACGTAGAATATTTTTGCCTTGGAGGAACTTTTAAAAAAATTAGAAGAATTAGAAAATGTTTTCTATACTTCTTGGATGCAAAATTTTTCGATGTCCCTGTAGAGCAATTTTTTTAAAAGTTCCTCCAAGGCAAAAATGATCTCTATGTCCTAGAATCAATAAATATTTCAAAGTCCATAAAAAAAATTGAACCACGCTCATTTTTCCGAGCGCTCGCGATCTTGCCGTGACGAATCCAGCACGAAAGTCCGGGCCTTGGTGACAAGTGATAACATATCGCGTGTCTAATGATATAAGGACGTATGCGCCAATATACACAGAAAAAAAAAAAATTCCTCGTTTAAAGAAAAAAATTTCTTGTTTCAAGGAACTGTAGTTTCTTGAATGCTTTTTGATCAAATCAAGGAAATATTTTCTTAATTCGAACTAAGAACATATTAATTTTAAATAAGAACATATTTCCTTCATTTCATCAAAAATCATTCAAGAAACTATAGTTTCTTAAAACAAGAAATCTGTTTCTTGAAACAAGGAATCTTTTTCTTGAAACGAGGAAGTTTTTTTCTCTGTGTACGACCTTCTACCACGTATAAAGGTAAGAGGGTATATCCTTTTTTTCTTTGTATTCCCGCCGAAAATGTCGAAATGCGTTCAAAAAAGACAGATTCGAAAAAAATTATTCAATCAACGGTGAAAGGTCGTAAGTACTGGTGGTTACGCCCTTTCATCTCTAAATGTGTGCGAAAAGATCTCGTTAACTAACGGTATAAGGTCGTATCCGCCAAAATCTGTTTTTGATGCAAACGCTCCAAAAAACTTTCAAAACGAAAAGATACATTGATATTTCAGAGAAGTCGGAAATTTTTTTATAAAAAAAAACAAAAAAAAAAATCCAAGTCCAACGGTATAATGTCGTATCCACAATTGTTTTTTTTTTAGGAAACGCTCCAAACACTTCTGAAACGTAAAGATTCATTGATATTTCAGAAGAGTCAGAAATTTTTTCATTTTGAAGAAAAAAATTCAAGACTAACGGCATAAGGTCGTTCTGGATTTTTTTTTAGGAAAAAATTCCCCTCTCTTCTGAAATATCGATGAATCTTTGCGTTTTAGAAGTTATTGGAGCGTTTCCGAAAAAAAAAAAATAGCTGATACGACCTTGTACCACTAATAAATGTGATGAAAAAAAATAAAAAAGTTGCTGGTAAAAAAGCGGATACACCAAACATGCATAGTAGGGTGACCTACCCAATAGATGGACACCGCCCTAAGAATGGACGGTCGACTTTTGGATAGGAAATTACGCGAAGGAATACTAAAATGTAAACTGTTGCTCCGAATCTTCAATAACTATTGTTATTTTCAATCCCCTAATGACAGTTTTTTTTTGATCGAGTTTTCAATTCAATTGCTAAAAAAGAAATGTTCATCTACTGGGCAGTTTTCTTAGGCGTCCATCTATTGGTCAGTTCATCCTATGACCTTTATTTATTTTTTCAGGTAATTTCATTGAATCTATTTGTTTTGAGTACTTTTTGCCTTGTGTGTGAGAAATTTTAGAGATGATTATGTATTTTATTCACAGCTTGCAAGCGAATGGAAGAAAAAGCCGGACAGAAAAATGAGGTCCAAGTTCCAGTCATTATGGAAAAAGTCTATTCCTTTACGTGAGGAAGTTGAAAGAATTTTGTCAGGTAAGACTAGCACATCATGTGAAAACCAAGGTGAGACTTTGGTCAGAAGAATCGATGACCCCGGAAACAATGGTAATACGGTAAGTGATACGCCCCTTGTAGATCCGGCTGTACAATTTTCACAGGTTGAAAGTGAAGGACGATGCGATACTCCAATGACAATTGAAGTCACCGAAGCAACGATCATAGGATCGAATCATCCGGGCAGTTTTGAAATAAGAGATGGAGGTGTTTATTTTCAGGACTTATCGGCAGAAAACTGTGATAGTGTTGATGAAAATGTGAATATAAATATCTTGAGCGTGAATGGTGTTGAAAATAAAGAGTTGATTGCCGTAGATGACGTACCAACCGATTATAGTGAATATACCGGAGGCTTAGAATCTCCTGAAGTGTCAAGAGTATTCGACTCCCAATTCTGCGATTCGAGCCTAACAAGAAGTACAATTCCCAGAAAGTACGAAAGAAAAGAATTCACAACTCAGGAATTGTCAGTTTCGAGAAATGCAGCGGCGCCTACCATCTACGATTTCACTGATAGTGAAGACGAAAGTGAAAAGAATAAAGAGAATATTCCTTCACCAAAGCCGCAAAGTCGAAAAGAAAAATATAGCGTGGATCTCGGTGAAAGACATCTGTACTCTGCAAAGTTTAAAGATAGCGATGGAATTGTTACAAAAAATACAATTCGAAAGGGCCTCAAAATTTTACTAGCGACAGAGTACGGGGGCACATGTTCTTTGAGATTCAGTACAATACGTTTCAATGAAACAGACTGTGTGGCTTACGCTAGATGTATCAGTGTTGAACATACGCAATATTTCAAATTCACTCTGATCGATTTGAAAGAATTGATGGCTACCGTTTTTTCGACGAGCTCGGCTAAAATATCGTTCAAGCACGAGAAGCGGAATTTTGCACAATTAAGAGGTGCCGAACGTGACGCAGTAAAAAACGCCTTGAAAACCAGACCGCCACGAGATTACCAAATGGAAGTTGCGAAGAACATCGATTCGTCTTTAGCTGCTGATGGTAATATGCAAGAACTGAGAAGATTGTATATTTACCAAAAGGCTAAATCAGAAGAGAATTGCAAGAACGATTTAGTGCTCAAGTCTGGAGATCTAAGTGACTTGATGCAACTGTGGATGGATCAAAATAATGAAAAAGATCCCTATCTAAGACATGCATCCCTACCGTTAACCGCAATAATGTTTACGGAGGCTCAGCTGAATCTTCTCGATAATTGTAAGAAAATAGTTCTGCATCTAGATGCTACAGGGTCCGTTGTTAGAAAACCGTCACACTTGGACTGTAAACGGATTTATTACTACGTGATTGTGACGAAACATAGAGAATCTGTGATCCCAATTGCTGAAATGGTGACTTCGGAGCACAATATACGATCTATTGCAGCGTTCTTGAAGATGTACAAGTTCTTCGTTCAAGAAAAATGGAACAATTGGCCGTTCGTATCAGCCATTGTCGTGGACTGGAGTTGGGCGTTACTGAATTCATTGTTCATCGAATGGAATCAAATGTCTGTCGGTGACTATTTGAATATTGCGTATGATTATCTCACAAAAGGCCAAAGGCCGAAGAACTTGATAATTGTGCAAACTTGCTGCGCTCATTTCATGAAACGTATGTCAAATATAATAAAAAAGGACTTTGCTCAATACGAGAATGTTAAGTCATTCTTATTGGAATGCATAGCTGTCATGATGCTGTGCCGGAATATGAATGAGCTTGAGAATGTATTCGAACATTTTGTCAAAGCAGTGTCGACACCGGACGAAAAGGATGCTCAGAGTGGCTTGCATGCTTTGGGAAAAATAATAAAAGACCGACAAGTGGAGGTGACAGATGTCACGCACTACGATGAACAGAGTGGCGAAGAAGTTCAATTAGAAATACCGAAGCCAAGAGTTGATTCCGCTTCTCTGAAAAAAAGTAAAGCAATATTTGCGAACTCTCCATTCTTCGTACACTTTGAAGAAAAACTCAAACAATTCGAGTCGGGAATTGACAAGGAGAAGGCCATTACAAACAGGTACTATGTACCTGGTTTCGCTCGACAGATGGCATGGAAACATTTGCCATATGCTCCTATATGGACTTCGATGATGTTGGATCTAGTTGATCCAAATATATCGCGTCTCAGCAATGCCTACGTGGAAAGTTACCACAAAGTGATAAAACATCAGGTATTGAACCATCAAAAGAATCTGAAAGTCGGCCACTTCATTCGCAGAACAGAATTATATACACGATCTTTGATCGCAGAAGCCAAGTTGGACGTTACCTTGAAAACAAAAGGGCCGAGCGAAAAACCAAAATATCCGAAGACGTCCAAGACGAATGTTATAATTGCTCCGAAAGCCATGAGATGCGATAACATTCCCAAGAGTTCGGTACAGAGTGTTGATATCAAAGGACTTGCACAAGAAGAATATTTGGAAGACCTAGATCTGCAGGAACCAATGCAGATGAATAATCTCTGTTCTGAAGAAGCATCCGATCCCTTGATCGGCGAAACGTGAAAAGATACAAAAAAATGTGTCTATGCAAAAGGCCACTTTCAAGGCAGTGTGCTTGGACGTCTGGCAAACCGGATCGATAAAAAAAGCCGTTGAGAGTACGGAAATACCTCTGACTGATTTGCGAGGCGCAGATCAGGCCAGCAAATCTGAGCTAAAGACGTCCGACGGTCGTGATCCGAAAAGCTGTGATATCCTGATGAAAAGCGGCTTGGTTGAAAATTCAGATGTTTTGGAAAATGGCTTGTTTAATAATTACCATTACTACATGCAGTCCAGATCCCATAATGTGAGAATTGCATGTTTTATTGCTGCAAACAATCCCCCAATCAGATCTAATTGTTTTCAATTAACCGCGAGACAATTCCATACTTTGGCTCCAAACAGGTGGATCGATGGATTGGTAATCGATTGCTATTCGATGACACATATTGATACATGGGAAAACAGTATGTGTATGTCTACAGACGACACAGGGAGCATTTTTGGAAACAATTGGGACCTAAGGAAGCCACCCTCCTGTGGAATATACAATATTTCTCGCACCTTGGGCGGTCAAATATTGATGCCGTATATGTACAACGGCCACTGGCGCTTGTTTGTTGTAGATGTGGACCAGAAACAGCTGACTTTGTTAGATCCGTACCAAACAACGAACGATCAAGGCAGAGTTATGGAAGCTTTCAAGAATTTCTTAGAAGCCACCAACAACAACTCGACATTTGGTCAACTGCGAAGAATTCAATGGAAAGTCAACGAAAAGTACATACTTCGGCCGCATCAGGCTTCTCATGACGCGGTTAATTGCGGGGCATATGTATCGTATTACGTACAATGCTTGGCGAAAAACACACCGTTTGATCTAAAATTTGATCCAGTGGAGTTCAGAGAACACATGGCGAAGATCATAATTGAAAAATCGAGTAGCGTCAAAGAGATGTGCCTGTACTGTTTAGGCAAGCAATATGAGAATGAAGTTATCATATGTGGAACATGTCATCATTGGTGTCACATAAATTGTATAGAAAAGGGAGATTATGAATCTGAGAAGGAAGAAGACGAGGATGACCAGCTGAAACGATTTAGAAAAAGGTCGAAGACGACCGCGAGACCCAACAAAAAGCAAAAAACAGTTTCGATCGATCCGCATGTAGTATACACATGCAAGCTCTGCCGACGAAATAATGGGTCGAACTTGACATAATTATTGTATCATATTATAATAGAGTCGTCCACGAATTTTTTTTTTTTTTATATTCCAGTAGTTCGGGAAAGAATAATCGTGACGTTTTTCGTTAAAACTAAAATTGCAGTATAGATAATGAATTGAAAACTAGTTTATGACGTCACCCATGTTAAAGTATATTTATATGTATGTATATAAATCAGTGAAATTCGATTGCCTATAACATTCGCAATTATCATTTGAAAAAAAAAAAATTCTCACTTTTTAATTATTTTCTACTTAATGCACCCCACAAAGTATAACAGATTTTTTTTTTAGACGACCCAATTCGAGGCAAATATAAGAACTTCATCCTAGCCTCAACAAACTGTAGCTGCATATGGCATTCATTATACGATATTATGAAAATGATTGCAAATTTTGGTGTAATACTAGCTGCATTGATACTATACGATATTGAAGCTACATATTTCAAAATTTTATAGAAAGTGTTCGAACAATGATGATGCAGCTGCAATCATACGTTAGATAAATATCTAGCAGCCATTGAATAAGGTTTGATTGCGAACCGATAAATTGGTCGCAAAAATTAAAAGCATAATATTTCCAAATAGGCCTTGCATTGTAATGAGAAAGGGAATTAAAAACATTCCGAACACATAGTTTATAGTGCTAGCTTTTGCTCGTGCGTGGCGCGAATTGACGATAACGGCGTAAAAACGTGACACATACAGTACACAAAAATCAAAGCTTGTATGTTGGTATCTATTTCATATAAAATGATAAGTAATTGCTCACTTACGCCACACGTTGAATAAATGTACAATATAACAGTTACTCACAGGTGTCTGTAGTCTCAGCCAAGAGATCGGGTTACATCGTTCTGGCGGGCAGTCGTGTGCCAGGTAAAAATAATTTGTGTTGAATCTCCTGTGATGTTAACTGGATTGTACATTTATCGTTGTGCAGGTATTCGTTATATGCGCCCCATGCACGAACAGAGCAAAATAGAAATGATTATAAACACAATATATCATAGATGCATGCTGTGAGATCTCAGATAAAGTTACCATCTAACTTAAGCTATAACATAGGTATTTATAGTTGTGGAATATTTAAGATGAAAATTATTTCGCGGAATTCACGTATCAATGAATGCTCTTCGGTTGAGCGCACGTTCCCGATTGGTTATACCGACTACACGTAGTTACATTTGACCTGCATGCTGTACAACTTTCAGTTATTTTAAAATTAATTGTGAAATATTTAAGATGAATATTACTAAGTGTAATTGGCCATCATGAATTCTTGTGAACATGCCTTGACATATGAAATGAATATTCCAAGAAACGATAATACTACTGTTCATGGCATAAATTTTCAAACTTACACATGGCATAAATTTTTAAACTTACAAACTGCCTAATGGTATGTTTGATGATCCTGTCACACGACCGTCCGCTGGAACTATACCCGCTCTTGGCTGGGATTACGACACCACGGAGATTCTAATTGATTATCACAGATATAAAGCACGTAAAACTATGCAAGGCCTATTGGACATCGCGAAATATTTATTGATAATTACATTTGTGTTTCAACATTATTCAGATGTATTTAATGTTCAGATGTTAAAGTTTTCAGATCTTGCAGCACGACACGAGCAGACAACATTATGGGAGCAGATGACTGCCACGAAGGAGGATACGTCACTAGGATACGTGCCATGTATCCTAGTTTCGTGACAGAATTGCGCACAAGGCCAAAAGTATGCCCTATACAAAATCACATGTCTACATCGACAACCTGCCTGAATCACATAATATACTGTAATATGCAGCATTTTCGAGATCATCTAACGTCTTTTGCAGAGAGCGACGATTTCATGAATTTTCACGAGATCTAAATATATTTCTTCGAATTACGATATTCCTCGAATATTATGAGGTTGAAGTTCGTAACGTCAACGTAACAGAATATTCGTTGAATAAATGCAATATTTCGTGATTCAAATGTTGTTAGAATTGTAAAATACGCGAAATAAACATGTTTCACACAATTTGAGGAATTATCCACCGTTCTTGATCCATTTGAAACGTTCGAGCCTTAAATTTAATATCTTTTTGGTGAATATTTTGTTGCATTAACGTTACGAACTTCAACCTCATCGAATATTGCATTTTATTTTATCATCCATGAATTCCCTATGCCTTCTATATCATCAAGATTATTCAATACACCTCGATTATACCGGTTAGCGTTCTACCCCGGATGTGACGCGCGTACGCACGACTCTTGCAACCGGCTGATGATTTTTTTTCTTCCGCCAACCTGTATGTCATGGCGACTCATTGGTTCCAATATCTACTGCTCTCGAATAGATAGCCAAAGAGCGTGCGTTGAACAGTTCATGAAATATGCGTCACCAAAGCTCGCCAAGCCCGAACATTGCGCTTTAGCAAACCTTGATCATATACGACATTTAAAGTAGCTCATCAGCTCCATAAAATTCAAAGATTTTTGAAAACTACAAAGAATCGCCGAAAATATTATTGGGTTTTTCAATCTTAATTTTTTGCTGGATTTATTGAAGTTTTAGTTCTTCGAAAAATCAATTTGGAAAAATCAGGATTTAACCCAAAGTCTTATGTGAAAATCCATAATTTTGTTGTGAATAAAGATTAAAATCTGAATTTTTTACTCAAAAAATGAAAAAAAATAATAAAAAATATCGACGCTTATCTCAAGACGATTCACCGTACAGTTCCGTTCATATTAACAACAATCAGTAGAAATTGACGAGAAACGGGAACCAAAATCGACATGGCGACGTCTGTTCGATCAGTTGTCACTTAGAAATCTTATAATTCTTATATTGATTACCTTTATAGTCTAGATTAATGATTTAGACATAAAATCGATGATTTTTATTAATTGTTCAATTTTTATACAATAACCGACTGTAGCCGTATCTGATGACCTACCTTAGGTTAGGTGTCCACTTGTTTGTAAATCGTCGTGCTTTCATGACAAATTCAAGCCAATAGTGATTTTCATTATTGAACAAACACAGTGTATATATGTCTGACATGAGACTTCGGAATCGAAAGAAGGTGATTCATCAAAAACTACGTTTGAAATCGATGCCAGGAGACTACACGTTTAGATTGCTAAAAAGATGAGTATTTCTATAATATAATAATTGTGAAAGTTTGATATTATATATTATAAGAAAAAAGGTATGATTGATGAAAGATGAAAGAATTTTCGGAATATTGACAGAAATTGTGCTAGCATCTTCTGAATCTCAAAAATATTGAAGATCAAGAATTCTGAAGAATTTTCATGTTTTGAAAAATTTTGATCAGATTTTTCCTAGAGAAATTCATTCTTTTTCTAGCAGCCTTACCAGACACCTACCGGACACGGTTGTTGGACAGAACAGGTCAAAACTCACTACAAACCTCCGCCTGGCACATGGGTCTCGACTTGACTCGACTCATAACACATCGATACGAGAGCAGCTGCGGATCCAGCATATTAGTCATAAGCAAAATCTTGAAACTTGATTTCCTGTAACTACATTTTCTTCTCTGTGAAAATAAGGAAATAAAGGAAAGAAAAAAAAAAAGTTTAAAAGTTGATTTCTGGAAAATGAATATTTTGACCGGTTGTCGTAAAGAATCAGGAGCATCGTTGGACCGATTCTGGAGTTTTTGGTCTTCAAATTTTCGGAATCGAGGGCTCTATCAGATGAACATACAACTTTTTGATATCACCATTTTTAGTTGAGATAATAGAAAAAATAGAGCAAAAAAATTGAAAAATTAAAAAAATCTTAGTAAAAACTAGATAGGTCAGGCAATTTTCGCGATATCAAAAAGTTGTATGGTCATCTGATAGAGGCCTCTCTTCTGAACAATCTAAGACCAAAAATTCCAGAATCGGTTCCATCAGTGCTCCTGATTCTTTACGAAAACCAAGTAATTTTGTATTCTTCTATATTCAGCGTAACTACTATTAGACTCAAAGTAATATTCAATGTTGAATATGGATAATGAGGGTCAAACCCTTTTCAAAGTCCATGATTTTTTTGGATTTGATCAGACTCTAAAATTCGCTATAAAATATCAATCTCTTCCTCAGAATTTTCACTAAATCAAAGGTGTGGATACCCCCTTAAGGGTTTCTACTGGCGTTAATACTTTTCATTTCCTGCCTGATCACTCGAAAAGTACTGTAATAACGATGGTTTCATAACAAATATGTGGCATGGATGATGTTTGGCGGCTGCAATTGTAACGTCTTAATGACCACTCACCGTCAACAGTTACCGGGATGTGTGCTATCGACGAACAACAGCTGGTATTGTAATGTGTACGGTGGGGGTGGCTTCCGACAAGTCGATCGAGATAAATATTTTTTTGAGAGTTCCGGGGCATCTAAGAAACTCGATTATCGCGGTCCGATCGTCGCCAAATGATTCGTTCGATAGTTATGAATTTTTTAATTGTTTAATTCCCGAAAGCAAGGGTTAAGGGTGGCTTCCGACAAATCGATCGGGATAATTATTTTTTTTTGAGTTCCGGGGCATCTAAGAAACTCGATTATCGCGGTCCGATCGTCGCCAAATGATTCGTTCGATAGTTATGAATTTTTTAATTGTTTAATTCCCGAAAGCAAGGGTTAAGGGTGGCTTCCGACATGTCGATCGGGATAATTATTTTTTTGGGAGTTCCGGGGCATCTAAGAAACTCGATTATCGCGGTCCGATCGTCGCCAAATGATTCGTTCGATAGTTATGAATTTTTTAATTGTTTAATTCCCGAAAGCAAGGGTTAAGGGTGGCTTCCGACAAATCGATCGGGATAATTATTTTTTTTTGGGTTCCGGGGCATCTAAGAAACTCGATTATCGCGGTCCGATCGTCGCCAAATGATTCGTTCGATAGTTATGAATTTTTTAATTGTTTAATTCCCGAAAGCAAGGGTTAAGGGTGGCTTCCGACAAGTCGATCGGGATGAATATTTTTTTGGGAGTTCCGGGGCATCTAAGAAACTCGATTATCGCGGTCCGATCGTCGCCAAATGATTCGTTCGATAGTTATGAATTTTTTAATTGTTTAATTCCCGAAAGCAAGGGTTAAGGGTGGCTTCCGACAAGTCGATCGGGATGAATATTTTTTTGGGAGTTCCGGGGCATCTAAGAAACTCGATTATCGCGGTCCGATCGTCGCCAAATGATTCGTTCGATAGTTATGAATTTTTTAATTGTTTAATTCCCGAAAGCAAGGGTTAAGGGTGGCTTCCGACAAATCGATCGGGATAATTATTTTTTTTTGGGTTCCGGGGCATCTAAGAAACTCGATTATCGCGGTCCGATCGTCGCCAAATGATTCGTTCGATAGTTATGAATTTTTTAATTGTTTAATTCCCGAAAGCAAGGGTTAAGGGTGGCTTCCGACAAGTCGATCGGGATGAATATTTTTTTGGGAGTTCCGGGGCATCTAAGAAACTCGATTATCGCGGTCCGATCGTCGCCAAATGATTCGTTCGATAGTTATGAATTTTTTAATTGTTTAATTCCCGAAAGCAAGGGTTAAGGGTGGCTTCCGACAAGTCGATCGAGATGAATATTTTTTTGGCAGTTCCGGGGCATCTAAGCAACTCGATTCTCGCGGTCCTATCGTCGCCAAATGATTCGTTCGATAGTTATGAATTTTTTAATTATTTTTTCACGTAAGGGTTGCAGGTAAAGGGTTGTTTCCGACAAGTCGATCGAAATGAATATTTTTTTGGGAGTTCCGGGGCATCTAAGCAACTTGATTCTCGCGGTCCTATCGTCGCCAAATGATTCGTTCGATAGTTATGAATTTTTTAATTGTTTAATTCCCGAAAGCAAGGGTTAAGGGTGGCTTCCGACAAGTCGATCAAGATGAATATTTTTTTGGGAGTTCCGGGGCATCTAAGAAACTCGATTCTCGCGGTCCTATCGTCGCCAAATGATTCGTTCGATAGTTATGAATTTTTTAATTGTTTAATTCCCGAAAGCAAGGGTTAAGGGTGGCTTCCGACAAGTCGATCGAGATGAATATTTTTTTGGGAGTTCCGGGGCATCTAAGAAACTCGATTATCGCGGTCCGATCGTCGCCAAATGATTCGTTCGATAGTTATGAATTTTTTAATTATTTTTTCACGTAAGGGTTGCAGGTAAAGGGTTGTTTCCGACAAGTCGATCGAGATGAATATTTTTTTGGGAGTTTCGGGGCATCTAAGCAACTTGATTCTCGCGGTCCTATCGTCGCCAAATGATTCGTTCGATAGTTATGAATTTTTTAATTGTTTAATTCCCGAAAGCAAGGGTTAAGGGTGGCTTCCGACAAGTCGATCGAGATGAATATTTTTTTGGGAGTTCCGGGGCATCTAAGAAACTCGATTATCGCGGTCCGATCGTCGCCAAATGATTCGTTCGATAGTTATGAATTTTTTAATTGTTTAATTCCCGAAAGCAAGGGTTAAGGGTGGCTTCCGACAAATCGATCGGGATAATTATTTTTTTTTGGGTTCCGGGGCATCTAAGAAACTCGATTATCGCGGTCCGATCGTCGCCAAATGATTCGTTCGATAGTTATGAATTTTTTAATCGTTTAATTCCCGAAAGCAAGGGTTAAGGGTGGCTTCCGACAAGTCGATCGGGATGAATATTTTTTTGGGAGTTCCGGGGCATCTAAGAAACTCGATTATCGCGGTCCGATCGTCGCCAAATGATTCGTTCGATAGTTATGAATTTTTTAATTGTTTAATTCCCGAAAGCAAGGGTTAAGGGTGGCTTCCGACAAATCGATCGGGATAATTATTTTTTTTTGGGTTCCGGGGCATCTAAGAAACTCGATTATCGCGGTCCGATCGTCGCCAAATGATTCGTTCGATAGTTATGAATTTTTTAATTGTTTAATTCCCGAAAGCAAGGGTTAAGGGTGGCTTCCGACAAGTCGATCGGGATGAATATTTTTTTGGGAGTTCCGGGGCATCTAAGAAACTCGATTATCGCGGTCCGATCGTCGCCAAATGATTCGTTCGATAGTTATGAATTTTTTAATTGTTTAATTCCCGAAAGCAAGGGTTAAGGGTGGCTTCCGACAAATCGATCGGGATAATTATTTTTTTTTGGGTTCCGGGGCATCTAAGAAACTCGATTATCGCGGTCCGATCGTCGCCAAATGATTCGTTCGATAGTTATGAATTTTTTAATTGTTTAATTCCCGAAAGCAAGGGTTAAGGGTGGCTTCCGACAAGTCGATCGGGATGAATATTTTTTTGGGAGTTCCGGGGCATCTAAGCAACTTGATTCTCGCGGTCCTATCATCGCCAAATGATTCGTTCGATAGTTATGAATTTTTTAATTGTTTAATTCCCGAAAGCAAGGGTTAAGGGTGGCTTCCGACAAGTCGATCGAGATGAATATTTTTTTGGCAGTTCCGGGGCATCTAAGCAACTCGATTCTCGCGGTCCTATCGTCGCCAAATGATTCGTTCGATAGTTATGAATTTTTTAATTATTTTTTCACGTAAGGGTTGCAGGTAAAGGGTTGTTTCCGACAAGTCGATCGAGATAAATATTTTTTTGGAAGTTCCGGGGCATCTAAGCAACTTGATTCTCGCGGTCCTATCGTCGCCAAATGATTCGTTCGATAGTTATGAATTTTTTAATTGTTTAATTCCCGAAAGCAAGGGTTAAGGGTGGCTTCCGACAAGTCGATCGAGATGAATATTTTTTTGGGAGTTCCGGGGCATCTAAGAAACTCGATTCTCGCGGTCCTATCGTCGCCAAATGATTCGTTCGATAGTTATGAATTTTTTAATTGTTTAATTCCCGAAAGCAAGGGTTAAGGGTGGCTTCCGACAAATCGATCGGGATAATTATTTTTTTTTGGGTTCCGGGGCATCTAAGAAACTCGATTATCGCGGTCCGATCGTCGCCAAATGATTCGTTCGATAGTTATGAATTTTTTAATTGTTTAATTCCCGAAAGCAAGGGTTAAGGGTGGCTTCCGACAAGTCGATCGGGATGAATATTTTTTTGGGAGTTCCGGGGCATCTAAGCAACTTGATTCTCGCGGTCCTATCATCGCCAAATGATTCGTTCGATAGTTATGAATTTTTTAATTGTTTAATTCCCGAAAGCAAGGGTTAAGGGTGGCTTCCGACAAGTCGATCGAGATGAATATTTTTTTGGCAGTTCCGGGGCATCTAAGCAACTCGATTCTCGCGGTCCTATCGTCGCCAAATGATTCGTTCGATAGTTATGAATTTTTTAATTATTTTTTCACGTAAGGGTTGCAGGTAAAGGGTTGTTTCCGACAAGTCGATCGAGATGAATATTTTTTTGGGAGTTCCGGGGCATCTAAGCAACTTGATTCTCGCGGTCCTATCGTCGCCAAATGATTCGTTCGATAGTTATGAATTTTTTAATTGTTTAATTCCCGAAAGCAAGGGTTAAGGGTGGCTTCCGACAAGTCGATCGAGATGAATATTTTTTTGGGAGTTCCGGGGCATCTAAGAAACTCGATTCTCGCGGTCCTATCGTCGCCAAATGATTCGTTCGATAGTTATGAATTTTTTAATTGTTTAATTCCCGAAAGCAAGGGTTAAGGGTGGCTTCCGACAAATCGATCGGGATAATTATTTTTTTTTGAGTTCCGGGGCATCTAAGAAACTCGATTATCGCGGTCCGATCGTCGCCAAATGATTCGTTCGATAGTTATGAATTTTTTAATTGTTTAATTCCCGAAAGCAAGGGTTAAGGGTGGCTTCCGACAAGTCGATCGAGATGAATATTTTTTTGGGAGTTCCGGGGCATCTAAGAAACTCGATTATCGCGGTCCGATCGTCGCCAAATGATTCGTTCGATAGTTATGAATTTTTTAATTATTTTTTCACGTAAGGGTTGCAGGTAAAGGGTTGTTTCCGACAAGTCGATCGAGATGAATATTTTTTTGGGAGTTTCGGGGCATCTAAGCAACTTGATTCTCGCGGTCCCATCGTCGCCAAATGATTCGTTCGATAGTTATGAATTTTTTAATTGTTTAATTCCCGAAAGCAAGGGTTAAGGGTGGCTTCCGACAAGTCGATCGAGATGAATATTTTTTTGGGAGTTCCGGGGCATCTAAGAAACTCGATTATCGCGGTCCGATCGTCGCCAAATGATTCGTTCGATAGTTATGAATTTTTTAATTGTTTAATTCCCGAAAGCAAGGGTTAAGGGTGGCTTCCGACAAGTCGATCGAGATGAATATTTTTTTGGGAGTTCCGGGGCATCTAAGAAACTCGATTATCGCGGTCCGATCGTCGCCAAATGATTCGTTCGATAGTTATGAATTTTTTAATTGTTTAATTCCCGAAAGCAAGGGTTAAGGGTGGCTTCCGACAAGTCGATCGGGATGAATATTTTTTTGGGAGTTCCGGGGCATCTAAGAAACTCGATTATCGCGGTCCGATCGTCGCCAAATGATTCGTTCGATAGTTATGAATTTTTTAATTGTTTAATTCCCGAAAGCAAGGGTTAAGGGTGGCTTCCGACAAATCGATCGGGATAATTATTTTTTTTTGGGTTCCGGGGCATCTAAGAAACTCGATTATCGCGGTCCGATCGTCGCCAAATGATTCGTTCGATAGTTATGAATTTTTTAATTGTTTAATTCCCGAAAGCAAGGGTTAAGGGTGGCTTCCGACAAATCGATCGGGATAATTATTTTTTTTTGAGTTCCGGGGCATCTAAGAAACTCGATTATCGCGGTCCGATCGTCGCCAAATGATTCGTTCGATAGTTATGAATTTTTTAATTGTTCAATTCCCGAAAGCAAGGGTTAAGGGTGGCTTCCGACAAATCGATCGGGATAATTATTTTTTTTTGGGTTCCGGGGCATCTAAGAAACTCGATTATCGCGGTCCGATCGTCGCCAAATGATTCGTTCGATAGTTATGAATTTTTTAATTGTTTAATTCCCGAAAGCAAGGGTTAAGGGTGGCTTCCGACAAGTCGATCGGGATGAATATTTTTTTGGGAGTTCCGGGGCATCTAAGAAACTCGATTATCGCGGTCCGATCGTCGCCAAATGATTCGTTCGATAGTTATGAATTTTTTAATTGTTTAATTCCCGAAAGCAAGGGTTAAGGGTGGCTTCCGACAAATCGATCGGGATAATTATTTTTTTTTGGGTTCCGGGGCATCTAAGAAACTCGATTATCGCGGTCCGATCGTCGCCAAATGATTCGTTCGATAGTTATGAATTTTTTAATTGTTTAATTCCCGAAAGCAAGGGTTAAGGGTGGCTTCCGACAAGTCGATCGGGATGAATATTTTTTTGGGAGTTCCGGGGCATCTAAGAAACTCGATTATCGCGGTCCGATCGTCGCCAAATGATTCGTTCGATAGTTATGAATTTTTTAATTGTTTAATTCCCGAAAGCAAGGGTTAAGGGTGGCTTCCGACAAATCGATCGGGATAATTATTTTTTTTTGAGTTCCGGGGCATCTAAGAAACTCGATTATCGCGGTCCGATCGTCGCCAAATGATTCGTTCGATAGTTATGAATTTTTTAATTGTTTAATTCCCGAAAGCAAGGGTTGAGGGTGGCTTCCGACAAGTCGATCGGGATGAATATTTTTTTGGGAGTTCCGGGGCATCTAAGAAACTCGATTATCGCGGTCCGATCGTCGCCAAATGATTCGTTCGATAGTTATGAATTTTTTAATTGTTTAATTCCCGAAAGCAAGGGTTAAGGGTGGCTTCCGACAAATCGATCGGGATAATTATTTTTTTTTGAGTTCCGGGGCATCTAAGAAACTCGATTATCGCGGTCCGATCGTCGCCAAATGATTCGTTCGATAGTTATGAATTTTTTAATTGTTCAATTCCCGAAAGCAAGGGTTAAGGGTGGCTTCCGACAAATCGATCGGGATAATTATTTTTTTTTGGGTTCCGGGGCATCTAAGAAACTCGATTATCGCGGTCCGATCGTCGCCAAATGATTCGTTCGATAGTTATGAATTTTTTAATTGTTTAATTCCCGAAAGCAAGGGTTAAGGGTGGCTTCCGACAAGTCGATCGGGATGAATATTTTTTTGGGAGTTCCGGGGCATCTAAGAAACTCGATTATCGCGGTCCGATCGTCGCCAAATGATTCGTTCGATAGTTATGAATTTTTTAATTGTTTAATTCCCGAAAGCAAGGGTTAAGGGTGGCTTCCGACAAATCGATCGGGATAATTATTTTTTTTTGGGTTCCGGGGCATCTAAGAAACTCGATTATCGCGGTCCGATCGTCGCCAAATGATTCGTTCGATAGTTATGAATTTTTTAATTGTTTAATTCCCGAAAGCAAGGGTTAAGGGTGGCTTCCGACAAGTCGATCGGGATGAATATTTTTTTGGGAGTTCCGGGGCATCTAAGAAACTCGATTATCGCGGTCCGATCGTCGCCAAATGATTCGTTCGATAGTTATGAATTTTTTAATTGTTTAATTCCCGAAAGCAAGGGTTAAGGGTGGCTTCCGACAAATCGATCGGGATAATTATTTTTTTTTGGGTTCCGGGGCATCTAAGAAACTCGATTATCGCGGTCCGATCGTCGCCAAATGATTCGTTCGATAGTTATGAATTTTTTAATTGTTTAATTCCCGAAAGCAAGGGTTAAGGGTGGCTTCCGACAAGTCGATCGGGATGAATATTTTTTTGGGAGTTCCGGGGCATCTAAGCAACTTGATTCTCGCGGTCCTATCATCGCCAAATGATTCGTTCGATAGTTATGAATTTTTTAATTGTTTAATTCCCGAAAGCAAGGGTTAAGGGTGGCTTTCGACAAGTCGATCGAGATGAATATTTTTTTGGCAGTTCCGGGGCATCTAAGCAACTCGATTCTCGCGGTCCTATCGTCGCCAAATGATTCGTTCGATAGTTATGAATTTTTTAATTATTTTTTCTCGTAAGGGTTGCAGGTAAAGGGTTGTTTCCGACAAGTCGATCGAGATGAATATTTTTTTGGGAGTTCCGGGGCATCTAAGCAACTTGATTCTCGCGGTCCTATCGTCGCCAAATGATTCGTTCGATAGTTATGAATTTTTTAATTGTTTAATTTCCGAAAGCAAGGGTTAAGGGTGGCTTCCGACAAGTCGATCGAGATGAATATTTTTTTGGGAGTTCCGGGGCATCTAAGAAACTCGATTCTCGCGGTCCTATCGTCGCCAAATGATTCGTTCGATAGTTATGAATTTTTTAATTGTTTAATTCCCGAAAGCAAGGGTTAAGGGTGGCTTCCGACAAGTCGATCGAGATGAATATTTTTTTGGGAGTTCCGGGGCATCTAAGAAACTCGATTATCGCGGTCCGATCGTCGCCAAATGATTCGTTCGATAGTTATGAATTTTTTAATTATTTTTTCACGTAAGGGTTGCAGGTAAAGGGTTGTTTCCGATAAGTGCATCGGTATCAAATGTTCACTGCATGCTTGGAAACTTTTTTATGATGCTTGTGCAAAGTCAAGTCGTCGCCAAATGAATATCACGCTCCTATAACGTCGAATTGGATAAGGGTTATTTTAGGGGATGTTAGTCACTCAGTGAGTATGTTTCATCGATTTCAAGCTTGTAATCAATCGATTTTCCAATTTTCCATGATGATTTATCGTGAGAAAGCGAAAAAAAAAAATCTTCGATTTGTTGCGTTAACGTTACGAACTTCAGCTTCATTCACTAACTTCGTACTACTTTTAAACGAATATTATGGCCCTGATTCTCAAGTGATGAATGTTCACAATCTAATTCATATTGCTGATGACACGAAGAACCTGAAGTGTAGCCTCTCAAAAATCACTGCGTTTCCTTTTGAAAGTGCACTTGGGAGACTGAAAAAGTATGTCCGTACACCGAATAAACCTCTCGCACAAATTTGTTCCCGACTATATGAACTCAGTACCGTAGAAAAGAAAAGGCCAATTATACCATCAATAGTGACAATTATGAAGCAATCTACTCAAATCGAAGAAGGATCGCGTCGCAAAAAAATCCTTAAACTGAAATTCAGAGCCTATGTACTGTCAACCAAATCTCCGGACGATATAGTGTTGCTGAAAAGCGGCACAATTTTAAAAATTGAGTACATGACTTATTACGAAGAACGCCAAAGAGATATAACTGTCTATGGCAAAAAGTGGAAGGTGAAAAGACCGTTACTGAAATACCCGTGCGATTCAAATATTTTGGAATCCTGGGTACTGGATGCCACATTTTCAGAAATAACGATTTCATGCTCCTTAGAAAACATCCTGCGGAAAATCGTTATAATGCGTTTACCGGATAAAAAGAAAGAAACTTATGCGACTTCTCTTCTCCATAATTAACTGGTAAGATTATTATCGTTTATGCTATCCCTGTTCTTATTTTGGCCCTATTGCCTGTAATCAAGGTTAGCGGTTTCGCGGGTCAATTCCTATCAAGAGTTCGTAAATTTTCGTGCGTTGTTGGATAGTCAGCGTTGGCCCTGGCTGCGCATGCACATTAATTGACTGTAGACAAACAAACAAACAAACAAACAAACAAACAGACTATCAAACAAAAATAAATTTATAATATTTTTCATTCACGTGTGAAAATCAATCAAAATCGGTGATAGATAATTGATTAATATTCGCGATTAAACAGCTTATACATTTCAAAGACTATTCTGAACATCTTGACAATTTCCGCTCAACAACCATTTGAAAGGTGAGTGTTATACGAAATAAAACAGTTTGGGTGAGCCCCAATTCAAACTAAAATAAATAAATAAATAAAATAAAAAAATCGTCGAACCGATCCCAGAGCTGATACGTGATTAGGAGAGGGCCCGCCAAATTTTCAATTGATACTTTAATAAGATTATTTCCTCCGGAGTCATTCTGCATAACTTGTTACTGAAATGTTTACGACTTTCTGGAATTGTCTCAATTGTCCAATGGGCTTTTTGTAAAGGACTTTTGGTCTCAGTGGCCCGGTAAAGCTGAATCACCCGGTATATATATCAAACATCGACGATTGGGTTTTATTTCCCACGTAATAAATGAAACCCAATCGTCGATGTTTGATCTGCTCAATTCAGACGTTACCCGTTAGCCTACCCTTTAGGCGCGTGATTTTCCACAGAATCGCTCTTTTTATGTACGTTTAAACTAAATTATAAACATTCAAAATTCAAAACAGTTATCTGTTATCACTATCATATAAAAAAATAAGATTTTTTTTTAAATTCTACCAAAGTCCTCTTTAACAAATTTCTATGGCCGTGAAATTTCGAAATTGCCAAAATTCTTATCAGGTAAATTTTATAGATTAAATTGAATCATGGCTACACCAAATACAAGAACAGAAGAGTATTACCCGTATCAACTCGTTAAATTTTTCACCAAAAATAAAAAAGGCGAGGCGGATATCGATTGCGTGCCATCAACATGGGTCACCTTTAACATTCATACCGGCAAGTGTGAGTGCAAATATGTACCCCCACCATACAACAAAGACTGCTTCAATCTTCTCCACGATTTTGTCAAAAAACGAGCACTTCCTCCAGAAAGTTGGCCATCACATCCGATAACTTTGCAAGGACATGCAAGTAAAATTTTTTTTTACACATTTCGAGTAACGGGTTGATTCTCTTGATTTATCCGCCCTAGTCATTGAAATTCATTTGATTCAGAAACTTATGACGAAGCAATGGATCGCCTGAAGATCCTCAAGCGAGAAGAATATGTATTGTAACGTGTTCAGCTTATATCCAAATAGGCTGACTATCGATGACGTCACATACAAGACATACAGGTATTGTATCACAGGATACAATACCTAGGCAGCCAAACGTCGGTGTGATGTTAGCAAACATATAAAAGGCGAGCTGCTCAAGCCAGAGCAGCGGACTTGTGCCAGAGCGGCCGACCGACTCATAACAAATTCAAATTTCAAAATTCAGATCCTAAATTCAGAATAGATTCAATTTCAAATTAGCTAAAATAGAATTTTGATTAACTCAAATAAAATCGTTCTAGCCAAAGCGGCAGTTCAAAAAGAAAAGAAATCAAACCAAAATTGTATTTAGCTAAAACAGCATTTCAATTTAAAATCAAATAAAGCATTATCTAGACAAACTTAGACAAAAACGAAGTCCGGCCATTGAGGCAAACCACAAATAGAATAAGTTAAAATTAAAAAAAACAATCATTTACATCATTCACATCATTCATTCCCATTCATTCAATCACTCACAATTATTATTTTATGTTCAAACCATTATTCTTATAATTTTGTAAATAGACGTTCACAAGAACACAGAGACAAACAAATAGCAAATAAAACAGAAAATGATTGAATAATCATTTGATCAATCAGGAATCTGATCTTTCTTTTTCATTTTCCAACTTAACCGCATTTTCATCATTTCTTTCAGAAAGCACTTCGCTAAATTTCAGTCAATTTAGAATCATTTATAGCTAGATATCAGTATCGGTGCATCGACCTCAACAGCTATGGTAGCTCTATAGCACCTATCCTAGTCTGAAGAGTTAGACAATCCCAGATCTGATTAAAACGGTATTGGTGCATTGAATTCACACAGCTATGGTAGCTCTATAGCACCTATCCTAGTCTGAAGAATTCAACATATCCCAGATCCGTAGGGACGCAGCTCTGTTAGTGAAAAATCTATCCGAGTCTGTATTAGGGTAAATTAAGGGTTTTTTCAACTTTTCCCAGAGGAGCTCCAAAACATCACCCGTGACAAAGAACACACGCGAACTAGTATAATTTCACCAGCCTTCAGCTGGTGAAACATATGCAATAAGTTACAGTATATACAACCGATGAAAATATTTCGAAAGCTGATAAAGCTGCAGCTTGTACTCAAATCTACCGTACCAAACTTATAAAAAGCAATGCGAATAAGGCAAAAAAATTACTAATAGTCCCGAGTATTTTGTCATCAAGTGGGGACAACCATTCATCTAATGGTGAGTACTACATTCTAAAGAAATCATTTTTGTAATGCATTCAATTTTACAGCATCCGACAAAAGCAATGATTCTTCTGACGAAAGCGCAGCCCCGGAATCCCAGGATGAAAATGAAAATGATAGTGATGATGTTCATACAGCTAACGACAATAATAAAAGAAAAATTCCGAGACATAATGCAGCAAAAAAAAATGATCGGGAAGGGTTCCCTTCCGAAGAATGCTATACGAGAGGTATGTAATTTTATTGGGTCATGTTCATGTTTCAGTGTGGTCAATTTACAGAATCCACGCCAAAAAAAAATAAATCGAAAAAAGAGGTTACCTTGAAGACTTCCAATCCAAAATCTTTAGCTGCACGAATATCAGCTGGTTCAAAAACAGGAAAAGACCATTCCCCTCAATCGACTAGTTCCTCTATCAATATGAATTCTAATGGTAAAAATAGAAAAATAAAATATAATAAATAAAAAAAATAAATGAATATGCATAAATATAATTAATATATTATTATAAATATATAATTATACTATTGTATGAGAATTATATAATAATATAATTATATTATATTGTCGAATTTCACGAATATGTACGGCAGCTGACGTCACCGCTACTCGGGTTGACTCGTGCGCCGCCGCCGCAAGTCGGTAGGCGCCACGATTGGTGACGAGCTCATGCTTGCTCGATCCGTCGAACACAGTGGACGTGTGAGATCCAATAAAATTACTGTTGCTAAATTCCTGTACTTTCGTTTATTCCTTTTCTCACTCATAAACCTAACAGGTTATGGTCACCAGCAACGCTTCACTGCGCTAGCTTTACTCGGTAATAAAAAAAAAATAATCAAAAAAAAGGTGAATTAAGTGAGAGAATAGCGTTTGTGAACAAGGAACGCGTGGTTGGCGAAAGAAAAAAAAAAAACCTCAAGAGGTGAGATTTTTCAAGGGTCGAGATGCCGACCAGATCGCAAAACGCGGTACCGTTGGTCAAGAGCAACGTGCAGCAAGCAAGTAAGTAAAACAAAATAATACAGGAGAAAATAAATAAGATAGCGAGGTGCGTGATTTGTCGTTTCGATCGTAACATCAAAATGGAAGCCGCGACGCGAGTGATATGTTGATTCTTGCCGAAAAAGTAAAAAAAAAAAGTTTGTGAAAATAACTAGATGCACGCAAACAGTTCGATAAAGCAACAAATAATACACATCGGGATAGAAATTGCGGAAAATAAACCTAAGACTACGAAAAAAAAAAAAATCATATACAAATCATCAAAAGATTGGCTGGTAAAAAAAACACGCGACAAGTTGTTGCCGGCTCGGCACGTGGTTGCTGGCCCGGCACGTGGTCGCTGGCTCGGCGTGTGCGCAGCCATTTTGCATTACAAATGCAGAGTAGAGAGAGACGGACGCCGCATTGACGCTCAGCCGTATGCGACAGAGAGAGAAATACGGCATGTGCGACGCACTGAAAAGACGCTAGAGAGAAATGGCGCGAAATATACGTACATAGTCGGTGTGTGTACAATACACCGAGTATCTGAGTGTGTGTAGTGAGGGCGCGGACAGCGAGTGAAATTGCCGTGTGCATATAGCTCGTATCGCTTTCGTAACGGCGCACTGGTGCATGAGCGCGTAGTCTGAAACTGCAGCCGGGCGGCGCGAGGGTGTACATGTGGGCGACGAACGATAGTGTAGATGTGCGAATGCTTGAGCATACATACGTATAATATACAAACGAACCAAACCTATAAATTGTGTTATAGGCTCGTCGCTATATAACATCAAGGTCGAACTCTGGAAGAAATATCAATTGGCGAAGGTTGATAAATCCATAGGGATTTTCCTAGTGGAAGGAAAATCAGAGTCAGGATTCAGTCTAGAATTCTCCAACAAGACTACAAAACCTATAGGTAAGAGAGAGAGAGGCTCAGTTTGCGCAAACAATAAGTGAGAAGCACTTACGAATGTGAGAGGCACATTGAAACTTGAATAGACTGTTATTAAATGGGTCTCCACTTGGATCGATGAATAGTGTGTCCCTATTCTGATTGGTTCAAGTGCAGTGGGTTGTTGGACAGCCACGAGATTCATTATCGCTACAAAAATCGCTGAAAATGAAAAAAAAAAAGAGTTAGACGAGACCTGTAAACACTAATTTTGGGATTATTTACAGAGATAGGAGTGCTTGATGATAAGCAAATCGGCTACCTCAGCTGCAAGTTTGAAAGTCTAGAGGAGCCAAAGAGATTGCTGATAAAACCGGCTGACACGACGTCACAAACAATGACATCAGGGGAGATGTCAGACGTCAAAACCGCTGTGGATAAACTTATCCAGCTGACGGAAAGTTCAATCAAGAGCAATGAAACCTTGCTAACAGCCAGCGATAAGAACAACGCGAATCTGGTTGCACAGCTGAGCCAAGTCATGAGTGATGGTTTTCAGAAAATAACCTCAATACTTGCCAATCCGCATGGAGATGGAACTGACGATCACGAACAAACTGGATATTACCAAGGGGAGGAATACCAGGACGGAGAGTATCACTCAGACAGTGAACTCGACGACGCACGAGGGGTTTCTCCAGATGACCAACAAAATACTTGTGAAACTGATCGGTCAGGCGGTAACAGAGAACAGCCTTCTGAAATGCAGCATACAAATGAGGATAACGGGGCTGTTGAAAGGCAAGCTCAGAGACTCTTTCGAGGACAAGAGGTCTCTGCTGTCAAATCGCATGAGGGGCTTGGCGGCGATGAGGAGGATCCAGGTGACGGCAATCCTCAAAGAGTCGAAGTTAACAATGCTCAGACGAGTATCATCGCAACGACGATGGAAGCGCAGCAGACGCAGCCAACTTTGACAAGGGACAACCAGAGTACTGGTGAAGCAAATGATTTAACGATCTTGAATCAATCACAGGTACTGAGTCAAAATAAATTAACTAAGAAAAGAAGAATGTTCACATCTACCGTTTTAGATGACAGCAGAGGTAACGATAGAACACTAAACTTGTCTAGACTGATTGCTACTGAAGTAAAGTCGATGCTTATGAATGATCCGACGATCACAAGTCTTAACGCGACTGTCGATAATAGTAACGTAAAACTAGAAGTCTCACACGACGACGTAAACTACACTAGAAACTACCTGCTAACTGTAAATGGTAAACTCAAAACGTTTGAAAATTTTCTATTCACTGAACTCAAGACTAGAAAACTGTTTCATATCTTGGATGAGAAAGAAATAGTAGGTGTGAACAAAAACAAGCTAGAACATGATGAAGTGAAAGTTAAAGACATAATTATAAATCACCTGGACAAGCCATACCAGGATAGGCTTTCTCATATCTCAGACCCTAAAGAACTGTACAAAGAGATTCAAAGATGTAAGAAAGTAGAAGCAGGTACAAACGAGCACTCCGCTTATAAGAACTTGATTAACATCAAGTTCAGAACTGATAAAGAGACTGGAGTAGAATTCTGTGACAGATTTGAGGAGGCTCTGAGACTGTATGAGGGTTTATCAGGGGTAGATAAGTTTCCTGAAATGGAAAAGAAAAACTTATTTTACAATGCAGTAGAGCAAGCAATTCCAGGGGTTGGAAGCGCTAATGCTACAAATCTAGAGGTAACAGGAAAGAACCTAAAATATCAATCTCTTAAAAACATTGTTATTAAGACAGGACCAAGGAAAGTTGAGACGCCTCAAGCCAACATAGTCAACAAAAGCAGGTGCTTCAAATGTAACGAGTTGGGGCATCTATTGGCTGACTGCCAATCTCAAAAGTGGTACTGCAGAAAATGCAGACAGTTGACTGACCACAAATCAGACCAGTGTCAAGCCCAACCAAATAACAACAGAGGCTACTGGAGAGGAGGCTACAAGGGAAATGACAGAGGTGCTGGTCATAGCAGAGGTCAGGGTTACTTTCGCAGTAGAGGTGGCCAAAAACGCCCACACGTTGGCGAGGACCAAGCACCCGCCAACAAACAACGGAGAGTGTCTCCTAGAGGAGGAGCAAACTTTAGAGGTCAAGCCAGGGGTGGAGCCCGAGGCTGGACCCGTGGATTCGGGCGAGGCGGCTACCAACCTTCCGGTGAGTGCAACGCTACTTGCTATTATGCTAATAAGATATATGATTCCGAAGACTTTGAAAGGTTCATAGCGGACTCGGGCGCTACTGAGCACCTATGTAAAACCAAATTAAACTTCAAAAGCTTCAAATCAACTGGGTCAGACTACTTGTATTGCGCTGATAAAAACACTAGAATTAAAATCAATGGGAAAGGTAACTTGGAGGGTAAACTGAAAAACGGCAAAATAATTAAACTAAGTAACGTAATCTATGCCAGGGACTTGGCTAACAACTTAATTTCTCTACGTAAGTTTGTTGACCAGGGCCTTAGCATTCATTTAGACAACAAAAAAATAGACATCTTTGACCCAAACACTAACGAAATTATATTATCAGGAAAGTATAATAATCCTTTCTGGGAAATTGAACTGTCAACAAATAAAGAAGACAACGAAAATTGCGATATCGAAGCAAATATAGCAACTAGAAATAAAACGTATAGTCCAGAGACAGACAAAATACTGAACTGTAATTCGGAAAGGAAAATAGAGAATCTAAACTCTGAACCAGATTTGATGGAGTCAGAACAAAGTCCGAACGTAGAAAGAATGGAAAAACTAAACACCGTACTAATGTGGCATATAAGATTGGGCCATATTTCCAAGGAAAGTTTGAAAGCTCTTAAAACTAATTACCCTGATCTGAGACAATTCAAAGAAAGTGACTTCGATGAAAGCCTAAGAGAATGCAAGGTGTGCTTACAAGCTAAATTCAATAGATTGCCTTTTAATAAAACTAGAAATCGAGAAACCAAACCTTTAATGAAAATCCATACCGACGTGATGGGTAGCATCACTCCGGCCACACTGCACAAAGGCTACCGATTTATAGTAGTTTTCGTGGATAACTACTCAAGGTTCGCAGGCACTTACCCCATTCAACATAAAAGCGATGTACACAAATGTCTGAGGGACTTCATTATCTCTAGTAGAAATCTATACGGGGACGACTTGAAAGTAGCCTACTTAGAATGCGATAAGGGAACCGAATTTACTGGAAAGGAGACATTAGAAGTGCTGAAAGAATTTAACGCAGAACTGTTAACTGTGTGTCCCGCTACACCACAGCACAATGGAGTGGCAGAGCGATTCAATCAGACAATCGAAAAGAAAGTGAGATCATATTTAATAGACTCAGGATTGCCATCTAATATGTGGGAGTTTGCCTTGAGTGCAGCTACGAGGGCATATAATCTGACTCCGCACAAGAGTGTGCAGTTAAGAGCACCCATTAGAGTATTTGCGCCTCATGTCTCGGTTGATATCAATCAAATGAAAAGATTCGGATGTGTTACTTTCGCCTTGGTACCAAAAGGACAGGAAACAAAATTTTCAAGTCAGTCATTGAAAACTGTTTTGATAGGGTATAAACATGATGGGTATATACTATATCATCCAGAAGGTAGAAAGGTGTACGAATCAAAGCATGTCAAGTTTATAGAACGTTTGACTTACCAAGATGAATTTAAAAAGGAAAGTTCTGAAAGTAGCTCGGAAAGATTAAACGTTGAAAAGAAGGGAGGAATCTCCAAAACTGAGGGAGATACTCAAAAAAATGTAGAAGACATGGAAACTGAGGGAGAACTAACAAACATCTCAGAGGATTCTGAGATGAAAGACGTTACAAGTAACAACAAAAGTGCAGTGTTGAGGTTAAAAGAAAAAGAGGTAGACCTAGAAAAAATAAAAGAGAGATTACGGTTCTGTTCTGTAACCCTATGAGAGACTGCGAAGCACTGAAAGATTGCGACGCAAGTTATCACGTCTTACTAGCTAAAATAAATAAAGATCCAATAAGCTACAGAGAGGCTGTACATTAGGGTGATTCAGAAAAAAAAAAAAAAATTATTTTTTCTTCCAAACAGGCTCAAAAGTTTCATTCAGGTCAAAAAGTATGCCTGTTAAAATTTGAGCTCTTAATATTAATATTGAGTTGCTCCGCATCGCACTTTTCGATTTTCCATAAGAATAACATGGGATAGATCATTTTTGCTTCTTCTGATTTTTATAACTAGCAAATGACACATCACACAGAGAATCTACAGACACATTTTTGTAGGGAATTGAACGCTCTACAAAAAAGTTCCGAGTCATTTTCTAATAAGTCCATTCGTTCAAAAGTTATTCAAGGTCAAATTTTAATTTATTTTGATTGATTTTAATTTTAATTTTTTCAATTTTTGGTTTTTTATTTTTTTTTATTTTTCATTTTTCATTTCCCAACAAAAATATGTCTGTAGATTCTTTGTGTGACGTATCATTTGCTAGTTATAAAAATCAGAAGTAGCAAATCAAGATTCGCGGCAGCGAATCGCCGCCAAGTACCCGTAGGCAGGCGAGCGCTAGCCGGGACTCTATTTTCTCGGGGGAACTCTTTATACCTGTAAGCAGGAGGTCATAACTTCGGAACGCGTGAACATTTTTCGATCAAATTCACAGAATAGATATTCCCCCACCACACGACTTCGCTGTATAAATTTGATCGGAATCGGTACACTGGTTTCTGATATATCGGTCACGAAAGTTGATGAAAAAGCATCTTCTTCTTCTTCTTCCCGGTCATCAAATTTTCGCTAGACGCTTGCTTGTCCTCACGTTTCTGAACGAACGGTGAAACGGATCGACTTGATCTTTGAAACGTGGGTACAAGCCATCGAAATCTCGCCCCCTATTGATTTTGGCATGAATCTGAATCCGCATTCGGTCGATATGTGATAATGAAGTTACTAAGTGAGCCACAGAGGGACGACGAAATCAAAATGGCTGTCGGATGGCTGACGGATCGCGGTATTGACAGTTAAAATATTCATAATTTATATATAATCATATTATATAGTTATATATTCATATTATATAAGATGTTATCGGTCAAGCTAATGGTTTTATTTCAATAAATTAGTGAAACAGTGAATCAGTAAACAATGATCAGAGTGAAAAGTGCACCGACCGTGGTTTCACGCCGATGACCGTTATTATTTAATAAATCTGCATAATGGCCTGTTGTAAGTGCACGGAACAGATCCTCTAAGCTGGGTTCAAATATTTAGATAAAGAATAAATCAACGATCCTGGCAAAATATTATTTCACTTCGATCCGGAACAAGTGAAAATAAGGTTACGAATGACTTACATTAAACGGTATGTACGGACATTGATTTTCACGAGATTTTACATATAATAATACTAGATGAATAGACCAACCTCAACTTCTTTATTTCCACTAAATTTCCACAGTCATCTGGACCATTCCTATCCTATAATCAACCCTTTGGAATAGACGAAGATAACATGTCGGCGAAACATCATCTCAGAACGAAGGTACCCTACAACTAATAGCTCCAACGTAATAACAATATTAGGAAAATTAGTAGCGATACGAAACCTCTCATTCAATCCTTTGTCATTTTCTATGTTTCACAGTCACCTGGACTTTTCCTATCCTATCATCGATCCATTGGAATAGTCGGAGATAATGCTTTGACAAAACAACGTCCCAAAAAAAAGGTTGCGATTACCAATCAGTTGAAATAGACGAAGATAAGATGTCGGCGAAACATCGTCCCAGAACGAAGGTAGCCTACAACTAATAGCTCCAACGTAATAAAAATATTAGGAAAATTAGTAGCGATACGAAACCTCTCATTCAATCCTTTGTCATTTTCTATGTTTCACAGTCACCTGGACTTTTCCTATCCTATCATCGATCCATTGCAATAGTCAGAGATAATGCTTCGACAAAACGACATCCCAAACGAAGGTTCCGATTATCAATCCGTTGAGATAGACGAACATAACACTTTGGCAAAACAGCGCACAGTGGGGGATTTCGACCGAATCGCGGCCAAAAATCGAAAATGTGATTTTTTTTTTTTCAATTTATGACTGGTAGGGATTTTCTCAGGAATATCCCCTCTATTCAGAACCGTTAAACCTAACCCCCGACGATCTGTGGTTGCCGAGATATTTCAGTGTAAAGTTCACCCTCTCTGCAACGGCACATGCTTGACGCGCGCATCTACGAAATTCAGTACAAAGTTTGAATTTATATTTACGCGAAGTTATAATCACAAAAAAATATTTAAAATATGGCTGAGGTTCCTGAAGGTATGTAGAATATTATGGGTATTTTACTTTTTCTAAAAAACTATCGCTCTGTTTGTTTATTACATATAACAATACATCGAAAAAGTGACTATTTGTTTGAAAGAAAACTGACGATACACAGACGAAAAGTACCAAATCCCGCGGAATCCCGCGATCATTCTTGGATTAATTTAAAGTATAAACTATTAGTAAATGATTCTGAAAGAGCTAGCGACCAGTTTTGACCGGGTTAGATGTAATGTATTCTATTAGATCAGCGTGTGCGCTCAGCAAAGGCCTCTGGCTCGGGCGCCGCGTGCATCGCGCGTCATACTACCTGCCTACCTGCTCGGGCGCGCAGCTGCAGGTCAGCTAGAACCTACATTGTGTCTCTTCTCGGAACGGATTATTCGGGGCCGAGGGGCAGTTCGTATAATTTTAGCATTTGAATGACAAAAGACTGTCCTTTTCTGAAAAATGTGTTCATGTGAAATTTTCTCGCAAAGGCACGTTCGAAAATTCAAAAGAATATTAAAATATAAAGAATAAATACACCTTATGTTCATCTCTAATCAAATCTTGATCAAAAAACTATATATGACGTAGTGTGCAAACAGGGCTCCATAATAGATGTTATTTTAATATCGCAAATAACTGTAATTATATATGTATCCGTTTTTTTTTAAAGGATCTCAGGATCAGGTCGTCGTTTGGACGCGGAAAAAAATATTTTCGATACTGCGTAACTGCATGTCATCCGAGTTCGATTCTCAATTGAAAAGTTTGGAGCATGAACTGTCGAGAGAAGCTGATTGTCCTGTGCAAATACAATCGACCGCACGATCGCAGTTATCGAAATTGTTCTTCAAAATGCGAACCAAGTGGAAGGAGGCGAAAGGCAATGACAAATTTTTTGACGAAAAAAATGAAAATTGGCTAAATGTTGATTTCTCATTCCCCGTTCGCACAATAGACCAATCAGAAGATTACGGAGCCGGAAACTTATCTTCAAAGGACTGTTCTTCAAATGAATCTCGAACCACACCTGGTCACAGTCGCGGTCGGCCATCGTTGGACTTCGCTACATCAAGCGATCGTTCAAAGCGTCGAAAAACGGAAGAGCTTCACAAAAAATATACGCCTGCACAATTATTACAAGCAACAACATTGAATTTTCGGTCTTCTGGCAACTTGGATTCTGCAAAAGTTATACAAGATGTTACTGCTTCACCAACAAGAGCGACACGGTACAGAGCAGCGTTTGCGAAAATATCTAATGCACAGCAAACTATTTCTGCGGATGAAGCATTATCAGATATAGTTGAAGGAAAACTGACAAGACATCAGTACAACGTCATCAGAAAGAGATTGAAGACAGTGAATTGCAAAGTTTATCCGAGCTACGACTCCGTGCAAGTAGCCAAGAAGCTCTGTTATCCGCCTCCATCCAGCATCACCGTCACCGAAACTAGTGCGGACATAAAATTACAAGGTTTACTAGATCACACCAGCGAACGTCTTTTGCTCTCGAGGAGAGATTTTTTGAAATCACTCAATACCCAGCGTATCACAGCTGAATTGATATGTAAGTGGGGATGCGACGGAAGTTCAGGCCAGAGTGGATATAAGCAATCATTCAGCGATGACTCTGCTTCGGATGCGCATATATTTCTTACGTCGTTCGTTCCTCTTCGACTCGCCTTCTCTAATAGTGAATCTGACGAAAGCACCAACGAAGTCATATGGGAAAATCCAAGGCCCTCATCACCTCGATTCTGCCGACCAATTAGACTGCAGTTCGTTCATGAAACTACTGAAGTGACTGTCAATGAAAAAAAATACATCGACGATCAAATAGTTTTGCTGAAACCATTCACAATGGTTGTAGATGGCTCTGTAATCACGATAAATTACAAAATGCTGTTCACGATGATAGATGGTAAGGTGTGCAACGCTGTGACATCGACAACTTCAACGTTAAGGTGTAACTTGTGCAGTGCCACATCAAAGGACTTCAATGATATCGACAAAATGCTGAAACTGCCATTAATCGAGTCGAATTTGAGTTACGGCATGTCAACACTATACGCGTGGATCCGTATGTTCGAGTGTTTACTACATATTTCCTACAAATTACACCTCAAAAAATGGCAAGCCCGTACGGAGAGTGAAAAGACATCAGTGAAGCAACGAAAATCTACTATTCAAAACGAGTTGAGATCGAGCTTGGGACTTGTGGTAGATCGACCAAAACCGGGTTATGGTAGCAGTAACGATGGTAATACAGCCAGGCGTTTTTTCGAAAATTCACCGAAAGTTTCACTGATAACCGGAGTAAATGAACGGCTGATGGAGAGATTTCACGCGATTCTACAGGTGATATCCAGTGGAAGAAATATCGATGTGGAAAAGTACAAGGAATACGCATTGGAAACAGCAAGGATGTATGTAGCCGAATACCCGTGGTATAATATGCCAACAGCAGTGCATAAGCTGTTGATGCACGGTTCACAAATAATAGCTTCCGCATCTTTGCCAATCGGGCAGCTATCAGAGGAGGCCCAGGAAGCCCGAAATAAAGATATAAAAAAATATCGAGAGGGATTCTCTCGCAAATGCTCCCGAGAAAGGACGATGCAGGATGTCCTGAACTGGTTGCTGGTATCCTCAGATCCATACATCTCAAGTTTAAGGGAACTTCCAGCGAAGAAGCACAAAAAACTATCGAATGATGCTCTGCGGCTGATATCCTGTAGCGACGCAGAAGATGATTCAGCTGGGGAACTATCCATATCCGAGAGCGAAGAGTATGACTCCGATTGAATTTCAATACAATTTTTTTGAATAAAAGTAATTATCATAATCAATCGTCACCAAAATGTCTCAAATTTTTTCATAGTCAACCCAAAAACTCCTTTAGTATTTTTCAGCCATTTCCAACCAGTATTTCTAAGACCGAACGACGATATCTCGGCCACCATTTTGTTTTTGGAAATTACATCATCAAATTTGTATTCAGCGACGCCAAAAACGTATCCTAGACAACTTTCAGCCATTTCCAACCAGTATTTCTAAGATCAAACGACGATATCTCGGCCGCCATTTTGTTTTTGAAAATTTTGATACCAAATTCGTAATTGACGACCCCAAAAACGTATCTTAGCCAACTTTCAGCCATTTTCAACCAGTATTTCTGAAACCGAACGACGATATCTCGGCCGCCATTTTGTTTTTGAAAATTTCGATACCAAATTCGTAATCAGCGAACCCGAAAACGTATCTTAGCCAACTTTTAGCCATTTTCAACCAGTATTTCTAAGACCGAACAACGATATCTCGGCCGCCATTTTGTTTTTGAAAATTTCGATACCAAATTTGTAATCAGTGACCCCGAAAACGTATCTTAGCTAACTTTTAGCCATTTTCAACCAGTATTTCTAAGACCGAACAACGATATCTCGGCCGCCATTTTGTTTTTGACAATTTCGATACCAAATTCGTAATCAGCGACCCCAAAAACCTCGGAATACCAAATTTGGTACAGTTCTAATGTTTCCCTGAATTATGGCCGCGATTCGGTCGAAATCCCCCACTGTGCAGCGTCCCAAGACAAAGGTAGCCCACAGTTCATGGTTCCGAAATGATAACAATGCTAGGAAAATTAATACTAATATACTAAAATCTTTCCTTCAATTCTTTGTTATTCTATATCTTTTACACTCATCTGGATTTGACTACATGTCTATAATGGCGATAAGTCGTTAATGGAGAGAGAGAGAGAGACAGTCATCTGGACCATTCCTATCCTATTATCAATCCATCGGAACAGAAGAGCATAACATTTCGGCAAGACGATGTCCCATAACAGAAGTAGTTCACAGCTGCTCCAAAGTTATAACACTCTACGCATCTTCTTCAAATGAACCAACTTCGACCAGCCTACCAACCACTAACTTCACCTATCTATACATCAGCACCACAAACTAATTATCAAACAGACTAATATATTAGAAATTACTGATCATTCAAAGTGTTATAATAGTACAGCACGATACGGGTAGCACACACGTGTCATATACTATTTTTTTTAACTCAGTGTGCGAAATTCTTTACCTGTAAAAACTCTAAAAAAAAATAGGAAAGTATAGTATATATTGGAATATTAGTGAGAGCGGCCGGGTGCGAACAAGGTCCAAAGGCAGAGCACCTGGTCAGGGTGCAGGGGGCAAAGCCCCCCATTAAAAACAAAATACTTCCAAATATGATTTTCAATAGCATAAAATTTTATTAGTCTTTGAAACTAAAGAAATGAGGAAATCAAAGACAAAAACAGCTCTTTTTCTTCCACTTCTATATATCCCTTTTCGTAGTCTATCGATAGAAACGCAAATTCGAGATACAAGTTATCTTGATCAGAAAAGTAAGGCTCATTTGATTTTGATAGAATCATATTACGTTTCACATGAATTTTATTTTATTTATAAATAACATGTAATGTTAATTTGATATATTAGTAACACTATTATTCAATCAGTAAATATGTATGTCTCAACACAATTTGACACAAAATTGAGAAAGTTGAATGGAAGAAAAATATTTTAGAAATTATTATTTTCAAACGGAGAGAAATTAATTAGTTTTACATATGGAAGTATGTGAATCGGACACTTTACACACTATCAACAGGCATATAAGAAATCAAGTCACACACTGAGTTGAAAATAGTACAGTATGATATGAGAGTGATGAAACTTTTTCTGACGAGTGTGAAATTGCAGCACGAGCTGAAGGCGAGTGTTGCAATCACACAAGGTCAGGAAAAGTTTTTCCGTCGAGTATTATACAAAATTTTACTTTATGACGTATGAAATTCTCACACACGCGGAGCGTGCGTAAAACATCTAAGGTGTGGCGCAAAGTTTAATGGTTAATAAGTGTCAAACTGAATGTATAAAATCTTCGGTAATTCATTGACCTTTAGATGATCGTGTGGAAAAATTACTGATTATATACTAAATTTAAGTTAAAACTGTATATTGAGGTTGAAGTTCGTAAAGTTAACGTAATAACAGAATATTCGTTGAAGAAATGCAATATTTCGTGATCCTAATATTGTTTGAATTACAAAATATGCTAGATGAACGTGTTTCACACGATTTAAGGAATTATACATCTTTCTTGATCCATTTGAAATTCGAGCCTTGAATTTGAGAATTTTTTGGCGAATATTTTGTTGAAGTAACGTTACGAACTTCAACCTGATACTGTATAAGACAAAATTAAGTTCTGCCTAATAAATTATTTATATTTGTCATAGTTGACAATTGAAGTAAATGTGTTTGTCTTTCGCTGAATGTTTCTTCCCTCGTCCAAATTCCGAATGTATTTCTTATCGTGATCAAACTATAATAACGTATAACCCTGCTGAAATTAAATGAGCAATCCTTCTCAATTCTGGTGCTTGCAAAAAGAAGTGAAATCCCACGAAAAACATCCAAAGATGTAAAAAAAGCCGCCAAGATACTCACACGAAAATCACAATTGCTTTATAAGCAAAACGGTTCGCCACTCTCTGTCGTGAAATCAAGAAAAAAGCCAAGCACCGAACGTACAACTGCGATCTCTCAGCAATTTGTTAAAAAAAAATAAAAAAACTCAAACTCAAACTCAAGCCTACATCGTGAAGTCGGAGTTTCGTGTGACGATATCGAAGCATCATTCCAAGAGCTACGTACTTGGCGGGCACATGCGGTTCCTTAGAGCTATACGGACAACCCGCTTCGTTTTACGCGAAAATTGAGTTTTTAATGCGACAGCAATTAAATACAATGAAAAACTAGTTATTAAAACCAATAATCGTTTCAGACAATACTTCTACGTGTCTTTAACTATGTGTATGACTTGACAGACATAAATACTTGTATCATCAATGAAAATCTTGGTCGTTCCCACTGTCATTGAATTATCAAATCAGACTCGGAACTCTGGAATCACATACCTCACTAGGTAGTATTAATTATGGAAGAATAAACTTATTCACTTGCAAAACGATCGAATTAAGAAAACTCTACTCTGCTATTGCGGCATGCAACCTAAAACATACAGCTACGGATATACGTATATGCTATAAGTAGCATAGAGTATGACAGTTTGATATAATGATAAATATAAAATTCAGTTGATGATTGCTTAATTGGTGTACCTATACTATGTCATACAATCTTGCTCACGATGCATGCGTATATGCAAGTGCACGAGCGTATACACGTAGTGGGGAGGATCAATTTCAATACCTGAAACCCATCTTTGTAACAGTTCGGCCTCACGTGAGTGCAAAAATATTTTTTACTTCACTCAGTGTGATTTTGGACGTTTTACCCACGCTTCGCGTGGCTAAAACCCCCATTTTCACACCTCCTAAAGTAAAATTTTGTACAATACTCGACGGAAAAACTTCTCCTGATCTCGTGTGATTGCAAAACTCGCCTTCGGCTCGTGCTGCAACCTCACACTCGTCAGAAAAAGTTTTACCGGACTCGTACTGTAATGTACTATTACCCGACTACGATAAAATTACCATACTCCATCCCTGCAACGCGGGCGGAAAGTAATCAATTTCTGATCAGAGGGAAGAAGAAGTGAATTTTGCAGTCGAAAAAGTAAATTTGAAGGGCAGAAAAAAACTCTAAATTTGACCGATTCTAAGTTTGATTGATTGAATTGCTGTGTTTGACTAGTGGATGCAATATGGACATTTTATCTAGTCGGCTAAAAAGTGATATATGCCACACGGGAGGAGCGAACTTTCACCTCGTGCTCGTGCTGAACATCGCACTCAGCAAAAACCACACACTTTCCTCCCTAGTAGCATAATGTACTATATTGTTGCTCATTCGTTTGTGGAGAATAATCATTTGCAACTACACAATCGTGGCAAATGAAGGATTAGCGCTTGCGAGTTCACGGGAGTGCGTAGTGCGGGCGCCTTTGGCGCCCGCACTACGCACTACCGTGAACTCGCAAGCGCTAATCCTTCAACTGCCACGACATAGTCGTCCGACAAGATCGGAAGATGCATTTTAAATAAATTTATACCTATAGAACCAATGTTATCTGCGAATCTAACATTCGTCAGTCGATGCAAAGTTCATGACATGTTTATAACCAGCGACCGAAAACATAGTACTTTGAGACTGGTTCGCAAAATACGATAAGGTCATATCAATTCAACGTGAGAACAACAAACACAAAGAAAAAAAAACCGAATGTGCCCGCCAAGTACGTAGCTCTTGGAATGATGCTTCGATATCGTCACACGAAACTCCGACTTCACGATGTAGGCTTGAGTTTGAGTTTGAGTTTTTTTATTTTTTTTTAACAAATTGCTGAGAGATCGCAGTTGTACGTTCGGTGCTTGGCTTTTTTCTTGATTTCACGACAGAGAGTGGCGAACCGTTTTGCTTATAAAGCAATTGTGATTTTCGTGTGAGTATCTTGGCGGCTTTTTTTACATCTTTGGATGTTTTTCGTGGGTATAATTTATCCTATGTTATTCTTACGGAAAATCGAAAAGTGCGATGCGGAGCAACTCAATATTAATATTAAGAGCTCAAATTTTAACAGGCATACTTTTTGACCTGAATGAAACTTTTGAGCCTGTTTGGAAGAAAAAATAATTTTTTTTTTTTTTCTGAATCACCCTACTGTACATGGACCAAATGGAGAAAACTGGCAACTTGCAGTAGATAGGGAAGTAAACGCGATTTATGAAAATGAGGTAGTCAAATTAGTTGACAGGCCAAGAGTCGGTAAAAATGGAAAGAAACCCAACGTGATAGATGCAAAATGGGTATTCAAAACAAAAGTTGGAGCAGATGGGAATATGGTAAAAAAAGCTAGAATAGTAGGTCGAGGCTTTAAGGACAACAACTTTTATGACCTAAGAGAGACTTACGCACCAGTGTCTGGACTACCTGTAGTCAGAGCAGCTCTGTCATATGCGAATAAACACAATTATGAGATACGGCAAGACGATTGCGTAGCTGCTTTCTTGAATGGGAAACTATTTGATGAAATATACATGGAAATTCCCAACGGCTTTGGAGTGTCCGATAGTGAGCGAAGAACAAAGGTTTTCAAGTTAGAGAAGGCCATCTACGGGTTGAAGATAAGCCCAAAACGATGGTACGAAACATTCACTGAGTTCATGATTGAACTAGGCTTCAAAAACAGCGATCATGATCCTTGCCTGTTCATCTACAACGAGCCTGGTATTGAGGTAATTGTAATCTTGTATGTAGATGACATACTCAAGATGAGCAACAGTAATGCTAAACTACTTGAGATTGAACAAAAGCTGCAAGCTAGATTCAAAACCAAGTGCATGGGTGAGCCCAAGGAATATCTAGGCATTAAGATGATGAGGGATAAAGAAAACAAGAGCATAATGCTAAATCAAACCAAATTTATTGAAAAGATGCTGATAAAATTTGGATATGAACACGCGAAGCCCCAAGCAACACCTATGACAACAAATCAGGTTCAAAACAGAGAAAGGCGAGATAGAGAAGGCGAAACTGAGAACGATCAAGGAGTAACGCCAACTAAAAGGGAACCCCGCCAAGTGTCCCCCTCCGATTTCAACGAAACTTTGGGAGATTGTAGAGGGGGTGAAAATATTCGACACGTATTTTTTTATATCTCCGTAATTCCACCCCAAGGGGGTGTAATCAACCCCTGAAAATTGCGGATTTCGCTATTCGATAGCTCGTGAAAAACGAGCGGCCGAGGATTTTTGGCTGACAAGGTGCTGTCGGGGGTTTTCGGGGCCGCTGATTACGAATCTGGCATCAGATTTTCAAAATTCAAAATGGCGGATCCAATATGGCGAACGTCGAAACGAAAAATAATACCAATTTTCCTGAAATTCTGTACCCGGGGGTTTTCGGGGTTGCTGATTACGATTCTGGTATCAGATTTTAAAAATTCAAAATGGCGGATCCAATATGGCGAACGTCGAAACGAAAAATGTTACCAATTTTCCTGAAATTCTGTACTCAGGGGTTTTCGGGGTCGCTGATTACGATTCTGGTATCAGATTTTCAAAAATTATAAATGAAAGACCCCACAAACTAATAACAGTTTTATGACTGAAGAAAAAAATACGGTGTGGTAAATACCTCGCTAATTCATGATCAAGCTACCTTTGGCAATCGTTTTATTCAGTTTTATAATATAATGGTGTTAAAGTATACGAATATAATATACGAATATAGTATACGAATGAAGGTCTTATGTATACGAATATAAATCTTTAGACTGAACCTTACAATATAGCTTACATCATGCGTATTTCGTCACGGGTGATAGTTTTGACAATAGTGATATTCATGAAAAAAGTGTTTTAAACATAGCGACTTCTTACACCACGCACACTTGATGAATAGCAACGTCGCCGCATATGTCACACGTTGGTGAACTCTCGGTAAAACAATATTGAACCGGATTTTCGAATTTCGGTGGTCTTGCGTCTATGTATCCACTTTTATACCATGAATATTTAAAAAGATCTGTAAATCTAGGAGACGAAAATTGATTGTGAGTAGACTTTGCAGCTTGACGATATTGTCTCTCAAATGAAGATTCACGTCGTAATCATACAGTATCACGATATCAGAGAAATGTTTGATAAATTCTTCCATATGCGAAATCCGTAAACGTCCAGTGGCTGTATCATTCCAGTTGTCCCTGGGGGAATGGTTAGAAGTTCTACTTTTTGTCCATTGAAATTCATCGTTTCAAATACGCCCGGACATTGACCACTCCATGAATCCAATAATATAACCGATTTCGGACTGGTGTGCGGAAGGTATACGTCTTGAAACCAATGTTTAAAATGTTCGGTTGTTAATTTCCCAGATTTCGAAGCCATAAGATATACATTCTGTGGTTTAAACATAGTCTCTTGCACTCGAGGACCAAATCCTCCACTAGATTCTTTTAAAACAATTAATAGAGGTGACAATAATTTGCCATCGGCCGAAATCAAAGGCTGTATGGTGTAGCTGTGCGTTGTTGATGACTTTGATTGTATTATTGATTCCACTGTTTTTTGCCCTCGCAACGCTAAGGTTCGCCCCGCATGTAGCTCCAAATTGAAACCGCTCTGATCGGAATTGTAAACGTTTTCGACTCCGAAATCGGCGATGTGGGTTTTTACTTTCTGAATGAAGATGGCAGCCTGCTCTTTTAAAGATTCCTGTGTTGCTAATGTATTTTTTGTTATATGTTTCGTAATTTTCCGCGACACGATTCCGTGATGTTTCTTGAATTCTAATAGCCAGGTTTTGGATGCCTTAAATTTTGCTGGTGCCATATCAAACAGTTGTCGCGCTCGTATGGCCCAACGTCTAATATCAATATCGTGAGTTGGCAATTTCCTATTTAAAGCATCCATTACATTGTTAAGAGTATACTCACAGATCATTTTCAACTTTTCTCTGTATGTCCCACCTTGATTAACTTGATGTGCTCAGCGCCGTAATTGTCGCACAGACTGAACTTTTCTGAATTTTGATTAAACGGACGATACCTTTCTGTTTCCCGTTTTTCCGGACCTCCAAAATTCTGTCGCTTATTTTTTGTAATCATAATCCAAATCTTCATCATCGATGGTGTAAACTTGGTCCGGTGCATCTATATTGGGATTCAGAAATCTTTGATGATTCCGGTCTTCTGTTCCATCGTTGTCTTCTATAATTTCCGATGATTTCGAGCTCTTCGCTCAACTGCCTTTCGGATTCCGTGACTGGCGAATCGAGTAATTTAATAGCATTGAATGCTAGAAACAAAAGCTGAATGACGTTCAACGGATTGACGTGCATTTTTCTCCAAGTCTCTTTAGAGGGATGGATGAACTCAACTCCATACGTAAAAATACACTGAACGACAACAGATTAAACCGTCTTATGTAAGTTCGGTTTATAAGATAAAACACGTTTCTTATCACCGAATATTTTTACTTGTGAAATAGAAATCTTATGTAAGAAAAAAAAGTCTTATGTAAGTTCGGTTTATAAGATAAAACGCGTTTCTCATCACCGAATATTTCCACTTCTGGTTATCGGCACAGCATTTCTATCAGAACTATTTATTATCAATCATTCATTACTCATGATATGTCAATAGAAATACATTTACCGTACATATTTATGAACCAATATTTTTACGCAATATTGCATAAATATTTATGGAACATTCAATTTATGAAATTACCAGAATATTAGCAATGATTTTCATGAAAATATTTACACTGTTGTTTGAAAAATACTTGGAAATTACAGTTTTTGAAGATTTGATAGCAATTTCTGGAATTGAAGTCATATTTTTATTAAACAAAAAATCATCACGTCATATTCTTGTCATCTCTAACGATACAATGGCCGTCTACTCATCTACTCGTAATTTTTCAATATCAATTTGTCAATTCTAACCTCAGATTTGTAATTAGCGACCCCGAAAATCCCCGTTAACAGAATTTCAGGAAAATTGGTACCATTTTTCGTTTCGACGTTCGCCATATTGGATCCGCCATTCTGTATTTTGAGAATCTGATACCAGAATCGTAATCAGCGACCCCGAAAACTCCCGGGTACAGAATTTCAGGAAAATTGGTACCATTTTTCGTTTCGACGTTCGCCATATTGGATCCGCCATTCTGAATTTTGAGAATCTGATACCAGAATCGTAATCAGCGACCCCGAAAACCCCCGGGTACAGAATTTCAGGAAAATTGGTACCATTTTTCGTTTCGACGTTCGCCATATGGGATCCGCCATTTTGAATTTTGAAAATCTGATGCCAGATTCGTAATCAGCGGCCCCGAAAACCCCCGGTAGCACCTTGTCAGCCAAAAATCCTCGGCCGTTCGTTCATCACGAGCTATCGAATAGCGAAATCCGCAATTTTCAGGGGTTGATTACACCCCCTTGGGGTGGAATTCCGCATAAGTACAGAGGTACTGTCGGTACGCTAATGTACCTGGCGATGTGCACGCGACCGGACATTCTGTACGCTGTTAACATACTCAGTAGACACCAGCTGAATCCAACCAAGCACGAATGGAAAATGGTCGACAGGGTGTTTAGGTACCTACAGGGTACCAAACAGTTCTCTTTAACATACCGAGGGTTGAAAGACAGTCTTGAAGCCTACTCGGATGCAAGCTTGGCAGACTGCAAGGGCTCGTTGACAACATGTGGATGGGTCACACAGCTTTATGGAGATCCCATAGCGTGGAAAACGCAAAAACAAAGTTATGTTGCACTGTCAACCTGCCAGGCTGAATATGTGGCAATGAGCGAAGCTTGCAGAGAGCTCATTGCCATGACCATGTCGCTGAAGAACTTTGAACATAGTATTAAAACTCCAGTAACACTATACTGCGACAATATGGCAGCTATCAGCAGCACTAAAACCGAAGGTGGAGTTAAACTAAAACACCTGACAGAAATCAGAGAGCACTACGTGAGGGAATGTGCCAAACGTAAATTAGTAGCTGTCATATGGGTACCATCTAAGTCACAACTAGCCGATATTTTTACCAAGCCCCTTCCACAATTAACTCATGAACACTTAACCAACATATTGCTTAACGCGTCCTTATCTGTTGCAGGAAACCAACCTTCGGCTGGCAAAGAGCAGTAAGATGCAGAGGGAGATGAACCTAACGTTCCTGCTAAGTGCCATATTAGTTCTAGTCAATCAAACATTGCACTGAACAGAGATATACCTTATTTTTTTTATATGTATCTAATAATATTATCTAAGTATGTAACTGAGCAAGTGAGTCAGCTGTGAGGGAGTGTCGAATTTCACGAATATGTACGGCAGCTGACGTCACCGCTACTCGGGTTGACTCGTGCGCCGCCGCCGCAAGTCGGTAGGCGCCACGATTGGTGACGAGCTCATGCTTGCTCGATCCGTCGAACACAGTGGACGTGTGAGATCCAATAAAATTACTGTTGCTAAATTCCTGTACTTTCGTTTATTCCTTTTCTCACTCATAAACCTAACATATATAATTATATAATTTGAGAATAGTATTTTTTCCAGAAGAAAGTATTCACTTACCGAAATAATCTCTTGTTATAGCAACAAAAGAAGTGGAAGCATCGCTTCAATCCATTCTTAATGGATTTCGATACGACTTGCAACAAATGGCCATTCAAATTCGTAACCTAAAAGAGGTCGTCGAAAAATCAGATCTTGCGTGGGACGCTTTTGGTGCGAGTGTGCAAAGTTTTACATCGGAATACGATATCTTGTTACCATTTACAAAAATTGATGATTTCAAAACTTTTGACGACCGTTTGGAAAAAGACAATAAATTTCGCGGAGAATTTGTAAGTGATTAGCATGTTTGAAAGTAATGAATAACTTTTGTAGTCCAGGTACGTGAATCGATCGTTTCGAACAACCTACTAATTTCATTTTTTTTTTAATTTCCAGACCAGCACACTGCACTATCTAGTAGATTCAAGAAGTACCTTGTCGAAAAATATCACGAGCATCCTGGAGAAGCACATTAAAAGAGAACTCGCGCTGAACTTTACTGCAGTAAAGATTTCAGGAGAAAAAGCTATTTTTAAAGATACATCCTTCTGCAAGTGTATGTTAGGTGAAGAAAAAATTATGTTTCACTATTCCGTTATCAAATTTTCTCCTGCCTCCGATCTACATTTTCGGGAAAAATATATAATTTGATAAATTTCGTTTGCTGCAGAGGTGATGAGAATGAAATATAGGACAGTCGAGAAGGACACCACAATCCCGATGACGGATAAAATATTTTATCGCGAACTTGGAAATGCTTTGAGTAATGCCTACGACTGGGATGGCAATCGCAAGCAGCGGCAGAAGCGCAAGCCAACTAAAGAAACTCCGGCAGAAAAGGAGATAGAGGCAGAAGAAATCGAAAGAGAAATCATATAATTTAAATCATATAATTTGGCGCATTATTTTCTTTTTAGCACAACTAGAAATGGTGCCGGTGAAGCTGAACTTTTTTACGTTTAAATAAAATGGATTTTTGTGCAGACTCTGCACAAAAATTTCCATGGATAGTTGTAATATTGACCACGAATTTCCCGTTGAGTTTGAATTTTTATCGTTGAAATGCAAAATTTAAAAAAAATCAAAATCGAGATACTCGTAAAAATCCATTTTATTTGAACGTAAAAAAGTTCAGCTTCACCGTCATCATTTCTAGCTGTGCTAAAAAAAATAATAATGCGCTATCTTTGTTTCCTATTTGTTTGGGGCCCATCTGGGGGGCATGTCCGATTTGGACCATGTTAAGGGCCACCCTAATGCCCAAGGCAAAGTTAGAAAATAATAATAGTTCAGTTGAGGAAATTTATTAGATTTATACGTTTTATATGAAATTATGAAAATTTAAAAATTTTTAAAATTAACACATTTTTGTGATATCGATAATCCGTGATTTTTATTTATGTTATGCAATATGTAATATCCTTTCCTATATTAAATATTTTATTGCAAACATATAACTACCATCTTCAATGTATTACCTAGAACATTAAAGGTACGGGAGAGTTTTCTGACCAGAAATTGGCGAGTTTCCTGAACAGAAATTGGCGAGTTTTCTGAACAGGTACCGGCGAGTTTTCTGGGCAGGTCCCGGCGAATTTTCCGGACAGAAACCGGCGTGTTTTCTGGGCAGGAACTGGCTAATTTTCAGGAAAGAAACCGGCGAGTTTTCTGGGCAGGTAGCGGCGAACTTTCTGGACAGAAATCGACGAATTTACTGTAGAGAAACCGGCGAGTTTTCTGGGCAGGAACTGGCTAATTTTCAGGAAAGAAACTGGCGAATTTTCTGGACAGGGACCAACGAGTTTTCTGTCCAGAAACTGACGCGTTCGCTGGAGTAGGCACTAGACAGCTTTGCGTTACACGCCTAGTCTGGAACTCGGCAGTTTTACTGTCTATTAACTGGTCAGAAAGAAGGAAAACTGGGTAGGGTCTGTCCAGCGCCGATTGTTAATTTCTGCACGGGATATTCAATATTTTGTAATGCCTAGTAGAAATAACATTGGGACTAAAATTGAAAAATTAAAATAGAAGTTGTAACAATTAAACAATTGTATTCGGTATTTGTAGCCTTCTATATTAGTTTCAAGAACTATCATAATATCACATGCAAAAATATGCAAATCAAAGAAAACTTACTCTACTCGTTAGAGTGAGGGGTTGGACGAAATCACAAGCGATAATTGCTTACAAAAGAAAAACAGAAAGAAAAAAAAACGAATCGATGAAGCGAAAGAATATACTTCAGTACGATAAAATATAAACGTATTGAAAAATGCGATAAACTTATATGTTCTATAAATGTATATATGAACCGTTCGCTCAAAGAATAACCCAAGTCGATTTAGGTCGTTTTTTGGATTCACTTGTCAATTCGTAGACATTACCCCTAGAAACATGTATGTAAAATTTGGTAACATTTTATCAACTTTTGACCTTCTCGTAAGTGGTTCAACCTGTGCGCGCTTATGATATTACTGTGCGATGCTGAACTTTTAAATCGCTTTTTCTCGAAACGACCGAAATTGACTTAGGTTATTCTTTGAGCGAACGGCTCATATACTGTTGGTGAAATTATTGCAGCTTGAGAATAGGGTTCAGAAATCACGATTATAATATAGAAACTGGACTTAAGCTGTTTTCGCTGTGATACTTATAAAGTATTATTTTTTTTTGACTCTTTTAAGACTTCTCTGACTAAACGTTGATGTGCTTGGCGAAACCACTCACTTGCCACTTCGTCAAATTCTTTGTCAGTGTGATTATATCTGGCCGATATTACATCTGAAAATACAGGTGAAAATATCTTGCTTAGTATGTGAGCTATAAATCGAACTCCAATTCTTGATGCAGCTGCATCAGAGTACAGTTCCTTGGAGAACAATTAAATACGCCTATGTTATTATAGGTGCATGAATACTAACGAACCTTTGATACACTTCATTATTGCGAGATCGTTGATCTTAAAGTTTCCACGCTGCCCTAACCATGACGATTTCGTAGCAAGTTGATTCGAAAATACTTTTCTAAGAATTCGGATGAGAGAGTCTTTCATTCCAGTTCCTCCGACTTTTTGAAGACAAAGAACCTGTAATCAATTTTAACATACTCCTTCAAAATTGAAATTCCTTAGTATTACTAGAGCACAATTTCGTGTATCGAATTTCAGATTGAAACTTTTTTCTATTTAGGAAATACTGATGTCCAAAGCTACCTCTACGCACGTTTCATAAGTTTTTGAAAATACACTCACCACATTGGACTGTGAAATTGTATTTCCTAAATCAGTTTCAAATTTGGCCACTTGTAGTTGGTTCTTGAAGGGAAACACAGCTTCGATGACATCATATGTAATATTTGTGCCGCTGCAAGATTTTTCTATCGATCGATTTTGTAGAGTCTTTACGATATCTTTCACTGCTGCTATAGCTACCGATATCTCTGATATCCTCCGAAATACGAGGTCAAATTTAGCTGTTATAAATAGAAATGATAATATAACAATTTGAATATGGACATGAGGTTTGAGCAATGCACGTTAAAGCCACCAATTATACCAACTTTCTATAAGTCCGCGTAATGTCATAGTCGATGTAGAAAGATCTGCAAATAGAAAGCGGTTATTACCACAATTTCCAGATAATTGTATGATTGTGAGCATATAATTACGTGTACATAAGCATACCTGAATATTCTGAATTTTTGATAGGAATTTGTGATGATTTTGGAGTAGACGAAATAAGATAATGGTTCACTGTCGAATCATGACCGGTTCGAAGAGTGTCAAGCAAGTCTGCAGTATGAAAATATTCCATATTAAATTTAGGAAGAACATATTGCAGTGTCTTTGTGTGCTACATCAAGCTGACTTCGATAAAATATAATTATATATTTTTCAAATTTAATTATTAAGATATCCAATCGAATTGTTTTAGAATCGATAAATCATTTGCAAATATAACTACCATTTTGAGTTAAAGTATTCGAATCAGACTCAGATGCGTTTGACTCGAATGGTGCAGACGATGTTGCTAAAGGCACTGTTACTTCATCCTTGTGTCCTGTGGCAGCTGATACCATTTCTGTGGTAAACATTTTTTAGATTTATATGGAAAATTTTGTGAAATAAATATACAATCGTATATAAGAGAATGATAACAATTTTCTGAACAATGCCGTGGTGAGCAATCACTAGATTATATCTGTGAATAAATTGATTTAGTACCTAGCAAAGGCTCATGTAGTATTTGAGAAGATACTATCCGTGGTTTTCTGATTGGTTCCTTACTTGGTCCTGCTTCATTGAGTTGCGAAGCTGAAAACCATCATGCGTTTAGTACAGATGGGACACGTGATTTGAGAGTTTATACAAGAGAGAATGAAATCACTAATGGTTTCAATGAATTATAATAATGACCTGATTTATATTCGGCTATAACACGCGGCCTACCTAGAACAAAGTGTTTGAAAATTATTTTCATACAATAATAAGAAATGATTATAGCCATCAGTCACCCTAATATATGAACAATAAAAATACATTAAATGAATAAAATAATTGATTAGATGAATCGTATCTTGCATCTATAAAATCACCTTGTAATTTTTGTTCGCCATAGTCCAATAGAATGGGTATGTCATCTATCAATATTGTTTTATCTATGTTTAAACTGGCTGGGGGAGAAGGAAGTTGAACTTGTTTAATTTTCGATGGTAAAACTTCCTCATCAGAAGTCTCTTGTACAGTTTTCAAGGAAGTTTTCTTCCTTTTTCTGCTATTACGGCTCTTACTGGTATCAAAATCTCGTTCATCACCCGATGAAACAAATTCGGCTTTTTTCCGAGCATGTTCGATTGTATCTGGGATATAGGATTGATCAATTTAGTTTCTGTAATTTTTATCATTTCCTATTCGTGAAATAATAATCTTTTGTTGACTTTGATAATATGATCATCACAACTTTACTCTAAATTTCATATGACAATAGGTAATCAAAATTGATAGTTTGATGAGAAAACTAGATCCAATTTTTGTCATATATTCTTCGAAACGAATTTATAAATATACACAAGATTAGTATCAAATGAATGGTAATAATCAACTTCGCATCATTTTGAAAGTCACATTGAATCTAATAGAAACAGTCTGTAATTTTACACTTGAGAATTCGGCTTACCATAATAATTTTCAAAGCTAACTTCATGTAATGTCCATTTGGAAGGATTGTCAGGGTCAGGTAAGACTCTTTTCGAAATGAGATAACTGATATTTTTAACTTTTGGCCACCAGCATTTCTGTTTATTAGCAGTTAACCAACAACTAGGTACTTCTGACGTTACTTGATCTTCGTCATTATTATCCGTCAGAAATGATACAACGGCATATGGGAGAACCATTTCACTTATTGTCGGTTACTGAAATCCGAAACATATTATGTACAAAATACGGTATATGACCAATGATATAAAACTGAGAAACGTTTCCAATAACTTCAGAGTTCTGTTTTCGGTTCAATGATTTGTTGCCTGCTATTTTTTCACTCTCACTTTATAGCCTTCTTCAACGGAGGTGAAACATTTAAATTACATAATTAGGCTTGTTGTGCCGACACTACCTTACTGAAAATCGTGTCATGAGATCTGATGTGAGATCTCATATAAGATGTGATGTGAGCTTATATGAGATTTGATATCAGCTCAAGTGAGAACTGATAAGCACTCACCTCAGATTTTCGTAACGAAATTGAACAAGGTTTTCATACTAGATGTTATATGAGTCTGATGTCAGATCTCCTGTCAGACTGTAAAAGTTTATAATGAAAAAAAATTATTGTGCTGCATGACTTAAACTCAGAACCTTTGCTGCGTAGGCTCTTGCCTTACCACTGTGCCACAACATTTCTTATAAAACAAAGAATTTTCTATGTATATATTGAATTTAATTTTCAGTTAATGGTCGTAATAACTCAACCCTGTTAAAAATTCCAATAGAAAACCATCAGAAGCTCACAGAATTTTCATGTCAAACTTATGAGAATTTAACGGAATCCTATCCGCTCCATCTGCGAGAGATAATCGATGAGTGTATTTCAATGCGTGTCTATACGTCTGATATCTGCACAGCTATATATCTTTAACGTAAGCTATCTGAATTCTAATGGTCCATCTGTATTTGTCTGTCATAACGTATATAGATATTAAAGATTTTTGTTCGCTTTTCTGTGCGCACCCTAAGGTCTTCGCTTCTGCCAGGAGTTTCAGATGAAATACGTATTCGTCTCTGTACGCGTCGCTTTTGGTTATCAGATCCTATCCGTAATTCCGCGATACAATCTGACAGTTGGAAACCGCAATTCCGTGAGAATCGAACTCGTTTCATTCATTACTGCAATGCCGTATACGAGATCTATCCGTATCAATACGTACATGCGAACTCGGTTGGATCTGAACTACAATTATTCCAATTCTTAAAGTAACGGCTGCTGTCCGCATTGTTCGTGCAATCAAATTTCAGTACTTTTGACTGCGACTTCGGCTACTAAATCTATGAGCATAGACACGCATCTTTGAACGTCACCGGATCGGATCTACAATCCCTCTTCATAATATGTCGGTTCTTGTATGCATTGCTCACGTAATAAACTTCGATCGCTTCTGACTGCAACTTCGGCTACCAGATCTATCCGGATTCACACGCATCCTCGAACTTTAACGGATTTGCTCTGCAAGCCCGCTCTATAATGTAACGGTTCCTATTCGCATTGCTCGCGCGTCGGATTCTATCGCTCCTGTCTGTGACTTCCGCGATCATATTCATCTGCATGTGTGCGCATCTTCGAACTTCATCGGATCGGATCTGTAATTCCGTAGTAAAATGTAACGCTTCTTATCTGCATTGCTCATATGCAGTCGAAATCGTCGCTTCTGACTGCGACTTCGGCAACAAGATCTATCAGCATGTATACGCATCTTTGGACGTCACCGAATCGAATCTGCAAGCCCGTTATAAATGGCACAGATTCGTCGACGCATTGCTCACACATTTGAATTTATCACTGCGAAGCTAAGTGTGTTACAGCGTTTGTGAATTAAACACATAAAGCTCAACGCGCACTATGCCGAAGCGAAGCGATCGGAAGTTTTCATCAACATGTTTTCTTAGGAGTGTGCGTGCATGAGGGAAATTTGCTTTAGGTGAAAAAAACGTAAAGAACACTGGCGCAAGACGACCATAGTTTTTATTTCGAGGAATCCGCAGTTAGTTTGAAATGTCTCACACAATATGCAGATTTGATCCAAAACTGAAGGAAAACAGAAAACAAATTTTTTTTTTTTTTTAATTCTGAAAATTTGAAAGAATTTTTGTTTAAAATTGAATTTTTAACGGCCATCCTAATATGTATGCATAGCGTCGGATACAGTTGGGGCGGATAAAACGATACCGTGTTCTGTCTGGCATTGCGCATACAAACAGACAGTAGTACTTAGACAATATATCAACAGATACATTTGTATCTGGTTCTTCGGACAAATACGATTAGAGTCCACGCGGATAAATGCGGATAGGTTTCCTGTTTGTATTTGCTCATTATTACGGCTATCTATACCTGCGTCAAGAACCAGATAGATTCGAATGTCGTTCCTATACGTTGTTGTACGAAAATGCATGTATAATAGTTTTAATCTGCTTCTGTCAGTAGAAGCAGTGATAAAAACACATACTAGAACGAGAAGCAACGGATAGAATTCACATCCTATCCGTTTCTGATGGAATTTTTAACAAGGAATATATACGTAGAAAATTCTTTGTTTGATAAGCGATGTCGTGGTGCAGTGGTAAGGTCAGAGCCTACGCAGTCAAAGGTTCTGAGTTCAAGTCCTGCAGCACAATAATTTTTTTTCTCTATAAACTTTTACAGTCTGACAGGAGATCTGACATGAGACTCATATAACATCTAGTATGAAAACCTTGTTCAATTTCGTTACGACAATCTGAGGTGAGTGCTTCAGTTCTCACTTGAGCTGATATCAGATCTCATATAAGCTCACATCACATCTTATATGAGATCTCACATCAGATCTCATGACACGATTTTCAGTAAGGTAATTACTGTTTGAATAAGATAATGATCACAAAATCGAATAAAAACTATTTAATCATAGGCACTCATGTTACTCTCGTAGAAAATTATAATTCGTCAAGTCGATTCACGAAAATATTACGAAAACGGATTCAGTACCAGCGTATATATACAGGGAGCGGGCAACAGTTCTACAGAAACAAGTTCTACAGAATACAAGTTCTACAGAAACTATTCTACAGGAGCAAGTTCTACAGACAAATCATCGAGCGGGCACCGGTTCTACAGAATAAATGTGGCGTGAAATGTGCTGCAGGTCTGTTTCTACAGAAAAAATGAGGGAGGGTTGATTCTACAGAAACAAGTTCTACAGATTATAAGTTCCTCAGAATACAAGTTCTACAGAAACGAGTCCTACAGAATACAAGTTCTACAGAATACAAGTTCTACAGAATACAAGTTCTACAGAATACAAGTTCTACAGAATACAAGTTCTACAGAATACAATATTCTGTGGAACACGATATTCTGCAAAGCCCAGTTCTACCGAATAATCATTCCACATCATCCGATGCTTTAAATAATGTATCTCGAGGCCTCTTCTGCATCCTACAACGTCGATGCCAAATAGACGCAATTCGTAGTAATTATGGCATGCCTGTTTTCGTTTTCTTGTTCTTTTGTTTTTACACACGAACCCCTATGCAATAATATACCTACCCGAAAAAGATTACATTTTTCCGAATCTGAGAGGACTGAAATGAATCCCTCTGAGAGTTAGAACAATCATATAAGAAATCGTGGGCTTAATTCGAGACGTCAAGGGTAAAATGCAGGTCACAGTGGTATGGAATGTCCCACACACCACTTATTATGGGAAAGCCAAGCGGTCGTTCGCATGAATGGGCCTATATGTTTCTCACATGGACAACTGTGGTAGAGAAGCCTGATAGGGATGTAGATAATTAAGATTTGCAAGAATGGATTCAAGTTTTTGATTTCGGAGCTATCCCAATCTATTAAATTCTATAGATGTTTCTAAATCGAGAAGGTGTAGCTCTCTTGGAAACGTGTGAATAGGAGAATATTGGGAAAATAATAGAAATGGAAATATAGAATCATATCGGTTGTAACATATATCGTCTTTTACTTATAGCTCGTATATTTATGAATTCTTTTTTTTTCGAACGATATCAACTAAAATATTTAAACATTTGATATTATAAACTTTCCTTATACATAAATGATATAAACTATAACTCAAATGAAGAAAAAAATATATAAATGAAGAAAAAAAACATAATCGCATTTATAATATCATTTAATTATATAAATATATAAATGATATTAACTAATAATATATTAACTTATATTGTTAATGTTTCAAGCGTTTTTTGGTTTGACTGAGGCAAGCATGTTTAGGGATTTGCTCTGATCCGATAGACCCCGAGATATTCATCCCGACACACAGGACACCGCACGAGGATTCGTCCAGCGCAATTCGCGCAGCAGCAGAAATGCCCGCATGGCACAAATGCGTGCGTCGCAGGTTCAGTTAGGCAGACGCAACAAAAACCTGCAGGGTTTACTACGTCGTCGTTCACCCACTCTTCGTCCGGTAATTGTTCCGCTCGGTCGACGGGCACATCATTCTCGGGCATCGGAACTTGCTCAACGTTGTCATCACGTAAATGAAGATCATCTAAATTATTATTATTATCATTATTATTATTATTATTTCGTAAATAGACAATTTTTACACGGGTCTACGATGGGTATTAGGGGAGCGTGCACTGCCCTGCACCGGCAGATTTCTCATGGTAAAATTTAGACGTAATTTTAGATGAAAGAGTTTCGTTGGACTGAAGCTTTTCAGATCAGAATGAATCAATGATTCAAAGTTATTTAATTCAGACTGATCTGAAGAAGTGCGTGGAAAGTTTTGCTGGACATAGATCTACGGAGTTGGGCGTATTTGTAATCAAATACTATAATTACGAATTACGCTTCTATTTTGTGAAAATCGATTACTAATCACAATTCTAATTCGTATTCATTCTCAATCCAATAACAGTATTCGAAAGTCATCATAGAAGCATTCTTCATGCTACGTTCGATTATTGACAGTAATTAAGTTCATTTTGGCGGCAAATTACGATTTTTGTATGTAAGAAGGATATTTATTCGACTTAAATACAAAAATGTTTTATAATCAAGGCGACCTGCATATACCAAAAATAGAGCCACATATCGTCACATTCTCCTATAGTTATTTGGTATATGTATAGTCACCCGAAATACAATCGATAATTGTAATTAAAACAAATGAATTTCCCGATTACGAAAAAGAATTGTAGTCAGTTCGAGAAACATTTTTCTAAAAATCAATATAACTTTCGTAAATTGCACAAGAAAAGCTTTTTTTACTTACTTCCTGAAGTGGCATTGCATTCGAAATAAATTCTTATTAGATTTGAAAATTGTAGCTCAGATGAGAATGAATACAAATTTTAATTTTTGATTATTATTTGAATTTTCCGTAATAAAACCAATCAATAATGTATAATTAGTAATTTCAATGTCTCCAATTACAAATTACCATTGCGGTGCCTCAATTCAATTAAAATAAAATTATATACATCATTCAGTATGTCTATCATTTCACCGTTAGCTTGTCTTTCAACTATGACTTCCGGCTGGGGCTGCTCTATGGGCACGATCAGGAGTTCATCTCCGGGTGGTCTGTTTTGTTCCGGATTCTGATTACCGGCACCACGAACCCCTAGACGAGCGCCGCGTCCCCGTCCCCGTCCCCGTCTTCGACCCCGTCCCCGTCCTCGGCCACGATCCTGAACATTTTCCCCTGGTGGCATTGCAGCAGGGTCCGCTACTGCAGGCTCTACCTCCACATCACCACGTCCTCGGAGATTGACACCACCTCTATTTCTGGCCTGAACACCGCGACCTTGTCCATGGCCCCGTGGAACTACAAATAATTGGCATCAGGAAGTTTTTCCAGAAATCGGTAAATAATCGACGGCATAGTTCAACGAAAACATCGAAATCAACATGCCGATACAGTAAGAACTACCTGGCTCATCAAGTCCGGGTTCTCCAGCAGCCATCAATCCATGCTCAACGAGGTCCTCTCCTTGCTCCCCTGTGGCATATGAATGGTTACGCTGAAGGCATGTTAGACCTTGCAGAACGGTATTTGTCATCGTTGTTTTACCACTTACCATTTTCTTCTCCGTTGTGGCGTTCTATATTGAGGCGATCAGCTGCAGCGGTCCGTCTTGCGCAACGCTCTAAGAACTGCATTAACGTGAATCTACAAAAAAAAAAATATGTCATAAATTTTATTCCCGATTCAACCGTAATTGCGACTTCATGATTGAGGAAAGCAGGACAAAAGTAGCATATGATTTCCTCTTTCACTTTTTTACCGCCAAAACATGAATTAAGTGGCACTCTATTCCCGTAAACGGAGTGGCCACAGTTAAGTCGGTAATAAAGCCGATTATTCCCTTGTACAATGTACATACTATTATTAGATATAACTGGCGAAGAAAGTTATTGAGCGAATCATCAAGTTCTACATTATCAGAAGCTTATGCCTGGTTGACGCAGCGCCGTACCTCAACTTAATTTAAGGATTGACCAATCAGGAGGCTCGATTCACCTGGCGCGTGGCTAAAGCAGCTTCCTGATTGGTCGATTCTTAAATTAAGTTAAGTTACGGCGTTGCGTAAACCGGGAATTATTGAGGAGGCAATTGGTGTGAATCTATTCACAAATTCTTTGAATACTATTTATTTAAAAAGGTTTTCGCTGACATTACCTGCCAACACTCAGAGCATGTTGAGCATCTCGTATCAGTGTGTCTCTGGCCATATTGCGGATACTGCGCGGCCGTCTGGCTCGCTCGCCTCCAAGCAGTCGTGCGAGGTCGATTTCTTGATTTTCTATCAGCTGCGTTAAATGTTCTACGGATTCGGAAATAAGCGGCGTTACAGAAGTTTCACTACCCCCCCTGCTGGTATTATCAAACAAGCGTACAGTGATATTCATCAATGGGTTCGCAGTGGTTAACTTTTTTTCTGACTTTTTCGAAAACGAGACTCCATATTCTAGTCGTATTTCATGTGCCCATGGCCGAAATTATGAGAAAAATAATTATGACCACTTATAAAAATAATATAATATTATTTGATTTGATTGTATCCGAAAAAGTCAGAAAAAAACAGTTAGCCACCGCGAACCCATTAAGGAAGCATAGGCAATACACTCCATATCAGCTAACTTCAAATTGGCGCGAAGTCATTTTTATTCTCAATACTCGGGAAAAATTATTTGATTTTTAAAAAACGGGCGCCCTAATCAATGCAAAAATTATCAGGCGAGAATCAGATATTTTTCCCCGTTGACCCAAAATTTTTTTTTCAGCGATTTTTTTCTCGATACTCAGAAAAGTGTTACGTATTCCATACTACCCTACACTCTCCTACACCCTCACACCCATTACCCAAGACACAACATCCTGCATCCAATTAGTCTCTCAGCCTCCTATCAGAGGAAGCCTCACCATACCTTCCAAGAACCGCATCCCTATCTACGCACCGATAAAACTGCACCTGCATAAACGCGCTCAAGCCCGGGAGAACAATGAAAAGGATGATCTCATTATTCAGACAGATAGCAACCAATATTGCACTTGCACTTGCACTCATCACTTGCATCCAAACCGTTAAAGAAAGCAGTCACTTTTTAGACTCGCTCTAGAATCATAAAATCACCAACCCAAAACTACTCTTAGTCAAACTCTACAATTGTAAAACTCAAATAGATGGTTCTACCATCATTGTAATCATTACCAATAAACAACCACTTAGTTATCATTTATATATGAATATTCACGTCAGTCACCTACCACTCCAATCCGGTTACCTAAGGGTATAAAAACGAGGGACGAACTCAACGACATCTCATAACTCTCATCAACCTAACTCATAACAACGGTGGCAGCTTAACCACCTCAACTTCTTAGTTCATAACAATGGTGGCAACGCCTTCCTAATTCATAACAATGGTGGCAGCGGAACTACCTCGTTTACCGGAAAATACAGTGACAAATAAGTGAATTCTACGAAGTTATATATACGTGATACGAGTGATTACCATCGAGTGATTGAATCATCGTGACAAGTCATACAAAATCTACTAAATCACGAAATCAATATAAATCTACTAAATCTACCAAATTACAAAATCTACAAAATCTACTAAATCACGAAATCAATATAAATCTACTAAATCTGCTAAATCTACCAAATCACAAAATCTACAAAATCTACTAAATCACTAGATCAACATAAATCCACTAAATCTACCGAACCTATAATATATAAAGTGTATGCATTATATGCGTGAATATTGAAGTGAGAACATAATACAGCGCTCCTCGAATACCTCTACAAAATCAAAGAAGTAATTCAACAATAAACCAAAGTTGACGAAAGATAAGAAGTTCGACAACATCCTCAAAGGCACCTAGCCCCACAAAGATTCATCTGAATCCAACGATCAGCGATCTCGCTGCAACGAAGTCCAGATTCCCGAGCCGTGACACCTATACTCTCCACGACAACTAGATCCACGAGCCGTGACACCCACACTCTTCTCGACGACTTCTCGACACCAGACGCACACCAACTCCATCTCCAACACCAACTCAGACCCGTATTACTATGAATATTTTTCTTATTCTCGTCATCAGCTTGTAAGTTATTTTTTAATTATAATAAACACACACACCACACTCGAAATAATCTAATTCACAAAATCGCAAAATGCCTGATCAACCGGGAAACTCATCCGAAGAAACGGGAACCTCTCATTGGTCTCTTAAAGACATCAACGAAACAATCCCACATTTCAATGGGAAAAATTTGAATATAAATAGCTTCATAAGTAGCTGCGAAAATGCAAAATCTCTTATTAAACCAGCTCAACGTCCAGTCCTAACGCGAATGGTCAGAACTAAAATCTATGGAATAGCTGAATCATACTTGGGAAGTAGAGAATATACTAACATTGATGAAATCCTTAAAGTCTTGAAACAAGCATTTCTACCTAAAAAGACAATCTTTGAATGGCAAGCAGAGTTGAACAGTATCAGACAAAGAAGCGACCAAAGTGTTTTAGATTATAGCGCGACAGTACAAGACATACTATACAACACAAAACAGGCCATCAACAATTCAAATGCAGACGATACTGCCGGCACGATCGCAGCAGTCGAAACTAACGTACTTAAGTGCTTTGTTAGAGGCTTGATCCCTGAGATCGAAATTAGAGTAGCCGGTTCACACCCAACCACTTTAGGAGAAGCCATCGATATGGCTACCACAGAAGAACAGGAATATTTGAATCGTTGTGCCTATAATACACTTAATAACCAACTTCAACAACCCACCTATCGTAATCCCTCTATTTCCTGTGATTATTGCAAACGCCAAGGACACGTAGTAGAAAACTGTAGACAACGTATTCGCGATAATCTACCCCAATCAGCGAACAGACAGATGCCTAACCAACCGAACGCACAATATCACACTTATGGAATCTGTAGCTACTGTCGACGCCAAGGACATACGATAGATAACTGCAGACAACGTAATTACAATAACGGCCAACAACCCCGATATTATCAACAACAACCTCAAAATTACCAACAACAACCTCAAAATTACCAACAACAACCCCAAAATCACCGACAACAATTCCGAAACCATCAACAACAACCCCAATATTATCAACAACAACCCCAAAATTATCAACAACAACCCCAAAACCACCAACAACAACCCCAAATCCAACAACAACAAATAAACCAATCACAACAACTAAATCAACAAAATACACAATATTCTTCTATATCCTGTAATTATTGCAAACGTCAGGGACACGCGATAGAGAACTGCCGAAAACGCGCCTATAATAACGCACAGAAACAACTAACACAGGGTTCTTTAAACTTGAACACTGTCCGCCGGGAGAACGTGCCGACGGACTCAACACAACCAGAGCCGCGTTCAACAACACAATAAATCACGTCCTCGAAACAGATTCAGAACCGATTAATGGACTGTTACCAGTCGTCGAAATTAATATAAAAGAATTAGAAGAAAAATCGATGTTCATAATAGATACCGGCGCAGACTTAAATATTGTTAAAGTCAGTTCATTAAAAACAGAGACAGAACGCGACGAAACTAAAATGCGGAAATTAACAGGAATAACTGACGGATTTACTAATACCTTAGCAGCAACTAAATTAAATATTAATAACGAAGAACACGAATTTCACGTAGTCCCCGAAGATTTCCCGATAGCCCAAGATGGTATTATCGGACAGCCCTTACTATATAAACAAAAAGCCGTTGTATCATACAGAAATAACACATTAACCTTGACAGATGCAGTAATTCCCTTCGAACTCCAAAAACACAAGTCACAAATCGCAACACACATTACGATACCAGGTCGTACCGCTCAAGTAATCCCCCTTAAAGTTTCAAATCCAGAAGCCAACGAAGGTTATGTAGATACAATTAATTTAGGCCACAATATACACTGCGGCAAAGCATTAGTAACAAACATAAGCGGTCAAGCATATATACTCGCAATAAACTCGAACGAATCAGCTGTTGAGATAAGCGTGCCGACGGTAACCCTAGAACCTGTCAACGAACATCCAAGTACACTCGAGCCCGAAAGTCCTATTAAACAAGCTCACGCTGTACCAATTTCTATAGTTAACGACAGTATATGTAATTCTTCAGGCGCGATCCTTCATTTCATACCACAGAAAATTGAAATTTTGCGAAGAACTTCAGTTGAACTATTAAAAGCTTTTAATTTGAACGAGTACGAACTAATTACATTCGCAAAAAATGATATAATCGGAGATATCATAAAAGACGTAATTTCGAACACCTCGCAAATACTATACCACTCTATTATCATGGAAACATACTCCAGCGATATAGATGACGCGATCATTACTAAAACACTCAACTGTTTGAAAAACTTTCTAGAATCTAAAAACTCGAAATCAATCTCAATTCCAGATCAATCCACTGATCTAGGCGAACAGAAATGGGACAAAATCTTACGAGCTTTAACTTCAACTTTTAGTTACTCTAATATCTCAGTTCTAATCTACGATGCTGAAACCCAATAATCTGACCCAAAACAGTCCATACGTGCTGACAATAAACGACGCGATTGAAAATAAACCACCTAAAATATCCAACGATAATAATAACAACAATCGTTCAGAAAGATTATCGGTACTTAAAAACTCGTTACACCTCGACCATCTCAATAACGAAGAGAAAGAATCCATACTTGCCCTTACAACAGAATTCAATCACCTATTTTTCCTACCAGGTGACACATTATCAAACACATCACTAACAAAACATTCAATTATCACGACAGACGACAACCCAATAAATGTAAAACAATACCGATACCCAACCGTACACAAAGACGAGATACAGAAACAAGTTTCAGAATTATTAAACCAAAATGTAATCAAACCATCATCCTCACCCTACAACTCCCCGGTTTGGGTAGTACCCAAAAAACCAGATGCGGAAGGTAAGAAAAAATGGAGAATGGTTATAGATTTCAGAAAATTAAACGAAAAGACTATAGGTGACGCATACCCATTACCAAACATAAACGACATACTCGACCAGTTAGGAAATGCTAAATACTTCTCGACTTTTGACCTCGCTTCAGGTTTCCACCAAATCCCCATGGACCCAACTGACGCACATAAAACAGCATTTTCAACCCCCCATGGTCACTATGAATTCAATAATATGCCATACGGACTCAAAAACGCTCCGGCAACGTTTCAAAGATTGATGGACCAAGTTCTGTCTGGTTTAGAAGGAAACATAGCATTCGTATATTTAGACGACATTGTCATTTACGCGCACTCTCTAGAAGAACACGAAAGTAAATTCAGAAAACTAGCTAATCGACTACAGTCAGCAAATTTGAGCCTACAAGTGAACAAATGCGAATTCCTAAGAAAAGAAGTCGCTTATTTAGGACATATCATTACAGAAAATGGTGTAAAACCAGACCCGAAGAAAATAACAGCAGTCAAAGCATACCCAGTTCCTAAAACAGCTAAGCAAATCAAACAATTTCTTGGCCTAATCGGCTACTACAGACGCTTTATCGAAAACTTTTCTAAAATATCGAGACCACTGACAACCTTACTAAAGAAAGATGTTAAATTTATCTGGACGTCCGAACACCAAATGGCTTTTGAAACTTTACGAGACTCGATATGTACATCTCCAATACTACAATACCCAAAATTCGACCAACCATTCATCTTAACGACTGACGCGTCTAAATACGCGATCGGCGCCGTGCTCAGTCAAGGTGAAATAGGAGAAGACCTACCAATAGCTTACACCTCACGAACACTGAATAAAGCAGAACTAAATTACTCTGTAATCGAAAAAGAATTACTAGCCATCGTATATTCAGTACATCACTTTAGACCCTATTTATATGGACACAAGTTCACACTCGTTACCGATCATAAACCACTTGTTTGGGTTAGCAGCGTCAAAGACCCGACCTCGCGACTACTTAGATGGAGATTTAAATTAGAAGAATACGACTATAATGTCGTATATAAGAAAGGACAGATCAACTGTAACGCAGACGCACTATCACGTAACCCACCCGAAGACACTGACAAACTATTACCAATACACGGAAAACGCAATCGAAATTCTAGTTCAGACAACGTAACAAGACCTGACACAAAACAAAGAAAGGAAACTCACCAATTCCCAACCCGCGCACGACAAAGTACGGACGACTCAGCAAATCCAGCTCCTAAAAAAAAATATAAAGCTAACGTCGACTCAACTCCAGAAAAAGACGAACCCGACCTAATTCCTATGGACTTCTTAACAACAAGACAAGAAACAACACACTTCCGAAACGCACCGTTAACAGACCACCCATCAACTGACAGTCCCATAAATGAATTATTACCTGTGAAAAGACTGATTGTCCGACTAGAAGAAGACATAGAATACGATCTATTTACTGATACCGAAACAGACAGTCCCCTAGACGACTCGATGGAAGACACATCCACAGACGACGAAACGGACAGCTTCCCTATGCCGAAAAACCCTATCAACATTTCAAAAATTACCAAACCAATAATAATAAATTCACTTAACTCTTCTCTTGACGAACTACCACTATCAGAAAGAATCAATCAAAACGAAAATATTACTCACATTAGCTTCTCTCTTGACGAACTACCACTATCAGAAAGAATTAACCAGAACGAAGATATTACCCACATTAGCTTCTCACTCGACGATTTACCACTATCCGCAAGAACCAACCAAAATCAAAATACTACACACGCTAACACTCTTACCGACGATTTACCATTGGCACAAAGAATCGACCAAAAACGAAACGTTACGCAGTCCGATATATCCCCAGACAATCTACACGTAAACAAAAAACCACGCAAAACCATAAACACTTCAAGACCTACCTCACCCCAAAATAAAACAGACGAAAGTAAAAGCGCGCAATCTCCAACACACACATACAAATACAAACTACGACCAAGGAAACCTAAGACCCCCTCACCACCACCTTCTTCCTCATCGTCAGACGACGACCACGTGCCCTACTATAAGCAGAAACCCCCTACCTCCAGCGGATCGGAAACCCCGAGTTCTAAGAACCTCTCCCATGACGAAAATCCCTCAACTCCCGTCAGACCGCATATCACCATACCCAATCCAAGGAAACAATACTCAAACGTAACCAAAGGTAATAAGGAAGTAACACCCAAAATTACAATTCCACCACAACCTAACACACCCGAAATAACGAAATCAATCTATCTGAAACCATCCTACAAGCAATTTCGCGAACTCCTCAAACTTTTACCAACGCTAACTAACGAACTCATAACAGAAACAACCGAAGACTTATTTATACAAAACGACAATATAGCACATTGCATTCCAGCCGACTGCTTAATCGGACAAGGTATAGCACAAGAAATGGTCGAACGAAATATTATAAACCGCGACGTATTAAACTCAAATAACCCCCAAGTAGGTGACATCATAGTAACACAGTACGATAACGTTAATGTATATAACTTAGTAACGAAAGCAGAATTCGATGGTAAACCGACTTACGAAACTATGTACGAAATACTATGTAAACTCAGACAAGAATTAGAATCGGATAACGTACAGTCGATATCAATTCCTAAAATCGGTTGCGGACTTGACAAACTAAGCTGGAAAACAGTTCGGTCAATGATCTATTTCATTTTCCAAAATTCAGACATAACAATAACTATTTGTGACTTCAACCCTATTCAAATAAACGCACTAAATCAAGAAGATAACTTTGCAAACCCAGAGCCGGATAACCAGAACCCCATGCAACTCGACCACCCAGACACACAGACAAACTTAGAGACCAACCATACGGACAACACTGTAGACAATGTACCTCCCCATAACGAAATTCAAGAGTCAAACAGTGTCAAAGAAAATAACTTAGACAAAGAACAACAGAACTCAGCAACCCAAGATCTACCATTAAACCCTCTCCCAAACCTACCCCCTCAAACTCCAACACCTTTAAATCCACTACCTCAAGATCAAGCACCAGGAAAAAACCCAACACATGACCCGATCCCGCACGCCAGTCACACAGACCCGACACCGATAGCGACTAATATTAAAGAAACGAATGACGACATACTCATGAAAAAAGACAACTACGTACACTGTATGTCAGCCGACTGTGTCATAAGGAAAGGAGTCGCTAAACGACTAATTGACATTGGAATCCTAGATGTAGACTTTCTTAAATCACAAAACCCAGAAGTAAAAAGTGTAATCGTGTCACCGAACAAAAAGAAATTTATCTTCAGCTTAATAACACAAAATAAACATTACGAAAAATCAACAACGGACGGAATATACGACACACTGATAATTCTACGCGACATATTACAAACATTACACATTAAATCCTTCGCAATTTCAAAAGTAGGAAGCGGATTCGATAAACTAAACTGGTTCGCGATTAAAAACATGCTTAGAAAAGTCTTTGACTATACGGACATCACAGTCAACATCTGTTTAAACGAGATCAATGTCCCCAAACCCGAACTTATACAAGAAATAATAAAAGAAAACCACGAATCTGTAATAGCAGGACATAAAGGAATAACTAAAACTTTCAAAAGAATCCGAGCTACATACTTCTGGCCGAGCATGAAAATAGATATCCAAAATCTCAGAACCTACAACGACGAATGGAAATTAATCAACTTCATCGACCTTGATACATTAAACGAAAAATTCGAAAAACTAAAAAACTATTTAGAAATATTAACACAAAAATGTGACTCATACACAGACAGATGCACCATGCACGGACATATAGAAATGCTCCATAACAGAATTTCAATAATTTCGGAACAACAAAACCAGATAGGTACCCTCATAGGCCAACACGACGAAACAAACATACAACAACATCTCGAAAAATACCTTAATTACAGACCCAAAAGGTCAGCTCCGTTCAACTTCATAAGCAAAATAAGCAAAACATTATTCGGAACCCTAGATTCAGAAGACGCAGAACACTATAACACAGAAATTGAAAAATTATACAAAAATACCAACCATTTAGCCGGTCTATTGAAAGAACAAACTCATATCATACAATCTACATTAGGAGAACACAGAGCTCAACTTCAAGAACTTACTGATCAAATCCAAAAAATCAAGACAATAGAACTCCAAGAACTACTAGACACTATGACTAGACATACAAGAACTAACGCAGGAAATATTATTTTCTTAAACCACATTCTAAAACTCGACCAATACACCAACGAATACGAACTCGACCTGAATAACCTAATTGACGCGATTTTATTTGCAAGACAAGGAATACTCCACCCCAAAATTCTAACGCCGGAACAAATCATGTCTACAATCAGACAGATACAAAGCCACAACCCTATGAAACACTTCCCGGTCCCCCTCGAAAACGAATACGCACAAGAATTGATAAGACTCTCAAAACTGGAAATAACCTATATAGATGCTAAAATTATCTATATCATCTCAATACCGTTACTTAACACCTACACTTTCAACATTTACCGATTAATCCCTATTCCCGTAAAACAACACTACGACGCCACAGACAACAAATTCGCATATATAAAACCAAGCAGCGACTATATAGCAATAACTAGAGACAGAAGCTTATACTTTAAATTGACAGAACTTGAATTCAATAAATGTATACTATCCCTAGAAACATATATATGTAAACAAAGTCAACCATTATTCCACTCTAACAACCACGCTATCTGCGAAATAGGACTATTCATACAACCAACCCTAACAGACATTAAGACATGTGACGTCAGACTAGGAACCTTCGAAGGCGTATATTGGAACGAGTTAACCACATCCAACTCTTGGATCTACTCCTTAACAAATCCAGAAATTATGCATATCATATGCGCAGACGAAGAACCGATCCAAATAACCCTAAACGACTCCGGCATACTAAAACTCAATAATAAATGTACAGCGAATTCCCGAACAATCTCACTATCCACATCTAAATACTACCAAACCATAGAAACACATTCATACGCACCAAAATTTAATTTGAACATCTCTAAAATCTACGACGAACCCGAAACTTTATCACTCATCCCGACAATGATATTAAATAAAACCCCATTCCTTACCTCCAAAGACCTATCCTCAAACGGACTAACTTTAGACGACATTATCAGGAAAACAGACGAAATAACACAATACCAAAAAGTCACAGATAAAAATAACCATATTGAAACCATGTTCTACTACATTTCCTCCGCTTTCGGATCACTATCGTTATTATATTTGGCAAATAAATTTGGAATAGCACGAAAAATCTTCAACTGCCTATTAACACTTAGGAAAAATCGAGAACCTATTAATCAAACAATCAGACACCAAACCAATCAAAATTCTAACGAATCAAATGAATCACCAAATACGCGAGAAATAGCAACCTGCTCTCAGACACCACACACACAAATAATCATACAACAAACTAAACCCCCAGCAATCACCACTACTACCCCTATAGTACCAAACACTGAAACAGCTCAAACATCCTTCTATACTGCATAAAAACTCTATGATAATTCAGATATTATAAAATAAAATACTAACATATACAAAATATAAAATCAATTAATTATAAAATAACGAGTAACGTTAGAAACTATATACAAACACGATACTTAACTTATATAATAACGTTTGAATATGTACCTACCTTATCACTATAATAATCGCATATTCACTAACTCAGTATAAGACATTTATAACTAACCGATCTTATCGCAAATAAGCACACGTAGACATATTCACTATCGTGAATACACCCCCAGGTATATTCGCTGACGCGAATACACGCGTAGATGAATCTACTAACGTAGATTCATGCACATAGATATATTCACTAGCGTGAATATACCCCTAGATATATTCACTAGCGTGAATATACCCCTAGATATATTCACTAACGTAAATATAAGATCTTACATCTAAGATATTCCAATTTCTACAAATCTTGCCTTTTTCTCTTTCTTCAACTCTTACAAAAAATTTCCTCCTGCTTCACAGGAGCAATATTTTTTTCCCCCGGGATGGGCGTGTTACGTATTCCATACTACCCTACACTCTCCTACACCCTCACACCCATTACCCAAGACACAACATCCTGCATCCAACTAGTCTCTCAGCCTCCTATCAGAGGAAGCCTCACCATACCTTCCAAGAACCGCATCCCTATCTACGCACCGATAAAACTGCACCTGCATAAACGCGCTCAAGCCCGGGAGAACAATGAAAAGGATGATCTCATTATTCAGACAGATAGCAACCAATATTGCACTTGCACTTGCACTCATCACTTGCATCCAAACCGTTAAAGAAAGCAGTCACTTTTTAGACTCGCTCTAGAATCATAAAATCACCAACCCAAAACTACTCTTAGTCAAACTCTACAATTGTAAAACTCAAATAGATGGTTCTACCATCATTGTAATCATTACCAATAAACAACCACTTAGTTATCATTTATATATGAATATTCACGTCAGTCACCTACCACTCCAATCCGGTTACCTAAGGGTATAAAAACGAGGGACGAACTCAACGACATCTCATAACTCTCATCAACCTAACTCATAACAACGGTGGCAGCTTAACCACCTCAACTTCTTAGTTCATAACAATGGTGGCAACGCCTTCCTAATTCATAACAAAAGATTATTCAATTTTTTGAGAACGGGCTTCCTAATTAATGCAAAAATGATCAGGCAAGAATCAGATATTTTTCCCCGTTGACCTAAAAAGTTTTAAATTTTTCTCGTCATTTTTAACACTGAGATAGTTTTTTTACCACTTTTACCCATAAGAAGACTTGTTTTTTTGTCGATTTTTCCAATCCAATTTTTTCCTAAACAAGCTTCCTAAAGTGCCTGAAACTTTTGTTGAATTTTTTCTAGGATAAAATCTATAGATCCGAATTTTGAAAAATTTTTACTGTCATTTTTGCTGTAATGCCCATACGTCCTCAATGAACATTACTGTACTATTGTTTCGCACCATCAAGCGTGCTCGGTACGCTCGGTAGGAGTCACCTGTATTTCAGAGTTAGACCAATGACAAGTCAAACACCTGTACTTCAGAGTTAGACCAATGACAAGTCAAAGCTCAAGAATACTCGTCGCGTACAAATGATAACGTACCGATAAATTTCCAAATATTGGGATGGAGGCCACCGAGCTTGCGCTTCGCTTCATTATGAAACGATTCCACCAGATCGTTCGTACGTGATGGACAGCCGTGTACGCTAACCACATCTGCAAGTGGACTATATTGCCTTCTAAGGTACAACATGAACTGTAACACAGCTCGGTAGTCTGCTGCAATTTGGTCAGCAATCCCAGCCAATAATCCTAGCCCCTCGTTAAAGCTATTGGATGGAGCCAATGGTAGCGCCATTGACATGGCTAGAACGGAAGTGGGTGCATCGGAGAGGCCCAGGCGTCTCCATCGCCGTACAAGGGCCTTAGCGTCAGAAGAAGTGTCACGGAATGAAAAACACCGTAATCAACGTAGTACAATACATTAACGATGTACACTATGAATAAAAATACCTGGGTAAAATGGAACCAACACCCATGAAGGTGCGCTTCGGGAAATACCTCCCTTAATGCACGCATCGCGGAGCGTTCATAATCGCCCATTATAAAACGCAAGTTTTCTGCGACACCCGGTGCTAAACCGACAATTCTTCGGAAGATCGCAGAATATAATGCGCTAATTCTCGCACTACACAAAACGTACACGGCTGCTATGCCCTGAAAATTGTATTAAATTTTATGCTGGCATATCCATTTTGAGTTGCAACACATTACCGGAGAAAGACACAAACAAGAAATAAGGAACGTACGGTATCCATGACACGTATATGTACGGTATACAGTTGGGCAATTGGTGGATGGGACGGTGCCACCTGCAAGTAATTGGAATGATGTAGAATATTGGACATAATTTTTCTAAAGTAATGGGCAGGCTTGTGCAGTTCACCTCACCAAACTAACAAGGAGAAGGTATCGAAACTTCGGAACAGGGATTTCGTATACAGGTTGTTAGATGTATGTGATTATCCCGACCAAGAAATGAGATCCTGGATATTTCATTAATGCTATAACGGGCTTTTGTTTTCTTTATGCGCGCTCATTAATGACAACTCGACAAGGACCGATTATGAACACGGTATACAGGGTGATTCAGAATGGGGTACTTTCCTTACACCGGTGGATTCCTCGCGAAAATCTAAGACCAAAATTATTCTTCCTCAAATGTCGAATGCTAAGCCGTTTTCAGGTAGGAGCCATTTAAAATAAGCCAATAAGAGAGCAGATACGAGAATGGCTCGCCGCCGCTATTGTCGGCCTACCGGATCTCGCGATGCCTCACCCGCCGCCGCTATCTCGCCAACTGACAAAACGACGATCAGGCAATGGAAACAGAAGAATGCTGATTCCATATTCATGCATAAAACTGTAATATTACATTCGTTTTGTCAGTTAGCGAGATCGCGGCGGCGGGTGAGGCCTCGCGAGATCCAGTAGGCCGACAATAGCGACGGCGAGCCATTCTCGTATTTCCTCTCGTATTGGCTTACTTCAAATGGCTCCTACCTGAAAACGGCTTGGCTTTCGACATTTTAGGATGAATAATTTTGGTCTTAGATTTTCGCGAGGAATCCACCGGTGTAAGGAAAGTACCCCATTCTCAATCACCCTGTATAGTGCACAAATAAGTTTGGTCAATATTACCTTGAATGTTCCGTCTACATAAATCTCTCTACTAGTGCCAAGAGCGTCCAGCAGGCCGTCACTGGCTAATATTAGTGCAATCGAGCCGTCATCTGCCTCGACAAGGTCACGGTAAACTCGTTCCGTGGGCGCGTAAGTTTCCAAGACACGTGCTAATTCGAGTAAACTCTCGGGAATGGGCGGTTTCACGCTTGTACGCGCATATTGCATCGCACGTCTTATCTTCGGATACAACAACTTCCGTGCAACTATGGGATTTCTGTAATCGAATGCAGACATCCCTATGCTAAGTATACCTATTCTATTAGAGGTGGGTTATTTGCAACTCAGCTCAACCACCCTCTAGACTTGACCGCCTCGAATTTGTTCGAAAATTTTTTGGGGCTGAACCGTATTTTATCCGATTTCTTGTCCCCTCGAACCGAGAAGAGGATTAATTTCTACTTTATAAATATTTTTTGGGATATGACGAATGAAATCTTTATTCATAGTTATAACCTGTCACATAGGTACGGTGCGTCAAATAATATCGATTTGAATCAACATTTTGCACTAAACTAGCATAGCACTTGGCTGGACTCAACCTAGCTCACCTCAGATTTGCTAACCGCGAATAAAGATTCAATTTACCTAATCTCTAAACATGTTTATTGTTTATCAACTATGACTAGGTAGGTAAATCGATTGTTCGGTGCAGGGGTAAGAAAAGTCTGGAAAATACAGGTTCCGATTTGGACCCGAAGTGAAGCACTGCAGAGAAGTGTCGATCAAATTCGAAGCAATCAGAGGGGTGGCCAAGTTGAGCTTGCATGTCTCAGGTACACTCATACTGGGCCAGAAAAGACGCGCAGAACGTACAGTGTGGACTGTTTATTACAATTAAAGTTCTACGCATTCAATCGGATATTGGCTAATTATCATGCGTTATATTATGTATATCATTCCACAAAATTGAAAATAAACCTTCTGGACACGGCATCGAAGATTTCCTTCAGTGGATTATTTGTGTCTTTAGCAAGGCGCAACATCTCAGATCGCATGAGCGATTCCTCAACAATGGTCATATTAGGTTCATGACCCTCGTGTGGCTGGAAAACTTCAACTTCGTTGAGTTGTGCGTCGACCTCAGCTGCACCTCGACATCCCGTAGTTGTTCGCGTTGAGCAACGGTAAATATGGGGCGATGTAGTATCGATATGATACTCATATCCTTGATATACATAGCGACAGCTATCAGCCCGCTTTCCAGGTATTTCCTGCATCTAGATTTCCAGAATAAATAGTGGAAGAAATGTTGTATTTGCTATCAATGAACAAATGTTTGCACGATCAGAGTAATGCAGCATTTTTAAGAAATCATTGTTATGACCGAATGTAGATTGTTCTATTATATTATGTAGACGCATATAGAAGGTGATTTATAATTCGTGAAAAATATCTTGAGGGGTTGATCCTCGTTGAAATTGAGGTCGAAAGTTCCTCAGCCATTTTTTTTTTTTCAACAGTTTTAGTTTTTTTAATATATCATTTGTAAATTTCGAAGAATCCCACATTATGCTAATGAGCTTTTTGTCAATATTAGAGAGATTTTCCGGTGAAAGTTTGTTATTTGGTGGTAGATGTTAAGAAAATGTGTTATGGTTCCGAAGGAAAAAACATTTTTCGGAAAAATGGCTGAGGAACTTTCGATCCCAATTTTGACAAGGATTAATCACTCAAAAGATTCGTCTCGAATTCTGAATCACCTTGTACGGTCCAGTAAGAATTCCCGAAAATGAAGACTTTCTGAGGGGTGAATTGCTTTTTTAACTGAAGGTAGGTGAATGGATACTGAATGATACCCCGATAAAATTTTTGCCCCTAGCCCCTGGCAACCCTCAGAATCAGGGGATGAAATGCTTGGAATCTGAATATCTCGAAAACTAACGTCCCGATCGTGAAACTTTCTCAAAAAATTCATACGTATTCAATTGTGAACGGGAACAATTTTTTTACCCATCAATTTGTTGATAACTTTTTCGAATTATTATTATGCAAAATCAACCTCCCGATGATCTCCTAGATGCTTGATTTTTTCAAATTTTTCCCCCATCGAGAAGTATTCAAAATCTTGTCTGAAACCCACGTTTGGTGGGACTGTAGATAAAGAACCACCTTAATTGAATAAATTCGGTTGATGTTCAATATCTCAGAGAATCTTTAATTTAAAATAAATAACTGGAAACAATATTTAAAGGCACCGGAAAATTCATTATTTCAAATTCATCAATACTATCAATGAATGAATATTTCTTCCATCACTCGATAATGATTTGCCGGGAACTCAAGTCGTATCATTCAAATCATCGGAATCCACTAAATAATATAATGATATCGACGTTTCGAGTTAATCAACCGACGAAGCTATATGGATTGTAATTTAAACCGGTATTGTGGATTAAAAAAAAAATATCACGCGGATTTTAAAGATCAAGAAGAATGAAGATTAAAAGGAATTTTAAACTAGAAATCAAACTCAAATTTATCGAAGAATCAGCAAGAAATCTTTTCTCTCTGCGAAAAGGGATTCCAAAAACTTACATTGGCGCGAACCTTCCCCATCGGACTGGTAATTTTCTATTCTGGAATTTTATTACTGTCACAAGAAGACTCTTGGCATAGAAAAAATACCATCACACAACCCCGTATTTATACAAATAAGGGCTTCAAACCGATATGAATATTCGGCGTTAACCACTGAAAGAGATAGAGACAAAGCTACATGCTGCACCGCTCGCGCTCACTGACAAGCTTTCCCTAATTTTCTGCATATGTGTTAACCCCGAGTACTTACATGGGTTTAAAGCCCGTATTGATAGAGATACGGGGTTGAAGCTGATATAACTTTTTGCGTATTTTTTTCTTCAGAACAACTTTTGTTTGAAATATTTTACGGTCAGGACGTTAGTTTTCCAGATATGGAGATTAACTATTTTATCGCCGAATTTTAAGGGTTGCGAAGCGCTGGGGGCAAAAATCTCATTGGGGTATCATTCAGTATTCATTCACCTACGTTTCAGTTAAAAAAGCAATTTACCCCTCAAAAAGTCTTCACTTTCGGGCATTTCTACTGGACTAATTGCATACGTGCGTTTATCGGCTGAACACTATCGAAGATTTTCTATCATATCTATCTTGGTGAAATTATGGTCAGGCTTTAAATTAGTTTGAAGTATCAAAAAATTTGCAGCCACTAAGGTAAAAGACCCAGTTACTGACCGTGGCCCAGTTTCTGACCTTTTTAGCTTTTTGTTTTAATTAAGAAACACAATTTTTTTTTAATACTGAAATGAATTGTACCATAAAATAAAATAATTCATTCTTCGCATAATCGATTACAGTTAAAATGAAATCCATAATAATATCTACGTGAAAAAAAATCTTAAAGATCAAAGTGACTGTAAATGCCGGTTTTTCGATTAAGTCTAAGCAGTACCGCTTAGATGCAGTGCGAGTCGGACCGGTGGATTTTATGTCATATAAGTACACTAGACTCTGGATATAAGACTTCTGGGTATAAGACACAAATCTCGAGACTGGGGCTCGACGCGCTCCGTTTTTGAGTCACGTTCAATTATTATACTATTAAAAAATGCGAGAAAATTATATTTGACAAATGTCATTGAAAAAAAAGGAATCTCAAATGATAAAATATGAAATGTTATCATAATTTAATTAAACGTTAGGATTCCCGAGTAAAACTGATTTTATAGAATTATATAGAATTTTATAGAATTATATAAAAACTAGCTGATAATTTTGCTCGTTCGCTCGCTTCGCTCGCTCACTCGTTTGGTTTTGCGCTGTCCCTCACTCGCTACGCTCGCTCGGTTATCAGTGGTTCTTCCGTTGTTCCTCACTCGCTATGCTCGCTCGGTTATGAGTGGATTTTGCGTTGTTCAATTTAAAACGGATAGCACACTAAGAAGAAATGTCATCACACTCTTAGCCGATAGTACTTCTTCATACTTGATGAAATCGGTAATGTGCCATGCTCGCACGATTTATTCGAAATAATTATAATTGTAATGAAATTCGTCTTACTAATAAAATAGATACACTGACGGAATCAGTCATTTCATGGAGATAATTTTTTTTATTACGATGAAATGAATGCTCATCAGCAACAAATTTCGTAGCGCTTAGCCACATGAGACTTCAGCGGCTAATTTTGTAGCGCTTAGCCATAGAAGACTTCAGCAGCTAATTCTGAGCGCTGGACCACAAGAGCCTTCAGCAGCTAATAACTTTTGTAGCGCTTAGCGACACAAAGTGTCAAGCAGCTAATAATTTTTGTAGCGCCCAGCTGAACAAGTCATTGGCAGCTCATATTTTTAGCGCCTTTACCTACATGAAGCATAAGCAGCTAATCGTTCTCACCGTTAGACTGACATGTAAGCAACTGAATTTTTGGAAAAGTGAGTAACATTGAATATTGCATTTCCGAAAGAATATTATTAAGATAGCGGTTGATTATCACAGTTTCACAGTATCCGGTAGAATTGGAAGTGCCAATGTGAATGTAACAGTTCATGTACATTGTACATGTATTGTGAACTCTGCATTTTCAACAGAGTATATTTTTCCTAGCGCCGACATGGATATAAAATAGTAGCTATGGATCGATTAATTCACGCAGAACCTAGTATTTCCTTGTAGACAATATTTCTGGTATACAATTTATGGTCCAAACTTTTACTGTTAGTGAAGACAGATTTGTCAGTTAACAAAACTTTCAAATTGATTTTGGACTTAACTCTAGACAAAGCAACATACAGTTGACCATGACTAAACACTGGATTTGGTAAATACACACTGACGCTATCGAAAGATTGACCTTGCGACTTGTTAATTGTCATCCCGCAACCTAATCTGACTGGAAATTGTCTTCTAACCATCTTGAATGGTATCTCCTCTTCGGACGGTGATAAGTCTATCCGGGGTAACAATACTGTTTCTCCAGCGCAATTTCCACCGATGATTTCAGTGCAAATCAGATACTGATTCAACTTTTTAACAACCAGTCTGGTACCATTACATAGTCCTTGTGATAAATTTAGATTCCGTAACAGGATGACAATGCTTCCTACTTTTAACGTTAATTTATGCGGTGGAGGACCGTTCGGCGTCAATGAATTCATAAATTCCATTGGAAGTATATTTTTGATGTCTATATTATCTTCATCCTCACCTGAATCTACACTTACAAGGAGAGTATCGCACCTCCGGGTCATGGATCTTGACCAAACTTATAGGGGTGATTCCTTGAGCCAAAATATTAATTACCAGCTGAATAACTCTCTTGAATGGGCCTTTACTCTGTCAATTTACCTAAATGTACAACAGAAATCAGCGAAACCTGGATTTGGCACATCGCCATGAACTAACCAGTTTTTGTGCTGCGTTATGAGATTCTACATTGCACTGAATATTTGAACATTGAATACAGTCATTATTCTACATTAGATTGTTGAAATTTAACATCCCAGCTATAGAAAATCACTTTATTCTGCGCCTATTGACACATTACTACTAGTCGTTCATCACTCGTACAACATTCATTTGGTGAATCCGAAGACCCCTTCTGACCTGAAAAATGTTACATATGTAGTCTAATACTCCAACTGACAGCATACGAAATCCTGTGAACTACCACATAATATCGATTTCATCGCAATATTATATTGATTATTTCAGAAAAATACGTATATATTTTTATCATGGAATGGCATCATGTAATAAGTGAGGTTAAGTTGTTACTCTCCACTATATATGACTCTCTTCAGTTATTCATTCTTGAATGTTTCCACCAGCACTTACAGCTCTTGACTTTACAGTACTCTACATATTTGACAGATCTTGATCGATTCTTCTTCTTCTTCAGCTACTTTATGCCCCGTCTACACACGCACTTTAAGATCTCTCTCTATACCCAAATCAGGGTAATACCCTTTCGAGAAGTAGCTAAAATCTCGATCGATAAACGAGTGTCTGTACCATGGAAGGCCGCGAAAGGTGCACGAACGTGAACCCAACAAATATTGAATTCGCATTGGTCCTGGCTTGGACAAGTCGTATCAACAGCCAATGGGAATTCGACATTCCATCTGATTATTCTTCAGTTACGATTTAAATTTACGGAAGATCATTTATTCTGTGCCTCTGCGACTACTCGATTGCCCGTAATAAAATTAAGAATATTGTTAATTTATTGTTGGTGATTGGTTAAACTTGTTATTATTATTGTTATTATTGTTATTATTGTTGTTATTGTTGTTATTTTCTCGTTGTTTTGTTATTGTTATTGATATTGTTGATTTTTCATATATTGATATAAAGATGGCTAGTGGGCCAAGCACTGGGCCTTGCAATGAAGATTTCGATGAATCTTCATCACAAGTGCTCAGTGAAGTCCTTTATGCGTGCATAGAGATTTTGAAGCGCAAGGGCATCATCACCGAAAAAGCTGTGACAGAGATTTCTCATGAAGCTTGGCTTTTGGGTGATGAGATGGCAAACACATTACTCGAACTAGTTGAAGACCATGAGCTAGTCGAAGTAGAAGAGTTGTTTGCGGAGAATGAATTGCCAGAAAATGTGTCTGACGATAGCCAACTTGCTGAAAGTCAAGAATGTGACCAAGGATGTTCGCAAGAATCATCGCTAACAGGTGAGAATCTCGAATGGATATTATATATTTGCTGAATATAATGAAGTTCTAGAACAAGAATAACCAGACCAAAATGATTTGTAATTTTTAATTGAAGCTATATAATGTAACAATTAAATTGAAATAGACTAACTAGAGCTAAATAACTATACAACAAAATTAACTGAACTAACTATAATTAAACCTAAATAAACTAACAATTAAAATAATAAAATAGACTATAATTAAAACGAAACAAATAACATAATAAAAATTTGTTTTTCGACAGACTCGTCACCATCAATCAGCCAACCACTGTCCAGCGACTATGAGCCAGAAGAGAAGAAGTCAAAATTCGTGACTGTCGACCTGGAAAAAAAGATCAAAATCGTTAATCTTGCTCGACAACATCCCAAGTGGACATTGAAAACATTGAGAGCTAGAGGTGGTAACTGTTTATCACGGATGGACGAGCTTGCGCGATGGAAGAAAGAAGTTCAAAAAGGGGGCACCAGGTTTGATAAGACCTGCGCAATTAAAAAGTGGACCTACAAAAGATTCTGCGAAGCTCGTGACAAGCATTTGCCCATAACAACGAGAAATCTTCAAGAGTGGGCTTTGCAGGCTGGTATGCAATATCAGTCTGAAGATTTCAATTTCGTTGCTTCAATAGCTTGGGTGAATAGATTCAAGCAAGAACACCGCATCCGACAACGACGAGTGACCAAGCACGTGAAATCCACGGAAAAAAGGTCGTTGGAAGAAGTTTTGAATTCGGCAAAGAACTTCCAGGTGCAATGTGTCAATTCAATCTCTGGAATCGATCGTGACTATGTATTAAATACAGATCAGATGGGTTGCGAATATCGGTCCGATGTGCATCGAACATTGGAGCATGTTGGGCAGAAGAGTGTCGATGTATATTTAGGAGATATGAACAAGGTGACTCACACGTATACTGCCCAGTATACTATCACTGCATCTGGTAAGTTGCTGCCGAAGGTGTTCATTTGCTTGCAAGAACCCAAAGGTGCATTTGGTCCGAGAGTTGGCGAGCGGGTAGAGGCACTCACCATCGAATACCAGAATGTATATGTGACATGCTCAAAATCTGGGAAGCTGACAACAGCTTTGTTCGATGCATACACCAGCAATGTCTTGCAGCCATACGTAGCAGGCAGGAATTTTGCTCTAATATTGGACAGCTGGGGTGGACAATCCAATGCTAAATTGTTTAAAAAATTCGAGGATGAATCTGGAGAAACTTCTTGCAACTTGCAGATAATTCCGCCTGGATGCACACCTTACTGCCAACCATTGGATGTGTATTTTCACCGACAAGTCAAACTCCTCATCAAACAACTCCAGAACAGCACCTATTTGCTGCAAGAGCAACGGCAAATCAATAGTCGGGAGGATGCGATCAAAATTCAATCGCTTGTGACTCATCAACTCTGCGCCCCAATTTTCAGAGATATGATCGAGTACGCTTGGTTCGCTTCAAAGTTGGTCCCGACGAGAGAGGTTTTCATGAACGTCAAGGAAGTCTGTTTCCCAGAAAAGCCATTTAAAACCAGATGTAAGTGTGTATTAGCCATTGGCGATTGCAGTGGCAAGTACATTACTTTTATCAGGTGTTCATGGTGTCGGGAATACTTGTGCTTCCATTGCTTTTACGAGTTGTATCATCCTCGTCGATGCACAAAATCTTTCATCAACGTCTGAAAATCATAAATATAGTAATCATAATCATAACAATGGTAGAAAAACAACAATAATATAATAACAACGATAATATAATAATAATTATAAGCGGCATAGAAATATTCGGTCAAAAATAATCAGCACTTTTCAGAGCTACCAAAAACCTTTCACAAGAACGTATCGCTCATAAGCCAGTAGACACATTGAAAAAATCAATTTCACTGTGACATCATTGAACACGATGCAGCTGCAGATTCACGCATTGATTTGAGAATGCAACTTCTAGTTGCTTATTTATTTACAAATTTTTGTCTATGCAAGTAGGAGGGTTATTTAGAGCGTGGTTTAATACTTACCATCAGCTTCGTCTTCCGTTTCATATCTTCTTATTATGTTCTTTTTCTTCAAATCTTTGGGCTCACAACTTTGTTTTCCATCTAATTTGGACATGTTCGGATTTGCTGATATAGCTGTAACCCGTACTAATCTCTTGAAGGCTGCGATTGAACTGCACTGCACTCGCAATCTAATTAGTATTTGGTTTGGTAGGAAGTGTCCTCGGTTTTCGAACAAGCAGACGACGCATTTCTGAAGAAATGTCGAATATACGCGACGATCGATGTCAATACGTCAATCTATGCAGAGAGTCGTCCGATCCAATATATCAAAAATGATTGAGACCAAGAAAACCCAGACGGTAATATGTAATGGGAAGTATTTACCAAGTCTTGTTATGGAAGGCTATTTTTGCAGCAGTTTGATTCTCTATGAGGCAGTAGCTTACAAATGTCTAACCTTAAAACTGACCTCACTTATCCTGACCTAGCGTTGTCCCATTGAATGAATATAATATAGTATATACATATTCTTCTGAAATAATAAATGTAATATTGCGATGAAATCGTTATTATGTGGTAGTTTACAGGATTTCGTATGCTGTCAGTGGGAGTATTGAGGCTACATATATGCAACATTTTTCAAGTCAGAAGAGGTCTTCGGATTCACCAAATGAATGTTGAACGAGCGATAAACTACTAGTAGTAATGTGTCAATAGGCGCAGAATAAAGTGATTTTCTATAGCTGGGATGTTAAATTTCAACAATCTAATGTAGAATAATGACTGTATTCAATGTTCAAATATTCAGTGCAATGTAGAATCTCATAACGCAGCACAAAAACTGGTTAGTTCATGGCGATGTGCCAAATCCAGGTTTCGCTGATTTCTGTTGTACATTTAGGTAAATTGACAGAGTGAAGGCCCATTCAAGAGAGTTATTTAGCTGGTAATTAATATTTTGGCTCAAGGAATCACCCCTATAAGTTTGGTCAAGATCCATGACCCGGAGGTGCGATACTCTCCTTGTTAGATAATCTACACCGACACCTTTAATTTTCGACAGCATTTCGTCATTAATGGCGATAACCTCGACGTTTGTCGGAGCTAATATAACTTTGCCATAAATCGACGGATCTTGAGGATCGACACTTGCTCCAAATATCTCTTGTACAATATTTCCATTCGAGAGAATATCGGAAGGAATGGTTACAACTTCGTTATGACGTTCAAAGGAATCAGAGAATTCCCCGTCGCCAACCTTCAGAAGCCATTGCTTGAAATCCGTTTGTCCATCACAAACACGAATATTACCCTTCAATGACATATATATGTGAATTGACTCCATAGGCTGCTTCTTTTGACACACGCTTCTAAAATTTGTGTTCTACTGCCATGTCGTACAACTGGTGAAGTTTGCCGAAAATCACCGGAAACTATGACAATTTTACCACCAAATGGCTCGTTACAATGACACAAGTCTCTTAACATACGATCAACAGCCTCTAGTGCATATTTAGATGCCATTGTTATTTCATCCCAAATTATGACTTTCGCGTCACGAATATGTGATCCATGTTTAGAATTTGGACTAATATTACAAGTTGATCTTTCATTCAGAAGGAACGGTAATTTAAATGTGGAATGTGCAGTTCTACCTCCTTTCAATAAATTCGCTGCAATTCCTGTCCACGCTACAGGCAGCACCGTCATATCTAAACTCTTCAATGTAGTTATGACAGTGTTGTGTAAATAACTTTTTCCACTGCCACCGGGACCATCTAAATAAATACATTTCTCGGCAGATTCACCATGAACCGCAGCCATGACCGCATGAAATATATTTCGTTGGTGTTCCGTTAAACTATTTACTGATGTTATCACCGCCGGTTTTAACGTAATCATATTTTCATGCTGCACGTCATCATTCTTCGTATCACCCAGAAATGTACCAATATCTTTGATATCCGGTAAATTGAAGTTCTGCAAACTGAATCCATGAAATATAAGTATGTCATTTATTACTTGCAAAGCCTTTTGTTCACTTTCTTCGGTATATTCTGCAGTTTGATCAACAAACTCATTTTTGTATTTTTCAAATAATTGGCGGGCATTAATCGGCATGCCGAACACACATATGTATGCAAACAACCGACACATCTCTCTGGGGAATTTAAGGCCTGATCCTTCTGCAAGACATTTATCCCATTCTGCGTCATCAGCGACTAACTTCCGCTGTACGGCTGCTTCAAAAAAGGATGGGTATACTATACCATCATAAGTTCGCACATCTTGGAATGATTGTGCTCCTCGGACATGCAATAGCAACAATCTTAAATAACAGCGCTCAGTTTCCTTCGGACTCACGAAATACATTCTACTCAAAACAGGTTTGACAAATTTTTTTCGTTCCGTCCACTGTGTATCTTGCTTATTAAATACATAATGATTCGGAATTTCACAGTACAAATACTTACGTGCTTCAATATCATTCCTATTCAAATTGAACCACGCGAGCAATGTTGATTCCTTATTTTTATCTATGGCTGCTTTTTCACGACCCTCTTCAAAGTGCACTGATTGTTCGTTTTCCGCATGAACTGCTAATCTGTATATAGCGTGTGACTGTTCATTCATTGGATATTCGAATAAACGATGCATTGCCTCGGGTGGGCAGACGTATCGCGTGGATATATATTCATCAAATCAACTTCGTTGTATTTGATGCAATTTTCCTCCTGTACATTTGTTATTTCGACGATTGCGCAATCATGTCCTTTATAGCAGTACTTGAATAAATACTTGATACATAGCACCGTCGAACATACTTCCACATTGATGTGACAGTTGAATTTCAACAACAAATACGCATTATAGGGTACAATGTATCTATTGTCAGCAATTTTACACGTCCCATCTCTCTTAGACTTGAAAACAATCACGTTACCATCGTCTCTTCGACGATATAACGGATAACCCGCTGAATGATAATTTGTTTCCGAAACATAATCCCTCGGAAATCGTTTGGTGCATAGATTAGTTTTGCTATCCATGCAAGGCGAATTTATATTTTGTTGACCACAAGGACCGTGAATCATGCATTGCTTGACTATGTCATGAACACCGGATACTTCGTTTTATCTGGTATCTCTGCAGAGACTACTTTGTCTACGTCATCTGCATCCCAGATTTTGTTGTCTTCTTCCAGCCAAAACAGCATATGCACATGCGGTAACCCTCTTTTTTGAAATTCGACAACATAAACATAAGCAGCACACTTTCCAAATATCGAGTTATTGATCAATTCCACCTTCAACTCCTTAACTTTATGATGAAAAACCCTTGATACGAGGTCTGGTCGGTCCATTGCAGTTTGACCGGGCTTCAAATTTTCCACAATTTCCTGCCATTTAGGATTGCAGGTTATGGTTATGAATAAATCGGGTTTTCCATATTTTTGCAATATGCTCATTGCATCAATGAAACTTTGCTGCAAGGCTCGCGGACTTCCGCTGAACGACGATGGTAATATAACCATTTTCCCGATTCTCGCATTATGCTCTCCAGCTTTGTTATGTAGATAATCGATCACTCCTTGATACATTTCCGCTCGTAATTTGCTTTGTTGACTTCTTATGAAATACAGTCGATGGCTTTCAACTTTCGTCCACATATCAACAATGTATTGTTGAGTCAATTTCCCCATGTTCAGACGCGGATTGAATTTCCCTGTATCGCTCAATTTATAACTATAATATTGCAACGCGGTTATCATGCGCTTTCCTGCCATTTGCTCCATCCCGGGCGTCCAGCCGGTTTCATCGGAGGGAAACATCAGAGGATAAGTCATAGGGTCGACGTGTTTACTTAGACTTGGTATACTTATAGCACCTTCGCTCCTAGAATACACGCATAAGTCTCTATGTACTGGAGGATCTCCGTCGTCCGCGACAAATACAACCGCTACTTCGTTGCATTTTGGTCGGTTGAAACGATTCTGGTCAACATCATCATGCCACTTCAACCACATTCTTACTTCGCGGGCGGGATGGCCGGCTGTATTCGCCAGTTTTCGTTCTTCTTCTTCCATCTCGTGCATCCTTTTGAAAGCCTTCAAGTATGGATTCGTTCTCCGTATAATATCATCCAATTCGCTCAGTAGTTCTGGTAAACAATCATTATTGCCGGGATGCTGCATACGTATTCTAGTGGCGATTTCGGTATCGATGATATACAATTGTCCATATTTACGTGTTTCATGGACATCTGGGTGAAGCGCGTATGTATTATGATACGTTTGTCCACAGATGCGGATACAAAAGGACCCTGACTTCCATTCATTGAATCCAATTTCTCACCAAAACTTGCGAATGCCAAAGAATTATTATAACTCCTTACGTTGCGCATGAAATTTTTACTACTTTTATCGGTACCGTTGATTAACTGTTCGATCGCTTCAGGATAAGTACTATCTTCAAAAATACGTACTTTACCTTTGTGACAACAAATGCTTTACTTTTTATCGGTTGGTAATTCAAAAACGAAATGTTTAGCATTACAGAATTCACATATATTATTCATTTCTCCCAAATAATTAAGTTTCACCTCATCTTCTTTGTAATCTGAGTTCGCTATCAGCGCGCTTCCTCTGGAAATCGTATGATTATCAGTTTTCATTTTTTTCGTCCTAGATGACACTGAAAATTCTTTGCAAATATTTTTTCTTTTATTTGAATTGACCATACGAATAGATTCTCTTTGTTTCTTTTTGTATTTTGCAGCGGCTCCAAGTCTGCTAGACCGTTGTTCCTCAGATTCCTTAGCACGACTGTGTTTTTTTCTATCCAGTGACGGCAAAAAATCAAAATTCAGTTTTTTCACGAATTTTTCTTCGTACTTACTCATCGATAATAAGTAGCGACAATTGAAATTTTTTTCTATTCATAACCCTTTGATCACACACCTATTCGAAAGCCTGAGTTTCACACGCCGGTGCGAATTCGCACCAGCTGACTGCAACGCTTCACATCTCTGACTCCAACCAACCATTTTCATTCATTACCTGTATTATTCGAAGCTCAGAATATGCCCAATGAAATGGCGATGATGATCTAGAAAAAAATCTAAATACAAATTACAAACATTGTAAAAACTGTAATGGTGAAGGCACTATTTTTTTCCAAATAAATACCATTTTTTCCATTGAAGGAAATCAAAAATTCGAACCCGACATCCAACGGGAATATTCATAATTTGAGGGTATACAGGTTTATTTATTCGACATTCCAGAAAAAGATTGATTCATTGAGCACTGAACCTCATATCTCAGTTCTAACTTCAAGATCCTAAGTCTTGCGGAACGTCGCAATAGAGCAAACGATACGTTAACTACCAATCCTTACTTCAATTTCCCGTTTTCGTTACCTGTCTCATTATAGTTTAGACTCAGTTTTTGTTTCATTCATTGTTCGTTCTTCTTCGTCATACATGGATCAATTGTCTGTTATACAATGAGGATATTTCGGTCATTTTTATGTCATATTTTTCAATCTTCATCAGTTCTACAATCATATGTTTTAGGGGGCTTGACCACTAACAGCCCTGTTATCAGAGTATATTTGATTCCTCAATCGCAAAAAACTCGTTTATCAGTCGGGAGTTGCACGCGGGTAAAAATTCGCACCGAAAATGAATTTACGTCCGTCTCCTCCGATGGCCAAAATATAATTGAATGTTGGTCCGGGGCCATCTGCTGGAAAAACTGTTCGACTTTTTTTTTCGTGGTGGGGAAAACACCGTACTTCCCGATATCGAAAAGATACAGGCGAAATGAGAAACCCTTGGTGTGAATTCGCACCTATATGTAATCGCAAGGTCAATTCTCAATAATTCTGGCTATGTTGTTTTGTAGAATATTTATTCGAATATTTGATTTTTTAACAGCGTACAGAGGGAGGAGGGCCGGCAGCAGTGCCAAAGAGTGGCGGCAAAGGCTCCAGCAGCGGCAGGAGGAGCGGTCGCGGAAGGAGGCCGTGGCCAAGACTTTTGCGATATTTTTGAAAACCCTCATGAAAAAATAATAAATAATTAAAATATCGCGAGAACAGGTGTTATTATTACTGTCCCTACTATACTTTTTTTATAATCTAGAAAAACTCATGCATCAATCCTGGAACGTTCTTGATAATAATATCGCATCATATGTAACAGCGAAGTCCGAGGTCAGATAGCATGACAGTGAGAAGCACGCAGGCATGTACAGTCAAGCTATAGTGCTCTGAAAAAAAAGTGTGACATCCGGACATCCGATTTCGAACTTTAATATTATATATGATTATATAGAATTGGATAGAAAAATATATAATGAAAATCCATGTAAGTTTTATAGAACTCTATATAATTATATATAACTCTATATGTATAATTCTATATATATCTCTACGAAATTATAAACAACATGATTGTATGCATGTACATTAGTTTTATAGAAGATAAAAATTAGGTCACGTGGTTTTTCATATTGTAATTTTTGGAAAAAAAAATAAAAAATTCATAGTTGAAATACCAATAAACAATGTGTAATGTTTTATTTTATGAATTTCTATTACCATCTCTTCCAGAAACAGTTTCTTTTTTTAGCGCGTTTTCAGCGCCACTAAGCGTATGTACCCCCTTAATTGCGTTATAGTCAACAAGCCAAAAAATATCGATGAAAAATGTTACATTTTTGACGCTTACGCGACTGTGATTAAGCTGTCGATATGATTTAGTTCACAATCGATGGAATTTGTTTCATCTTAGAACAAAATAAATTTTGATATGAATCGACGCTCTAGTTTTCTAATTAGACACTTAAAATGATCAACCTTACATTCGTTTTCTATTTTTTCCACTTCTCATTTCTCCTTTTGCTTTCATTGTTAATTTATTCAATACTATTTTTTTCAAACTTCTGACCAAATTACTCGCATAGATAATAACATTTTCCGAACTCGTTACTCATGGAACACCATTTCTTAAGTTTTCTTAATCCAGCGGAAAATTTTAGGGCTGATCCATCAAGGTCAGTCAGCTTACCGGCTCGTTATTTTTACACTCAGAGACATTTATGCCCATGGGAGCATTAAAATTCGAATTTGACTAAATTAAAGACTATACTCATAAGTGAATACCAATGAAAAGGCGACGAACTGATTATAACTCACCGTAAAACAAAGCGATTTCACGTCACAGGTTATCACTGGCGAACGTAGCACAGAAAGGCAATCTTCGTGAGTCCCGAAAAGGACTGTTTAGAAAATCGAACACAAAAATGCGGAAAATCGCGTGAAAATGAAAATAAATCGGAAAATACAAAAAGAAGGAGACCCACACCGTGACTGTACTTATCGCGCTAGAAGAGCTAAGTGATCACGCTAGCGTGGGCTGTTTCGCTGGCGATTCGCAGTTGTTTTCATCCCCTTGGCAACGGAACGAACAGGCGACGTCTAACCATTCAATGCGAAAATAGTCTCTATTGTTTAAACGAACTTTAAAATTCATCTGTTTCTGCATGGCGGTTGGAGCGAGCAGAAAAATGTCAATGACCTGCAACATTGTCGTTCGTTCTGTTTATTACTTCACAGCTTCTCAGCTGCTATACAGAATACGATGATTAAGGGGGGTCCCTCATGAAAAGTGTGAAAAATATGTCAAAATTCAACATTTTTTTTCTCGTTCAGTTTATTATAAAATTTAAAAAGACTTTTTACACAATCAAAAGTATAATTTAAAGTATTAATAACCATTAAACAAATTTTTATTTTTGTATTGTGTTCGGATGTAGAGGGCGTTATAGATGACGCTTTGTTTTTGAGGCGCTCCGTGGTTGCAAGCCTAGCGCCCTCCCCAGTGGTCTAAAAGAAAAAACCAAAAAAACTCTCAAAGTTAAGGTACAATTGTAGTCCTTATACCTACAATCACCTTAGAAAATCAAAATTTCGAATATTGGCACCATCTTGATTTTAAGGGGGATTTTTTGTTTTTTCCGAATAACTCGCTTATTTTCAACCTCAGAGTAAAAATGGTGGTATCCAAAGATGTGGGAAATGTAATCCCCCACATGTTTGGTGATTATCATTTTTACCCCAGGATCTATATTTATAGAGTTAGACTGCTAATAAGGGTAAAAAAACGTTTTTTTCTGAATTATCTCGTTCATTATCAAGTTTATCGCGAAAATGGTAGAAAATGATCACGTAGGAAATCTTATTTCCTTTAACTTTGGTTATCACCATTTTTAGCCTATAGGATCAATATTTTGAGAGTTATAATGGTGCATTTTTTTTTAAATTTTCTTTATTTCATTTATGACTCAATTAGTTATGAAAATAGTTTGAGTTGAAGGAAATAAAATTCCCTACGTGATCACTTATTACCATTTTTACGATAAACTTGATAATAAACGAAATTAAAAAAAATGGCACCCCTATTTTAATTATAACTCTCAAAATATTGATCCTAGGGTAAAAATGATGATAACCAAAGTTGAAGCAAATAAAATTTCCTACGTGATCATTTCGTACCATTTTTGCGATAAACTTGATAATGAACGAGATAATTAAAAAAAAAAAACGTTTCTTACCCCTATTAGCAGTTTAACTCTATAAATACCGATCCTAGGGTAAAAATGATGATCACCAAACTTGTGGGGAATTACATTTCCCACAACTTTGAATACCACCATTTTTACTCTAAGGTTGAAAATAAGCGAGTTATTTCATTCAATGCGAAAATAGTCTCTATTGTTTAAACGAACTTTAAAATTCACCTGTTTCTGCATGGCGGTTGGAGCGAGCAGAAAAATGCCAATGACCTGCAACATTGTAGTTCGTTCTGTTTATTACTTCACAGCTTCTCAGCTGCTACTCGAGCTGCTATACAGAATACGATGATTAAGGGGGTCCCTCATGAAAAGTGTGAAAAATATTTCAAAATTCAACATTTTTTTTCTCTTCGTTTTTGACGCTTTGTTTTTGACGCTTTGTTTTTGAGGCGCTACGTGGTTGCAAGCCTAGCGCCCTCCCCAGTGGTCTAAAAGAAAAAACCAAAAAAACTCAAAGTTAAGGTACAATTGTAGTACTTATACCTACAATCACCTTAGAAAATCATAATTTCAAATATTGGCACAAATTAAAAAAAAAAAAATTAAAAAATGACCTTTTTCGAAACGCGGTGTGAGAAGTTCGACTTCTCATGCATGGAGAGCGTTTGAGAAACACCCGATTCACACACTCTTACTGAGCGTGCGTAAAGCAATTTGCTTCTCGCACGCCGTGCGTAAAGCATTTAGCTTTGAGCACAGTGATTGGAAGAAAATCTTTGCTATTCGCACAGGGTTACAGCTTCACGACTTATAGACTCAAAGTAATCAGTTGTTTACTAACAATTACACTTGGCGGTGCTCGGACGGCTGGGCCAATGTATCAAACAGCAGACGCTCCCGGGTAACAATTCGAAGTGGCAGCCATACGGCCGCTCTCTGGCCAACCGACCTGCCAATGTGGCCGCCATGTGGGTTTTATCATGGCTAGTACCTGGTTAGTACCTGGCAACGACGACCAAACTATGTGGCTCCTTCATGGCAGCTAGCTGGTTAGACAGCATAGCTCACTTATGGTTACGACCTGGCAGCGACATGGCGGCGCTTTCTCGCTGCCATGTAGAGGCCAACTAGCTGCCTGGTAACAATTCATTGTGGCAACCATACGGCCGCTATATGGCCAATCCACCTAACCTATCGGTTTTATATTGGCTTTTACCTGGCAACGACGACCAAACTATGTCGCTCCTTGATGGCAACTGGGTCGATAAACAATATAGTTAATTTATGGTTTTGATCCGGCAGCGACATGGAAGCGCTTACTCGTTGCCATGTAGGGGCCTACTAGTTGCCAGTAAATTTGATACCTATCTGAAACGTGAAAGCCATGAAGTAACCATGAAATTTCCCCAGCTAGCTGTCATGTCGCAGCCACCCTAATTTTAAACGAACGCCGCTACTTGGGTTCTATTCTCCCTCAAGTATATTTATTTTATTCACACAGTATTCATTCCAGAAGAACTGTTGTGAAATATACTACCGCGAAGGCGGTATGAGTCGCTTGACTCGTAGATTAATTATGATTGTGGTCGGCTGGCAATGGGTAGGTGTAGTCAAGCCAACGTTACTTTACTTGCGAGCATTGCCGCTCATCTACCGGCAAGGCAAGGTACTAAGGTGGGTGGCAACGCAACGTATGGACCAGGTAAGTGCCAGACTACCTTAAGACATGGCCGTGTCAGCTTGCCCCACGTAAAAGCTATATGGCATGGCAAGGTAGCGGCCAGGTGGTCGCCAGTTAACGTTAAGACATGGCAGTGCCAGGTTAGCCCACATAAAAGCCATATATCATCGCGAGGTAGCGGCCAGGTAGTCGCCAGTTAACATCAAGACATGGCAGTGCCAGGTTGGCCCACATAAAAGCCATATATCATCGCGAGGTAGCGGCCAGGTAGCCGCCAGTTAACATCAAGACATGGCAGTGCCAGGTTGGCCCACATAAAAGCCATGTGGCATCACGAGGTGGCGGCCAGGTAGCCGCCAGTTAACGTCATGACATGGCAGTGCCAGGTTAGCCCACATAAAAGCCACATGGCATGGCGAGGTAGCGGCCAGGTAGTCGCCAGTTAACGTTAAGACATGGCAGTGCCAGGTTGGCCCACATAAAAGCCATATATCATCGCGAGGTAGCGGCCAGGTAGCCGCCAGTTAACATCAAGACATGGCAGTGCCAGGTTGGCCCACATAAAAGCCATGTGGCATCACGAGGTGGCGGCCGGGTAGCCGCCAGTTAACGTGATGACATGGCAGTGCCAGGTTAGCCCACATATAAGCCATATGGCATAGCGAGGTAGCGGCCAGGTAGTCGCCAGTTGATGTTAAGACATGGCAGTGCCAGGTTGGCCCACATAAAAGCCATATGGCATCGCGACGTGGCGGCCAGGTCAATGCTGGGTAGTGACAAGACATGGCAGTGCCAGGTTGACCCACATGAAAGCCATATGGCATCGCGACGTGGCGGCCAGGTCAATGCTGGGTAGTGACAAGACATGGCAGTGCCAGGTTGGCCCACATAAAAGCCATATGGCATCGCGACGTGGCGGCCAGGTCAATGCTGGGTAGTGACAAGACATGGCAGTGCCAGCTTGGCCCACATAAAAGCCATATGGCATCGCGACGTGGCGGCCAGGTCAATGATGGGTAGTGACAAGACATGGCAGTGCCAGCTTGGCCCACATAAAACCAAGGTCGTGGTGCAAGGTGGCGGCCAGGTCAATGCTAGGTAGCAAGTGTACATTGGATACATAGTCAAAAGCTATATTAACTAGCCTTGTAGCTGCCAGGATGGCGCAACATTGGTAGCCTAGCTGAATTAGCCTTACTATCGCCATGTGGAAAGGCCATGTTGAAACCATATAGCCGCCGCATGGTTATCGAACATTAACCTGCTATGTGGCTGGCTGACAGCATTGCCGTACTAATGCCACATGGCATTGATGTGGCTTGTGGGCTGGCCATGTAAATTGTTACCCGGGCTGTGATAATTTTTTTTTTTTAACACCTTTTGGTGTATCTCCACTTCAGAATGTAGCCTAGACGCTGTGTGCAGTAGACCTTTTGCTGGTCAACCGTACACATCGTTATATACGTAATAAATTTACCATTAATTATTTTGGAACTTGGTTATTTGTTTTTGTGGGGGGCTTCGCCCCCCACCCCCCCCCCAGCGGGGGCTTCGCCCTCTGCACCCCGAGCAGGGGCTTCGCCCTGGACCCGTCCACCGATTTCGGATATCGACACGAAACCACTATCTTTAGGTCGAACTTCTCACGACTCGGTTCAAAAAATAGTATGTGCGACGCGTGCGAAGCAGGTCATATTCGACTCGTGTGATTATCGCCCTCGCTTCGCTCGGGCGATAAAATTCACACTCATCGAAAATCACCTGCTTTACGCACTTGTCACACAATCTACTATTTTCCGCCATTTTCTAGTGAAAATGAATACAAAAATTATTTTTTTCAATGAAAGCGCATTCCTTTACGAACATAATAGTCCAGTCGATAGAGACATAAAATTTGGCTAACCTGGAAAACATTAGGGGGTGCGATTTTTTTTTTATACTAAGGGAGGGAGGGAGGTATAGTTGGGAGTGTAAATCTCGATTTTCGGGAAGATCCCCCTAGTGCTTTCGCCGCCATCTTGATTTTAAGGGGGATTTTTTTGTTTTTTTCGAATAGCTCGCTTATTTTCAACTTGAGAGTAAAAATAGTAGTATCCAAAGATATGGGAAATGTAATTCCCCACATATTTGGTAATTATCATTTTTACCCTAAGATCGATATTTATAGAGTTAGACTGCTAATAGGGGTTAAAAACGTTTTTTTCAGAATTATCTCGTTCATTATCAAGTTTATCGCAAAAAGGGTAGGAAATGATCACGTAGGAAATTTTATTTCCTTTAACTTTGGTTATCACCATTTTTAGTTTAGGATCAATATTTTGAGAGTTATAATCAAAATAGTGGTGCATTTTTTTTTTAATTTTCTTTATTTCATTTATGACTCAATTACTTATGAAAATAGTTTGAGTTGAAGGAAATAAAATTTCCTACGTGATCATTTCGTACCATTTTTGCGATAAACTTGATAATGAACGAGATAATTCAGAAAAAAAACGTTTCTTACCCCTATTTAGCAGTCCAACTCTATAAATATCGAACCTCGGGTGAAAATGATGATCACTAAACTTGTGGGAAATTACATTTACATCATTGGCAAATGAAATTTTTTGTAGAAGGGAAATTTGATTTGAAAAAAGGCTAGGAAAAATAGTGAGCCACAGGGACACCATCGATAAACATTACTGTACTATAAGGTCTGAAAATGGGGATTTCACCCACGCGAAGCGTGCGGGTAAAACGTCCATCATCACACTGCGAGTGAAGCAAAGTACTTAACCAGTCAGAATTCTATAAATTCATCGAAATTAACTAGTCGCTTGTCAACCTATGATAAAAAATTAAGGGGGGCGGGGGAGGGGGGTATACTCGAATTTTACCGACCGGTCTATTTCTTGATTTTCTCCGAAACGGGGCTATCAAGCGACTTGTCCTTTTGACAGCGGATGTTTGACGAGTAATGAGTTCGAACTGGTACGTTTGATCGGATGAAATCGAGATTTTTTTTCATCGAAAAGTGTGGGCGTGCTATTTATTTTTATATCACAGCCTATATACGCATCAAAAATGCGAAATCGGCCTCTAGAGAATTCATAAATATACGAGCTATAAGTAAAAGACGATATATGTTACAACCGATATGATTCTATATTTCCATTTCTATTATTTTCCCAATATTCTCCTATTCACACGTTTCCAAGAGAGCTACACCTTCTCGATTTAGAAACATCTATAGAATTTAATAGATTGGGATAGCTCCGAAATCAAAAACTTGAATCCATTCTTACAAATCTTAATTATCTACATCCCTATCAGGCTTCTCTACCACAATTGTCCATGTGAGAAACATATAGGCCCATTCATGCGAACGACCGCTTGGCTTTCCCATAATAAGTGGTGTGTGGGACATTCCATACCACTGTGACCTGCATTTTACCCTTGACGTCTCGAATTGGGCCCACGATTTCTTATATGATTGTTCTAACTCTCAGAGGGATTCATTTCAGTCCTCTCAGATTCGGAAAAATGTAATCTTTTTCGGGTAGGTATATTATTGCATAGGGGTTCGTGTGTAAAAACAAAAGAACAAGAACAAGAAAACGAAAACAGGCATGCCATAATTACTACGAATTGCTTCTATTTGGCATCGACGTTGTAGGATGCAGAAGAGGCTTCGAGATACATTATTTAAAGCATCGGATGATGTGAAATGATTATTCGGTAGAACTGGGCTTTGCAGAATATCGTGTTCCACAGAATATTGTATTCTGTAGAACTTGTATTCTGTAGAACTTGTATTCTGTAGAACTTGTATTCTGTAGAACTTGTATTCTGTAGAACTCGTTTCTGTAGAACTTGTATTCTGAGGAACTTAGAATCTGTAGAACTTGTTTCTGTAGAATCAACCCTCCCTCATTTTTTCTGTAGAAACAGACCTGCAGCACATTTCACGCCACATTTATTCTGTAGAACCGGTGCCCGCTCGATAATTTGTCTGTAGAACGTGCTTCTGTAGAATAGTTTCTGTAGAACTTGTATTCTGTAGAACTTGTTTCTGTAGAATCATCCCTCTCCCATATACAGGGATGATACGGGTATGGTTTCCACTCAGTCACAGCCAACTCGGCACCCTCCAGGTTTTTCGTTTGTTTATTGCAAACTGGCCATCCACTTTTTTATTTCTTTCTGATCGAATTGATGCGAAAAGCAAGGTATACAAGGTGAGTGAAAATAATTCATCTAATTAATGTTATTAGAATAGGTAAATGATTCAATTGGTTTTAATCAATTTTATTATGTTCAACAATTTTTTAAATATCAATATAATTATGATAATAATAATCTGAACAAAAACACGAATATAATGATGATAATAATACTAAAACGCAAAGTATAGGTTAGTGAAAATAATTTATCTAATTAACATCATTAGTATAAATTATTCAACTGGTTTTAATTTTATTATATTATTATTATTATTATTATTAATTTTTTATTTTATAATTTTTTTTTTAATTTTATTCATAACATGAACATGAACAGGAACAAATACAAATACAATAATAATGATAATAATGATTAATCAATAAATTTATTTATTAATTGATTTTATTATATTATCATTTCTTTTATGATCATAATCATTGATATCATTATTATGATTATTAATAATATAATAAAATCAATCAAAACTAGTTGAATAATTTATACTAATGACGTTAATTAGATAAATTATTTTCACTAACCTATACTTTGCTTTTCAGTATTATTATCATCATTATATTCGTGTTGTTGTTCAGATTATTATTATCAAAATTATATTGATATTTGAAAAATTGTTAAACGTAATAAAATTGATGAAAACCAGTTGAATCATTTACCTATTCTGATAACATTAATTAGATGAATTATTTTCACTTACCTCATATACTTTGCTTTTCGCAAGCATCAATTCGATCAGAAAGAAATAAAAAAGTGGATGGCCAGCCTGCAATAAACAAACGAAAAGCCCGGAGTGTGCTGAGTTGGCTGTGACTGACAATGAGTGGAAACCATACCCGTATCATCCCTGTATATACGTATATATATAATATATATATATATTGTAACGTATTCGGCAATACCACCATGCCGAAGCACACCGACAACGAGACACACACAAGCATGCCGATCAGCAGGCGTCACGTGACACAACAATCGGTATATAAGAGGCCAAGCAACAGCGAACAGGCAGCGTTAGTTGAGCCAAAGCGGTCGGCACGTCTCACAAGTAATTATTATTTCGCCAGTCTGCCAAAGCGGCGACTGAGCAACTTAGAGTCACTTATATCAAAAATTATAGATCTTTTAGCCAAAGCGGCAGTAGAATCTAAATTCAAAATTCGGCAAAAACAATACTAAAGCAGTATTTAGACAAAAATCGAATCAATCAAAATATTAAATTGATAGAAAACCTCAAATCACTCAAAATCAATTTAACTCACTCTGAACAAACTAATTCGAAATCAAAGAACAAAACGCTCAAAGAAACGCTCATAAAATTAAGTTAGAATAAGTGATTCGGTAAGAATGGTAAGAAACCAATTTATTGTAAAATAAGCAATTTTCATTCCCTTGATTAAAAGTAGATATTCTATGCGGGTTCTGGATCAACGCGTGTTAGTGCACACATACATGCACGCACACACGCGCACCTCTCCGTGTCCGTGTGGGGGGGGGTTGAGGGTGAGGGTTATGACGTCACACCTACGTCACCTGACGTCACACCTACGTCAACTGACGTCACACTACGTCACGTGACGTTGCAGCTACGTCACAGCAGCGGCATGACGGGTTCGATCGGGGCCCTGGCGTTAAATTTTTCGCGGCAAGGGTGGAGGGTCGCTCCGCGGGGTACACCCCTGACGATTCTCGGAATTTCGCTAACGGTTCGCGGGATCGTTCGTTACGGAATGACGGTACACTCCCTTAATATGACGTCACGCACCCTTACTGGAACATGACGTCACACACCCTTGATATGACGTCACGCACTCTCAATATGACGTCACACACCCACGTCGCACATCCCACCCCCCTGCGTCAGAGTCTTCTAGAAGCTTCCCCAGGGTCATTCCGGAAGCTTCGGGTGGACAAACAGTTCCTGGAACGAAATGACGTCACACGTATGAAGAACGTGCGGATGCGATTCCGATAACCAACGATTCGTGGAACTTCTCAAAAACGAACGGTTCCCGGTATGTCCTTCAAGTTCTTGGAATTATCGGCATCCTGTGAGACGTGACAAGTTTCGGAGAGTTTGTTATTCGATACCCCAGCCCGATAACTAACGATTCGTGGAATTTCTCGAAACAAACAGTTCCCGGTATGTCCTTCGTTTCCCAGAGACGCGAAGCATTGTTTCATCATACGACGTATCAGACTTTTAGAAATATCTGTCGGATAGAATAAACCCTGTGCTAAAGATGCAACCCTTGATTGCAGAAGACGAGTGGTGGGGGAAAACCATTATAAAAGTTGAGAATTCGCACTGGAACATCACATTCCACAATTATTTCTCGAATGGCTCAAACCATTCTCAAACACCGTGAATTAAAAGCGCGACTCGAGCTGTTAATAAAGAATATCAACGAAGTGAAAGATCTGATCCAGACAAAATCAGACATCAACCGTCTCACGAAGAAACTTGAAACGATAAAGATTTGACTGAAAACATGGATCTCTCCGCGATCAACAAATTGGGTCGTTTCGAGGAATTCCTCCCGACAAAAAAGCTGAGTGACCTGGAGGTGTTGAAAGCCTATCCCATTACCGATCTCCGAAAGGTGCAGACCAAATTTGGAGTCAGGATAGTGGTGGATGTGGACAACGGATTCTGTACCTTCTTACCAGCTCGAATGATGAAAATTTTGAAGGATGACGCTGACTTGTTGCAGAAAATGAGAGATGCCGCCGACGAGAACCGCTTACATATGAAGTACCTCGGTGGAAAATATAATCAAATCGAATTCAACTACATATGAATTTTCTATTGAAACACACACACACACACACACACACACACACACCATATTTTATTATTCAATGTATGTTATATATGTTAATTTGAACAACTGTATTTTTCATTTCTTTTTTATAGAAATAATAACTATATTTCGTAAATCTATAGTATAAGATTGAATATTATTCAAATAAACGTATAACATAAAACCATTCAACTATCATTTACCAACGAACCCTCATACATTTATTATATAGTATACTATGTTTGATATATTACGCTATAATATAATGCGTAGAACCTGAGCAGGAGTCTTCGAAGTATACACAAGATAAAAAAGATAGTAGTAAATATTATGAACGATGATCCGTACTGTTTTCTCTGGTCGGTCATAGCGGCTCTTTTTCCGGTGGACCGTCTTATCACCTGTAACGTGAACCCTCCGACGCGAGGAGTTCGCTGTATGAAGTATGAATTCACGACTGTAGCTGTGGTTCGTCTCACCTGAGCCGTCGAACGTCAGGACGAGAACGTCACCTCCAACGAGGAGTTTCTCGAAACCTGTCGGTGAGAGACTTTTCGAATGGAACGATGCTACGGTTAGAGGGTAAGAGGTATCTAGGAAAGGTGTTCGGAAAGGATGCGGTTCACGAGGGAGGGAATTGATGAAACGAGTAAAAATTAATTTTTAATCTTTATTCAGATATGCTCGTTGAACCAATCGTACAATTTTCTTACATTTTCTAAAGCGCAAGTAGTGTTTTTTGAGGAATTCGCATGAATGAAACACTCGCGGGTCGATAGCGGTGGTAATTTAATCAGCGACGGACAGCAAAAGTATCCGAGATCCAGAACAACTTCAACGTTATCCCCCGCCAAATGATTCAACCACTCTACTTTCTCTGCTCCCTTCACGTACACTGTCTTGGCGGTAGATAAGAAAGTGCGGAGGATCTCCTTCACTTTCGAATAAGAGACGTATCCGAAATCCCACGGTAGTCCGTGGTGATTGCGTGTGCACCAGGCGTTCATCGCCCGATACTTGATAGGTAAATCTGTCCACGCGTACGGCGGCTCGAAGAATAACACCGACGGATATTTTCCGTCTGTGGTAATTGCAGCGAGTTCTTTAACCACGAAACGATTTTCTAGCTCTTTGAACCCCTGCAGGTCAACGATGTATTCCATGATGTTCGAACGTTGACGCGAAGAGTGTTCACGTCAGACTAACGAAAGTCAACGGATTCTTCTCGTTTAAGGAATCGTTTGAAAAAAGTTATACTCAAGCGATGATGTTTTTTCTCGAATGTTCGGTTGTGAAGCGTACAGTGTCTGACCGTTTTGTGTAACCCGAAACCAACCCGTCTCGCGTTGTTTACAGGCGCACGTCGTTAAAAAATATAGGTACGCATGCACTTGTCTCCATTGTTACTCAATATCTATCTCTATAGCGTAATGAGATTTAACCATCCTTTTTTAATTAATAAACATAAATATTCGAATCATATGAAAGAGCTCCAAGCTCTCATCTGCAGAGCATTCAACGTTAGAGTTTAAAGCACACACCTCTTTGTATAACCGTGAAAAAGTTTTAAATTTTTAAAATGACTGACCAGTAAGTAGTGTGTGACAAATATATTTTACGATTAGTGAACGTGTATATTTTATGTTTGAACTCATACGTATGATTAAAATTCTAGAAACTATGGGCTGATATCACCCACAGTATATGTGCCAGCCGAATGGTTGGATGAGGATCGATTCCTCGTTCTCTGCGTTATATGGCTCGCGTTGCGTCACTTCCAACAAGGATCTTACGTATTGCTAACCATCAGTTCCATTACAACTGAAATTTCATTTCAAAATGGATCCATAGTTTTTCAAAGATTGGAAAACGACGAGGAATAAAATTTGATTTTGTAAGTTATTGATCACTAAGATCGTGTGATTATGTATATATATGTTATTCTGAAACATTTTTTTTCATTTTGCAGTATTCATCATCGGATCCATCTTCACAATCCCAGTTCGCTTCATTCACGATTCGATTCAAGTTTTTAATTTTACTTTATTTCATTGTTTTCACACGTTATAATGCTTCTGCAATGGACTTATAACTAAATTATCACCTAGTTTTATATATTTATAATACTATCTGTAAACAAATCAATGAATAAAATGAAATAATCAGACTTATACGATTTGAAACTAAATTATCACCCTAGTTTTATATTTTATAATACTATCTGTAAATAATTAGATTAATACGATTTGAAACTTAATTAGTACAGTCTAGTTTTACATCAATTTGCGGACTGCACTGCTGAGCGGATTGTACTCCACTATACGATCGTGTAGAATCAGACAGTAGGCTGAAGTCTGCGGGGTAAACTGAGCTTCCGACTCGAACTCGATACGAATATCCACAGGTCCGGATTTCAGGGTCTCGTTCTGCTTGGAACAGTCGATGACGACGAGTGGGGCGCGTTGCAGGAATTGCGTTCTCGTCAGCAGCGGTTCTGGTTCTTTACCGTAATACGAGGCCTGGAAGCTTGCGTACATCTCGTAGAGTACAGCGTACTGATTACGACCGATGTCGAGATTCAAATTCACGTAGGGATAGCTCTGCGAATTCAGGAACAACTTGACGTCTCTGAGGTTGCAGTGGTCGAAGCGGCTGGCGTCTCTGACCCCGGTGTTCTTTATAGCGGTTTGAAATCCTAGAATAACGTACCGCGGTTTCTCGAGCTGCGTCGACGTCTTGACAGCCCAGACGTGTTTCGTGGTCGTCGGTAGCAAGGGGTACTCGTACATTTCCCAGGTACGGAAACTCACGGGGATAGGTGGATCTCTGGCGATGTAATTAAGCATTTGAATCTTCTGTTTGTCGGAGACTTTGATGTAGGGTATCATCCACTCGATTTTTCTGAGTGAAATTTTAACATTCTCCGCAACGGTTTGCACCACGGCGTTCGTATCAGTATTAGCTCTCGTGAGGATCAACTCGTGTTTGGCGTTGACGATGATTTTACGGTAATCCTCGGCAAATCCCAGTAGCGAGCTCAGAGGTACGGACACGTCGAAGTATCCGTCCGCATTGGTTAATTTATCGTTATCCTCGTTCAACCAACCAGCGTTCTCGGAGAGATGTTTTTGACCAGGGCTCAGAGATACGTAGCTCTTCATAAGACTCGTGAGCCCAACGTTCTTGTTCCGATCGATCTCAACGGCGTTCAGTTCGTAACGCAGTTCCTCGAACAGATGACAGACAGCCATGTTGACCATAGCCGTATGCGGGGTCACGGTAGCTCCATCGGCCTTGGTTAATCGACCGTAGATGTGCAGCGAGCTTTTACTCGGCAGCAGACACAAGTCCTGGTGTTGGACGCTGATCCGAATTTCATCGCTGTTGTTGAAGGTCGACGACGCGTAAGGTTGATGCGTGTGAATCTCGCGGTGTTCGACGGATTCGTCGAAGACGACAGCCTTCTGTATCGTTAAGATTTCTTCCATGGTAACACGCACAAGAGACAGCAGAGACGAACTTTCACTTTTCCAAATTTCCACGAGGTTTGAGATCTAGACTCCTCAGAAACTGAACGTTCCGACGTGTTAGCTCCTTGTGAGGTGTGCGATGACTGACGGATCTTAGGCATATCGGTTGGCTCTTATAGCTTTTACCAACGGCTCTCGTCTCGAACACAATTCCCATTTTCACATTGTCTTCACGTGCAATCTTATCGTGATGATTTCACCACGGAAATTCACCAATTCTCCGTCTTGGTCGACTATTTTCAACCGGAGATGATGTATCGCGCGGACGGCGATCGGGAGATAAATGACGTGCGACGGCACTTCGATGATCTTATATCCCGGTGGAACGACCGGGAAAAATTCGTGAACGGTGTGTACTCGTCGTTCGTTGATGTGGGCGCCTGTCGTGATGTTGCACTCAACTCGCAGGGCGTTGATTTTCAAAATAGCCACCGGTGAATCGGATTTGTGAGTGACATTGGGTTCCAAGATGCGCGGTGTGAATCCCAACAGTCGACCGATCGAGTCTTCGGGTATGAAATTTATGCGTCCGCTGCATTTGATTTCGCTGCGCAACTCGTTGTTGTTGGGTCTGATGCTGACGGAGACGTCGGGTAGTACCTTATGCAGGTACCTTTCGATATCTTCGATCTCGTAGCTACCGGTGGGTACAGTGACGACTCGATTTTCCACGTGAAACTTGTTGTTACCCTCATCGATGTTGGGAATCGAGTTGAAGGTTAGCAATTCGATGAGTCCCAGAGCGTAATTTTTCGCTGGAGACAACTCGATGGGTGGAAAATATTGAGTCTCCAGGACGGAGGACGTTCCCGACAGCGTTAAGGTGAACGAATCGTCCATGACTGACGCCGCGTCGTTGCGTCGCGTTGACTTTATAGTTGTCCGCTGAGGAACTTGAGGCACAGGTGTCCGTATACCACCGTGTCATAGTCCTGATAACTTTCATGATTGTATTTTACGCTACCAACGCCGAGATAGTCCATCAGATCTTTCGGTGGTCGTAGGTTACCGAAACTGTCGAAATAGACAACGTCGTTGCCGCTCTTCTGGTACGCGACCCAGTGCGTACCCGACCCAGGACCGGACTCAGGTAGATCGTTTCTCATGAAAACTCCGCGAAAGTGTGGGATTTCCATAATTTCAACGTACTTTTCCAGATCGACGTCGGTCAGTGCTCGGCGCGGTAGCTTCACGCGTTTTTTGGCTTCAGATAGAGTCCCATACCTTTTTTGTAAGGTTTGAGGAACAAACCTTTACCCAGAGCGATAGCTTCCATCGTCTCGTTGTGACGTTTACTTTCCTCCAATCGTCGTTTGGCGGCGCTGGCGTCGTTCACAGCTTTCGCTATACCCGCCGCACCACCGGTCAGCGCTCCGGTGGCACTCAGACCGGCAAGAATCGGTATAAGGAAGGGTAAAAAGCCCCCCACTTTCGAGGGTACGGGCAAGACGCGCGGTGACCGCACCTTCCTCTTTCCACCGGCTTTCCGGACAGCTTTGCAGGCACCCTGAAGCGCAAACTTGACGGGATCCCCACCCGCACGCATCGACTCCTTCGCCGACTTGACGATTTGTTTCAAGGATGTCGTTACGGGATCGTTTTTCTTTTTCTTCTTCAGACCCATTCCGAACCTAGCCTTGGCTTTCATGGTGTTAGCTATTCCCCAGGCTGCGGCTTTCTCAATGATGCTCGCGTCTTTGGCGAAGACCCGTTGCCAGGCTCGGTCGGCAAGCACCTTGTCAGCCTGGTTTTTCGAGGTGACGTTCTCCCGATTCGTTGAGTACGCGATGTCGTGCTCTTTGCACGCGGCATCGAGAGGATTGATGCCGGGATCGCCGCGAGCTAACCTCTCAGCTAATTTCGTGCCGGGTCCGCAGTACTGGTAGCCAGGTATGTGTAATTCAACCGGAAGTTTGTTGATGATGCGGTTGATCAACCCTTTACCGCCTCGTCGTTGGTTCCGGCGTCTGTGCACAATCATCGTCACATCACAACTGACTCTGACTCTATAAGACGTTGGTTTATATATCTCACTCGTTAGTCGTCGTTGAGATGGAGTTCGAGAAAAAAACGACTGAGTTACCGGTGACGAACTTCGATGAAATCGCTCAACGAACGGTGAAGAAGCGAGCGAAACGACACGGAGAATTACTACCGAACAGCGTGCGAGCGGTCTTCTGCGGTCCGTCCAATTGCGGCAAGACCAACGCCCTTTTAGCCCTCATAACCCACCCCAACGGTCTCAGATTCGAGAACGTCTACGTCTACTCGAAATCACTGAGTCAGCCCAAGTACCAGTTTTTGATGAAAATACTGGAGCCCGTCGAAGGTGTCGATTATTTCTCCTTCAACGAGCACGAGGAGGTCGTCAAACCTCTGGACGCGCGACCCAATTCGATCATGATTTTCGATGATATAGCGTGCGAAAAACAGGATAATGTGAGAGCCTTCTTTTGCATGGGGCGACACAGAGACGTCGACTGTTTCTATCTCTGTCAGACGTACGCTCGTATCCCGAAACATTTGGTACGTGATAACGCTAATTTGCTGGTACTCTTTCGCCAGGACGAGATGAATCTGAAGCACGTCTACGATGATCACGTTAACACGGACATGGCGTACGCGCAATTCAGAGATTTGTGTTCCGCGTGTTGGAACGATGATAAGTACGCTTTCGTTGTTATCGATAAGGAAAGCGAAATGAACGAAGGTCGATATAGGAAAGGATTCGACTGTTTTGTGAGCATGAACAAGTGATAAATGTATCACGTTCGTATAACGGTGAGACAGTCGCGTTCCAGACACAGCTGCGTCAACATGCAGGGTACAGACATTCGTGAGCAGAGGAACGTTCTGCGTGGTATCGCGAGAGCGAGCGACGCGATTCGTCAGAAACATCGAACGCTGAGGTCAGACAGCGAGGCTGTCGAACGGACGATGAGCGATGTCTTCAAACCGATAGTTACTCCGCTTGAACAATTGGTGAAAGTTTCCATTCCGATCAAAAAGGAGATGAAACCGATCGAAGATGAAACTGAGCAGGATACGGAAACTGAAACTTTTGTGACAGAGGATGAAAGGGAAGAAGAGAGAAGAGTGCCAGCGAAACGTAGACTTACGGACATCTTACCATCGCCACCACCCGATAAACGTAAGGAAATCTCTGATGATGAGATCCAGCAACCGCCTGGAGAAATGCAAACTGAACCGTTTCCAACAACGGATGATAAAGGGAGGAGAACGAGGAAAGCACCGATGAAACGTGGACGTACCGATATCGCACCACCACCGCCAACGGAGCATAAACGTACGAACATCTTACTATCACCTATAGAATGGAAACGTACGAACATCTTACCATCACCTATAGAATGGAAACCTACGAATCTCTTACCATTACCGAGAAAACACGAGCGTATGGACACCTCGCTACCACCAAACGTCTCACCGTCATCAAAAAAACGCAAATGTAAGGACGTCTTACCGTCACCACTACCACCGACCAAACGCGTGCGTAGAGACCCGTCGTTGAGAAAACGTAAGTGTAAGGACATCTTAACGTCACCACCACCGACAAAACGCGAGCGTGGAGACCCGTCGTTGAGAAAACGTAAGTGTAAGGACATCTTAACGTCACCACCACCGACAAAACGCGAGCGTAGAGACTTCTCGTTGAGAAAACGTAAGTGTGAGGGAGTCTTACCGTCGCCACCGCTGACGAAACGCGGGCGCGTGGACGTCTTACCGTTACCACCGTCGCCGCCGAAACGTGTACGTAGAGGTGAGGGAGTTCTACCCAAGTACATGGTTGCTCGGAAAGACAGGAGAGTGGATTACGTTCACTGGGACGATCCCAACGAACTCGTGGACCGGCTTCGGCTGCTCCTATCGTCGCAAGCCGCCGGCAATTCAAACCACTCCAACGAAATCATTTCCATCATCGAGGAACTGCGTAAGGCTGGAATCATTTATTAATCGAGTCGTGCGACTAGTCGGCGTCATTTGCACGTCGACCGTTGAAGAGCCCGTGCGAAAGATGAGCGTGGACGTGTTCGGACGACAGATCGCAAGAGGCGCGATGAAGAGTGGTAGTCGCAGTCCGCCCGGTGAAGGGTTCAAGGTCACCACCGACGGTCAGTACGATATAGACAACAAGAGACTGTGCAACGTCGCCGATCCTCGAGAGTCGAGCGACGCCGTATCCGTGAAGAGTGTGCAGCATATCGTACAGCAGGAAGTTCGCACGGTGTACCGAGTCACGTCGTCGTTGCAGAACACTACCGAGAACAACGACGTGATGATTCACGCTTTACAATCCGAGTTTCGAGATAACCTGAAGAAGCAACATCTCGACAGCGAAACGCTTCAAGATCTCATAACCGCCAACTCCGAGCTCGTTTCTCGCCTGGAAGCTCGACTGAGAGCACTTGACGAAGCCACCGGAGACAACACTTCCATGATTCGAAGTCTCGAATCGAACGTGAACGAGGCGTTGAAACGAATCAGAACGGATACCACAGGTGGACACGAACTGGTACTTCGTAATTCCCGAGCGCTCGAACAACTCGACGCCAGATTGAACGCGCTGGAGCATGGATAAGAAGGCGGTGGTGACGGAAGAACTTCACAGACCCGCTCGTAGACATTACCCTCGTCGTCGTGTCGACGTGCGTGGGTTGGACGAGACGTGGCAAGCCGATCTCGTCGACATGTCGGCCTACGCAACGTGCAACGGCGGCTACAAATTTATGCTCACCGTTATCGACGTGTTTTCGAAATTCGCCTGGGCAGTGCCGATAAAGACGAAAACTGGATCGGATGTGACGAGTGCTATGAAATCCGTGTTAAGAAGAGGGCGTGTACCTAAAAATTTACACGTCGATCGGGGTAAGGAGTTCTACAACAGCGATTTCAAAGCTCTGATGCGAACCTCCGGAATCAGATTGTACTCAACGTTCAGCAACCTGAAAGCGTCGATCTGCGAACGTTTTAATCGCACTTTGAAAACGAAAATGTGGAAAGAGTTCTCACTGCGAGGCAGTTACAAGTGGATGGATATATTACCGCGATTGATATTAACGTACAACGAGACCAAACATCGAACCGTCGGAATGAAGCCAGCCGACGTCACTCGGGCGGATGAACAGCGACTGCTGCGAGATGTGTATCGAAATCCTCGAGCGAGTCGAACGAGGAAAACGAAATTCAAGGTCGGAGACAAGGTTCGAATCAGCAAGTACAAACACGTCTTCGAGAAAGGATATACAACGAATTGGACAACGGAGATATTCACGATAAGTGAAACGAGGAACACCGATCCGGTGACCTACAAGCTCGTCGACTATCAGGATCAGTCGATCGAAGGAGGTTTCTACGAGGAAGAACTCACCAAAGTTGAATATCTCGATATTTATCTGATCGAGAAAGTACTGCGCAGACGTGGAAATAACTTGTATGTAAAATGGTTAGGATTCGATAATTCGCACAACAGTTGGATAAATAAGTCTGACTTGTAAGGTTTAATAATAATAATAAAGATACAACGTTCAACGAATGTGTGACACCTATGTACAGTTTATTTATATATATCATAACCCCACGGAAGCGTGTCCGTCGTATCGGGAAATATGATCCTCTTATCATCGTTCCAGCTCAGCGCTATCCTCGTCTGCGACACCGTATAAACCTGATGATTCTTACTTTGAATTGAATTTTGATTTCTTGTTAGATTTTGATGCTGCAGAGCACATTGTAGATAATCATCGAAAGTTATAGTTTTCAGTGTAGCCCCCTTGACTCCCTTGGCACGTTTCCGCTCTCTATTTTCACCTAGAACCTTGAAGGAATATAATTTAGCTCTTAAACCTATAAACTCAGTCATTATCTTCCCGTTATTTTCATCTTTCATCAATCCCAACACTTTTTTGTTGACCAACGACATCCTGTAAATATTTTCCGGAGGATAGTCGGAAGTATCAAATCTGTCCAAATCACGTTTCATGAGTTCGTATATATCAGGTACGGTAAAGTGATATATGAGACTATCCGTATCGGTATACATAAGCTTTGCTCGATGATCAAATCTGCTTTTTATATAACTATAATGGAAATCGTAAACGTAAGTTTTAGAGAGATCTAGAATAGAGAATCCTGCATATACAGGTTTATTGAATTTAATTTTCGTTCGACTTAATTCAATTATTAACATATCTTCACCGAATATAGTACGGCTATGAAAATTTGGTTTAGCGATGAGCGCTTTTGCTCCGTGTCTACCATCCCACTTTCTAATTAACCGCACATCTCTGTGTTTTCTTACATTTTCCATAGTTTTCCCGAAAACAGCGTTGTTCATAAGTTTATAAAAATTCTTTTCAAAATCGTTGTTTGACTTTTTTCTCAATTCGGTATTCAAATCTATATATTTCTTAAGCCACTGTGCTTGTTTGAATTTTAATACCCGATGAATTTTTTCTAACTTCATACCTAAGCTCAAACACTGTTTCAAAACTTGATAGTGAATGACGTACCGTTTCTTTGCGAAAAGAGTAGTTGTTAATTTAGATTTATTGCATGTCGATAGAGGTGGAATGTAATGCTCCGGACACAATGGTAAGTCTTTGTGAGAGTCCTGAAGTTCTCGCGGATATTCTAAATCTACTTCAAGTATGTAACCTATGGAGGATTCGTTCGAAACATCTGAGACATCGAGTTGTTCGAAATTCGACATCCACTCGAAGGAGCTATACGGTAGGAAGTGACTCATAGCTGCACCGTATAAATTATTAACATCGAAATACATGAGGTATGATTCTTCCTGACTCGGGTCGAATGCTGTCCCCATGTATCTGTTGTTGGCTTTAGCGTATCTGTTCGAGCATTGAGCCACACACCGCCGCGAATGCCTCTTTCTATAAACATCAACATATCAATATCAACGAGGAGCTCGAGTTCAACACCCGTGCACTTGAGCATCGCGTCGAACGAGAGGCCTGGCGCTGTATAATAGTGTAAAGGATCTAAATTATAAGTGGACCAACAATTACTTCTAAAATTTTGAAGAATATCCGCTAAAAGAAGCACGTCCGTTTGCAGATATAAATCTGAATATTGACCCAAGGTCTTGATATGAAAAGTTTGCCAAACATCACGAGCATGCGAATAACCATCCTCCGAAACACCTGTATCATTTAATTTTGAATAAAATTTTTCTATAGGAGGTAACTGTGTTTCTTCAAGGATCTCCCAATTGTTTACATATTCATAAGGGAAAACACCTTTCCTTGTCAATAATTGAAATTCTTCAACGTTCGTACAATGCTTACGTGTAATCAATTTCTGCTCATCATTCAGATAAGAAGCTAATTTTTCTAGACTACTCGGCATGAATCTGAACGAATCAATGAACCTAAAATGTATGGATGTTCCCTTCACACTTTTTGTAAAGGATATATATCTATCCTTGTCAACTGGTAAGAGACTGATCGAACCTTCGAAAGATATTGCTAAGGTTTTGATTAAAAAGTGTGAGTCATAACCTGATAAATTGTGGAAGACCACTGGAATGATATGTGAATCTTGATAATTTAAATTGCAGCCTTGATGCGCTGCACCGCGATATTTACCGGTGAAATGACAATGATCGCGATGTTTCATGTCCTGATGTGTAAACGGTTTTTCACAAACGTGACAAGTCTTAGCTGAATGGAATTCTTGTTTCTGATTATGACTCAACGATTCCATAGGTACGGTACGCTTGAAATAAGGTTCCAAAGCATGAACCATTTTCTCCAGCTCGCTTACAAACCATTCTATACAATCCTTTCCACGGTTGATTCTGAATTCAGAAATTGAATCGTTGAAAGTACAATGTAAATAGTAGGCGATACTATGCGGGACGTGTTTTTCATACACCCTTCTGTTGTCAGACTCAGATGCATCATTAACCGATTGTAAGAGGCATTCGAGATCAGCGTAAATACAAAACGGAACGTCCTCTTTATGTTTAAAGTTTTTGAATTTTAAGATTCTATCCTTTTCGTCAGGTAATATTACTTTACATTTATTTAAATTCACACAATCTAACCCGTGTTTGATCAAGCAATTTTCATCATGAAAATGACTCAAACATCTATCACAAAACCATGTATGTCCTTTATGCTTTGAAATTTGTGAACTTAACAGTCGAGAAAAATTTTTGATCCATGCAAAATGACATATTGTATCGTTAACGTCATCAATTTCATTCAACTCAATGTCAATTTCTAACATAAGAAGATGTATGGTACGCTTATCTGATTTTACTCTACTTAAATAAACTGGTACTATTTCATGTTCATCTATACCGTAAACATTAATCGTTAAACCATTCAATTTTTCGAATTCCAAAATTTCGTTCAGATTCATGGGAAAATTCAAACCTTCATACCTGAGCACTGTACTGAAGTGCGGATAAGAAGTCGTTCTACTCACATGATCACCCGCCGGAAAAAGAGCTGCCGTGACCGACCAGAGAAAACAGTACGGATCGTCGTTCATAATATTTACCACTGCCTTTTTATCCTGTATATACTTCGGTAACTGTGTGTAAGTGGATATACCTCCTCGCAGTGGTACATATTTATTGATATTCACAGCTATATTTATAATTTCAGTCAACGACCATCCTGAATCCCTTTCCTGGAAGTCTTCGATCTTGACTAACAATTTCTCCTTTACATTCTCGTCAAACCATTCATTGGTGTTCGTCGCTGGTAGAATAGCTTCATTTTTGGTATTGAAGAACTTCATCTCCTCAACAATTTCACCACCTTTTACAGTACTAAATTTACAGGATAAAACTACATTTACTTTCAAATTTCCTTCTTTCCGCAAAATGTTCTTCAATCTGATGATGATTAATTTTTTCGAATCATCCAAAAAATGTTTGAGATCTTTGTGTCGCAAATTCGCTATGACCCCCGTTCTTATTCTTCCCTTGGAAGCTGACTCTAAATCTTCCCACTTTACTCTGTCACTTCTCCGCAATCTCCTTATACCTTCTCCTCTTTTCCGACGCTGCTCAAACCGTGCTCTCAATGACTTTAGGATTCCTATGGTTGTTAAAATTCTCGTTCTTTCCCCGACGGTGGAAGCCTTTTTTCGTAAAATTTTATTCAAAAGCCTAATGTTTCGAGTTCCAAATCGCAGCCATTTCTGTATTTCTACAGTCGATGATCTCTCTTTCAAAATATCGTAAGCATTTTCCATAATGCTGATAAGTTTAAGACACTTGTCTGAATCCATTCTTTACGATCGCTAACAACAATTGTATGTTATGAAAGCTCGAACTTGAATGATGCATTAACATTACAAAGTGATTATTTTATAGACTAGTTTATCGATGAATTCTGACAACTGTGGTTTTCCCCCACCACTCGTCTTCTGCAATCAAGGGTTGCATCTTTAGCACAGGGTTTATTCTATCCGACAGATATTTCTAGAAGTCTGATACGTCGTATGATGAAACAATGCTTCGCGTCTCTGGGAAACGAAGGACATACCGGGAACTGTTTGTTTCGAGAAATTCCACGAATCGTTAGTTATCGGGCTGGGGTATCGAATAACAAACTCTCCGAAACTTGTCACGTCTCACAGGATGCCGATAATTCCAAGAACTTGAAGGACATACCGGGAACCGTTCGTTTTTGAGAAGTTCCACGAATCGTTGGTTATCGGAATCGCATCCGCACGTTCTTCATACGTGTGACGTCATTTCGTTCCAGGAACTGTTTGTCCACCCGAAGCTTCCGGAATGACCCTGGGGAAGCTTCTAGAAGACTCTGACGCAGGGGGGTGGGATGTGCGACGTGGGTGTGTGACGTCATATTGAGAGTGCGTGACGTCATATCAAGGGTGTGTGACGTCATGTTCCAGTAAGGGTGCGTGACGTCATATTAAGGGAGTGTACCGTCATTCCGTAACGAACGATCCCGCGAACCGTTAGCGAAATTCCGAGAATCGTCAGGGGTGTACCCCGCGGAAAATTTAACGCCAGGGCCCCGATCGAACCCGTCACGCCGCTGCTGTGACGTAGCTGCAACGTCACGTGACGTAGTGTGACGTCAGGTGACGTAGGTGTGACGTCAGGTGACGTAGGTGTGACGTCATAACCCTCACCCTCAACCCCCCTCACACGGACACGGAGAGGTGCGCGTGTGTGCGTGCGTGTACGTGTGCACTAACACGCGTTGGTCCAGAACCCGCATAGAATATCTACTCTCAGCCATCGAAGTCATCATCGCGTTGCTTGCATCTAGGTTGGTCATTTTGAAATTTCGATTGATATTTCTAACACGATAATGATCAATTTCCCTCGCTGGGTTATGAGAGGGAAAATTCAGTAATACGTAGACATATACACATACACAAATCTGGAAAATACACTGTTATGCAAGTCACACACTGGATTATAATTCACAGGTATATAAATATATGTCCCGTTCGTGGGATCAAAGGCAGAGAGAGCTATAGTTTCTTTCCTGAGAACTATGTGCGATCCAATTTTGATTTCCGCGATTTGATTAATTAAGTAAAGATGATATAGAAATTTGAAATTAAAGAATTTTTTTTTTTTTTTTTATTTTTTTTTTATTTTTTTTTTTTTTTTTCAGATCGTACTTTAGCAACAAATATATCCCACCGATGCCACCAATTTGTGTTACGTGCGGAGCATGTATTCGAGCGGAAAACTAATATTTATCCACGCAACTACTAAGTAATTTAAAATAACCAATAATGAATGACCTGACTTGGGTCAGATTAGGTATGTAGGAACGTTGTTGCGGAACCCTAGTACGGAGTCGTACGACCTGTCCAAAATGGTTGAGGCCCTAGCTTAATATATATATATATATATATAAAGATAATGAAGGAAAATGAAATAATATAAAATAGGGATTGACTGGTAAAATCAAAGTATATTCTAAAAACGATTAGAGAATAATTGTGAGGTAGAACAATGAAGTTTTAACAGTATTGCGTTTCGAATTAAGGCCTCGGGACGAGGATCCCTAATAATCCTGCGACTAGGGAAATCCCAAAGTCTCAGAGACTGTCGTAGATTGATCTGAGTCCCGGGGTCATGGATCCGATTTTAAATCTATCACACAGCAAATTGTATAAACTAATATAATCTAAGCTCAGACGATATGGATAACAGTTCTACAGGTAGCCGTAACTCTCTCTCTCTTTGTCGATTGACGATCCCATAATGGGTAGGTATCTAAATCGAATCTTGGGGTGAGGATCCCTAATAATCCTACGACTAGGGCAATCCCAAAGTCTTAAAGACTGTCGTAGGCTGATCCGAGTCCCAAATTCGTTATACTGATTTTAAACCTAATACATACGTGACACCAACCAGATCGGCGTGAGCGAGGGAAAATCCCGAAATACTAGAGTTTCTAGTACTGGCTCACTCCGAACGCTGGATGAATTGATTTAAACGAAATCGGGGCGAGAGAGGAAAAATCCCAAAATACTAGAGTTTCTAGTATTGGCTCACCCCGTTTCTATACACTAATAAATGAATCAATGTTGATAACAAATCCAGGTGTAACAGTGAAAGGAAAGAACGGCTAGGCAAAATGCGACTGATTGACTTTTACAGGGCTGATGCCCGATCGTGAAACAGACGGGAGACTTAGCTTTCGTCGTCTGACCGTGGTGGAAGCGGGAGCCGTCAGGTGGTCCAGGTTTCTTTTTACGACACTTCACCAACTATATATATTCAGACTAATTTAATATCGCGGTTTCGTTATTAGTAAATGTATAGAGATGTAATACGGAGATTAATATTTGAAAGACAAGAAAAATTAACCTTTTATTGTTCAATAACTCTCGATGGATATATATATACTTATGTGTCTTTAGCACTGATTTTACGTTTGAAAGAAGGAAAATAAAATGTGTCTATTCACTACGAAGAACCGCAAGCTCTCAAGACCGGCACTTAACAGATTTTCGGAACTTGACTCTACTTGGCTGTTGCTCTCCGGGTTCACGTCAACGCACCTCGCGACTTTACTGACGAAAGACGCTGTTTGCTGGAAAGATGCAGCCAGGTAGCCGCACGCGACAATGTATGTATTAATCCGCGCGGTTAAGTAGCCAATTAGAGGCTTAGTCTATTCGCGGATGAATTAGACGCGTTGTATCCTAGAGAAGATCCGTGGTCCGCGACTCGCGGCTCCCTGTTCCGCCACAGTCAGTTGACAATAATAATTATAAATGTATGCCTTCTGATTTTCTTAATAATTGGCGTACATTCCTACATTCCTTAATCTAATTGTATCCATTAATTACGGGTCACCCACCCCCAATAGATACCCCTATTTGTTCTTGTCTGATTGAGTTATAAATGAGAGGAGTTACGATGAATCGACTATTGGTGCATAGTCAGCAAGACTAGATTTGCTGACTTTTCTAGCGCTCCTAGTTGCTATATGATCTTTTTGTGTTGGGTCTAGTATCGGGACGACGTGACTTTCTGACTTCAACGAGGGAAAGGTGATATTTTGAATAACAGAAGTATCACATCATAGTCATACATACTGATCCCTTCCAAAGACTAATCGACTATCAATCTGTATAGATATGCATCGGATCGTAACACAGACAATCGATCTACTGATATTTTATATGTCTGTGACTGATAATAGACGACGTAGCGGTAGCTGTCACGTCGTAGGTTAAAATGAACTGTCATATTACAATATTGTGTAATTAAATTGTAATATCGTTCATAATACGACGGTATACGATACTATTTCATAAATAAGTAGTACTGAATTGTTAAATTAATTACAGATGTCAATTTCTGTTTATTTATAACATTAGGTTATAAATAACTGTCTTGGTGAAATTTACGCATCTCGGAATAATAAAGTTAATTAGGCAATAGCATACGAAATTGATTCTTTATGAATTCATTGCAGGTGTGGATTTCTGTTTATTTGCTAAATTATTTACAACCGTGCATTTCGTCGGTGACTGACTGATCCGCTGCATCCCTTGGACAAGGAGGGTTACGAACATAGCGATGTGAAAATCATTCATCGAGCAATATAATATACAATATTGTGTAATTGAATTGTGATATCGTTCCTAATACAACAGTTATCTATTTCATAAATAAGTAGTCATGAATTTTTGCTTCATTCTACACAGCAATCAAATACACAATTAAATAGATTTACAATAAGAACAATAATTTCAATTAATTTATTACTCGATGAAACTTGAACACGCATTGATGGACTAACACATCACTTACGCAGGACTATTTTCGTACTTATTAGGCTGAGAAGACATGTGGAGTATTGTTTTATTCAACAAAGATGCCTCCTAGAATGGAACACTTTCACTGAATCAAGGCGAATATTGCTCGTTGAATGATATTCACATCGCTTTGTTCGTAACCCTACTTGTCGAAGAGATGCAACGGGTCAGTCAGTCATCGAAGAAATTCACGGATGTAAATAGTGTAGCAAATAAACAGAAATTCACACCTGGAATGAATTCATAAAGAATCAATTTCGTATGCTATTGCCTAATTAACTTTATCACTCCGAGATGCGTAAATTTCACCAAGACAGTTATTTATAACCTAATGTTATAAATAAACAGAAATTGACATCTGTACTTAATTTAACAATTCAGTACTACTTATTTATGAAATAGTATCGTATACCGTCGTATTATGAACGATATTACAATTTAATTACACAATATTGTAATATGACAGTTCATTTTAACCTACGACGTGACAGCTACCGCTACGTCGTCTATTATCAGTCACAGACATATAAAATATCAGTAGATCGATTGTCTGTGATCGAGCGGCAGCGTTGTCATTCGCGAAAAGAAATAATTGTGCCGCCATTAGACTGACCACTTTCCACAGAACATCTCTGTATATATAGTTATATATAATGTATATATCCGGGACAGCGACTCTTTGGGAGCCTTATCACGGTCCTGTGACAACCACCGGGTGTTAGCTAGCATTTTTTGGTGTGTGGTATGGTCTCCGTAGTTAGCGATCAGTCAAAAAAGAAATTTCGAGATCAGGAGCGTATTTTTTGGGGGCGTCCCGGAACTATGCGTTGTACAAAAAAAAAGTTCCGGGACAGTCCCGGAAGTATACTTCTGTCCTGGAAGTATACAATATTTCTATCGATTCTACAGGGTGTGTCCCGGAACGTATCATTTCATATAATTATAATTATGTATAATTATATATAACATTACATAATTATATATGATTATATATAACCATATATAATTATACATGAACCTTTTTGCAATTATATATATAATTATGTATAATTATATATAATTATATATATAATATATATAATTATATATAATCTTTTTCAATCGGGAAATGATACAATTATGATACTAAATACGTTATTCTTTTTCATATGCATATACAACATATATATGTATTTTTTTCAATTGAGCTTGAAAAATATTATAGAACACATGATGGTCTGTTTCGAGATTGGGTCTGATTATTTCACGTAAGAGTTTCATAACCAGACAATCGACGAACATTATCCGTATTCTATGTTAGTACTTAGTACTATATTTTAATATGTGGCGCCGTTTAAGGGGGTATTCTGGTCTAGAAGCCTAAATTTTAAGCATTTTTCAAACTAAGATTAAAAAAAAATGAAGAATAATTTTACTATCCATTTTTTTATATGTTATTTATTAGTATTTCAACAATATGAGAAAAAATTATTAAAAAAAAAAATCCAAAATTCGGCAAATTACAGGCCGGTGAAGTGGGGGCCTCAAAAAAAACGGTCCACCCTGGTTGACAGGATTCCGGCTCTTTCAGTGATCTGAAACAAAGAATTTTGAGAAATTGTCAATCAGTAAAGATGTCGCTACCGAATGGACTTTGGACAAAAAAAAAAAAAAAAAATTCACAAAATGGCGCCGACTTGAAAAAAAAATTTTTTTTTACCCTCTTTTTTTGACCTTTTCGAATTTTTTAAAAATACTCAGAATTGAAATTTTTCAAAATCCATGGCTCACGCGATAGAGAGATATATAAAGAAGATTTACACCAAATTACAAAGAAATCGGTCGGGTAGAACTTGAGATATCATGTCAACCACTTCGAAAAAAGTAGTTTCGAGAAAAACGCGTTTGAAGTTTGAGTTATAATAATATTTAATACTTACTTTAGACTTGAAATCTTCTGTATCTCCGAAAATAATTCGAATTTTGAAAAATCCTTTTAAGGGCATATTCTTAAAGGTCTAAACTTTGAAAATATGCAAAAAAAAAAAAATCGATTTTTTCGAATTTCTAGACCAGAATACCCCCTTAAATATAATGAGTCATGGGTAGCATAAGCTATCGTATGATTCTCAGACGGAGATTTCTTGATCTTATAAAATATCTTGTGCGTTTTAACCCGAAAATACATAATATTTCATTTTATGACGAATGACTGAGAGTTGATCTCCAATGTTTATGATACATTGAAGTAATTTTAGCGCTGACCCGTTTGTAGTATATATACAAAAAGTAATGAAATACCCGGCAAAAACATTGTAAATGTCGAAAGTTACCGCCAAGTACAAAAATGGTTTCACCAGCCAAAAACTCAGAAGCATCATACTCTTCACCAGCGACATATTACAAACGTTATTTCTTTGCACAAAATAATACAAAAACCTTGTACGTGAAATCAGGCAACAAAGCCAAGCACTCTCGCAGTTATTTTCATTTTTCAAATTATGTTTCCCGAATGCTATTATGATGGAAATCAATGGAAAACCAATAGAAAATCATTCGTTACCTTCGACATAACAGCATATTGAAGAATATTCACTCACATAATAGCATATTGGCGCCGGGAAATATTGCCTAAGGCAGTATCTCGTATGATGATACGAACTTGGCGGGCATAGCCCGGGTAACAATTTACATGGCCAGCCCACAAGCCACATTAATGCCATGTGGCATTAATGTGGCAATATTGTCGGCGGGCCACATAGCAGGTCGATGTTCAATAACCATGCGGCGGCTATATGGTTTCAACATGGCCTTTTGACATGGCGATAATATGGCTAACTGAGCTAGCCTACCAATGTTGCACTATCCTGGCAGCTACAAGGCTAGTTGATATAGCTTTTAACTATGTATCCAATGTACACTTGTTACCTAACATTGACCTGGCTGCCACCTTGCGCCACGACATTGGTTTTATGTGGGCCAAGCTGGCACTGCCATGTCCGGTCACTACCTAGCATTGACCTGGCCGCCACCTCGCGATGCCATATGGCTTTTATGTGGGCCAACCTGGCACTGCCATGTCCCGTCACTACCTAGCATTGACCTGGCCGCCACCTCGCGATACCATATGGCGTTTATGTCAGCCAACTTGGCACTGCCATGTCTTGACGTTAACTGGCAGCTACCTGGCCGCCACCTCGCGATGCCGTATGGTTTTTATGTGTGTTAACCTGGCACTGCCATGTCATGACGTTAACTGGCGGCTACCTGGCCGCCACCTCGTGATGCCACATGGCTTTTATGTGGGCCAACCTAGCGTTGCCGTGTCTAGACGTCACCTGGCAGCTACCTGGCCGCTACCTCGCCATACCATATGGCTTTTATGTGGTCTCATCTGGCGCTGCTATGTCTTGCCGTTAACTGGCGGCTACCTGGCCGCCACCTCGCAATGCCACGTGGCTTTTATGTGGGTTAACCTGGCGTTGCCGTGTTTAGACGGTAACTGGCGACTACATGGCTAACACCTCGCGATGCCATATGGCTTTTATGTGGGTTAACCTGGCACTGCCATATCATGTGGTTAACTGGCGGCTACCTGGCCGCCACCTCGTGATGCCACATGGATTTTATGTGGGCCAACCTAGCGTTGCCACGTCTTGACGGTAACTGGCGACTATCTGGCCGCCACCTCGCGATGCCATATGGCTTTTATGTGGGCCAACCTGGCACTGCCATGTCTGGACGTCAACTGGCGACTACCTGGCTGCTACCTTGCGATGCCACATGGCTTTTATGTGGACCAACCTGGCACTGCCATGTCTTGACGTTAACTGGCAGCTACGTGGCCGCCACCTCGCGATGCCGTATAGCTTTTATGTGGGCCAAGTTGGCACTGCCATATGTTGACGTTAACTGGCGACTACCTGGCGGCCACCTCGCGATGCTATTTGGATTTTATGTGGGTCAAGCGGTGTGCCGGCCATGTCTTGACGTTTCGTTTAGCTTTTTTCGTTTTCGGAATATTTACGAAAACTGTATTTTTTCCAAGGCGAAAAGTTTCCGTCTTTTTTTACTTCAACTCGCTCTAGCTTACCCAATTTTTCGAATTTTTGAACAAAATTTGCAGGAATCATGTATTATGGCGTTTCAGGATTGATTAAAAAATAAAAATATCAATATTGTTGTTAACAAGAAAGTTATTAATTTTTTCCGAGAAATTGCAAAAATCAGTTGTGAATTTCTTCAAGAGCTTCGGAAGTCGAACGAATTTCGAGCAACTGAAAACTTCTGGTGAGAAAGTTGTTCATTAAGGTCCAAATAAGTTTTCTGAAAAGTTTCACTCCAATCGAATGAATGGTTAAGAAATTTGTTAATGTTTTAAAGCACTACCGCCTGGTTTTCTTGCGCGTAAATCGGAGCGTGAGTATATGAGAAGCGACTCGCACTTCGCAACAGATGAAAAGTGTCTTGTCAAGACTCGCTAAGACACGAAATCAGAGTTTGAGCAAGATTGGAAATCGATGTTGATTTTTCATGGTAATCACCTTACATCGCAATGTAGCTTTCACATAGTGCCCATGTGATATGTCCATGAGCTAAGATTACTTCGCATCCGCCGCGCAACCACCTTGCATTGCCGTATAGCTTTTACGTGGGACAAGCTGACACGGCCATGTCTTAAGGTAACCTGGCATTTACCTGGTCCATACATTGCGTCGCCACCTACCTTAGTACCTTGCCATGCCGGTAGATGGGCGGCAACACTCGCAAGTAAAGTAACTTTGGCTTGACTACACCTAACCGTTGCCGGCCGACGACAATCATAATTAACCTACGAGTCAAACGATTCATACTACCTTCGCGTTAGTATATTTCACAACAGTTCTTTTGGAATAAATACTGTGTGAATGAATTATGTACTGAAGGTAGAATAGAATCCAAGTAGCGGCATTCGTTCAAAATTAGGGTGGCCGCAACATGACAGGTCACTAGGAAACTTTCATGGTTACTTTATGGCTTTCATGTTTCAGATAGGTATCATAATTACCGGCCATTATTGGTCGTCATTGCCAGGTAAAAGCCAAGATAAAACCGACCACGTGGATATGGCGGCCACATTGATTAGGTGGGTTGGCCATATAGCGGCCGTATGGCTGCCGCGTTGGATTGTTACCCGGCAACTAGTTGGCCTCCACATGGCAGCGAGAAAGCGTCGCCATGTCGCTGCCTGGTCGAAAACAAAAGTAAACCATGTTGTTTAGCCACCTGGCTGCCATCAAGGAGTGACATAGTTTGGTCGTCGTTGCCAGGTACTAGCCATGATAAAGCCGGCCTCGGCTGACATGGCGGCCACATTGGCCGGGTCGGTTGGCCATATAGCGGCCATACGGCTGCCACTTCAAATTGTTACCCGGGAGATTGTTCTGAAAATTATCAATCACGGAAATGTGAGGTATGATCAACAATCAGTGTGTCCTTGAATGTGGAATACAATTTAGTATATTCACTATTGTTCAATGGAAGAAACTGATGCGTTTAGATTCATTTCTACTGTGAGTAGAACAGAATAATCGGGTAACCCCAAGAAAATTTCCACACGAGAAGGTAGACGTTCAATAAGCATTACCCTAGTCAATAGTGTTACCGATGATGGGTACGTTCAGGATATGTACCGTGGCGTATTGTGGCGTATCATGGCGTTATTACCATAGGCGAACGTTGGTGAATTATAAATGCACAAGGAAATCAAACACTTTTTCAAATCTTGAATTTAAATTCCAATTTCCAGAACCACCGTTTATGGACATATTAGTTCTTGCTATGGACACACTATAGGTACGTTTAACTCAACATTAATTTCAACGAATTATTGACTCGTTTTTTACATTCATTTCTGCACTACCTTTTGTCAAAAACACGCTCTTTGTTAAGCTTTTCAAGCACTAGTACGTTGGAAAAGTTTGCTCATTTCTAAATCTGGAAAAGAAAAAACAATCGGATGGAGCACACAGGCACATAGAGGAACTTTATGACGAGTGTGAAAGTCCTGTATGATCCGAAGACGAGATCTTTCCGCATCCTTTTCATACGAATGACTATTATTTCTTAGTTTCATTTCACAATGATGGATATTATCAATGCAAACGATGTTTAAATAATCGTTTATCATGCTCTCAACAGTTCTGTGGGTGTGATCGTCGCAGAGTGACTGGCATGAATAAATCGAAAAAAGAGTGCAATTGATAATTTTCAGAACAATCTATGCCCGCCAAGTTCGTATCATCATACAAGATACCGCCTTAGGCAATATTTCCCGGCGCCAATATGCTATTATGTGAGTGAATATTCTTCAATATGCTGTTATGTCGAAGGTAACGAATGATTTTCTATTGGTTTTCCATTGATTTCCATCATAATAGCATTCGGGAAACATAATTTGAAAAATGAAAATAACTGCGAGAGTGCTTGGCTTTGTTGCCTGATTTCACGTACAAGGTTTTTGTATTATTTTGTGCAAAGAAATAACGTTTGTAATATGTCGCTGGTGAAGAGTATGATGCTTCTGAGTTCTTGGCTGGTGAAACCATTTTTGTACTTGGCGGTAACTTTCGACATTTACAATGTTTTTGCCGGGTATATACATAATAGGATTTGAAGTGGCTGTGTGACTCACATGCTGTGCATGAGTATTGTTACGAGTACATTTTTATTTCCTGTATAATTAACGCTCTGGTGACTCTGTAGTACATTGTCTACGTGTACGATCAACCCTCTCACATTATAAAGTGTACTGCAGTGCTAGTTTTCTTTGCGGTGAGAGGGAGCACGAATTCAGTGTCTCAGGGCTGCTGGATGTCGTTTCATTTTTTATGGAATTATAAAGTTATTTGCTCAACTTGCTGTGCGGTTGAACATGAATTATAAGAGATGTTTGGTATTTTTCAGTCAGAATGTCGGTAAGACAAGGTAACGAACCTCAAGCTAGAGGAATCGAAAACAACGTTGAAGAATCAGACGTGGAACTATATCACACCCAAGGTATCATCTCTAATTTTTATCGAATATAAACATTTGAAAATATCAGAGAATCCAGATCTGGTAATTTCCGTTTTCTGTCTGCTCGATAATGTAGAAAAAGAGAACGGAGGAACTGTGTTTCATTAGAATATATGCATGAGTATTGTAACGTATCCAGCTGACAAAGCCTAGGTCAGCTGTGATTGGTTACGCAAATCATCGAAATTCTGGACAATTCGCTATAATCCAGAGACGTCGCTTGTGACGTCACAAGCGAAGAGTAAATAGTATATAAAGCCCGTGACACAAGAAAAGCAGTGTACGGTGTGCCTTTGCTGGAACACGGACGGGCTGTTAGCTCACCAACACATGGCGCGGACCAATCACGGGCAAGCCGTCCGACTGGCTCGGCGTGCCCGCACGGGCGACGGTCGCCCGGCGTCGGGGACGGCTTTCGCAACGTTGCCGCATGGCTACATGCGCGCACGTGGTCTTCTAGAGTTTTAAACGCCGGTTGTGAGCATAAATACCCACCTGAATATTATATCGGATAATCCCACATAATTAAAGAAGAGAAGAAGAAAACGTGGATCGAAGGAAAGCATATATCGAGGAACGAAAATCAGGTAAGCTAGAAAATGTATTATTCAAGTATTGATTGAAAGGTCTTGGAAGGTATAGAACGCCGAGCCCTGCATAACCTCAAATTTTATCAATTTTCTTCGTTGACATTATGTGGACAATAACAATCCCAATTTCCATCTATATATAAATGTACCATTTTTTTTTTTTTTCAATCAAATAAGCAATGTACAAAATGTTACCAAGTGGGGACTCCGCAGGTTTTTCCGAAGAAGTCGGTTTTTTCGTCCCATAAATGACACAAGAAGTCCAATCAAAAAATCCTTCCAGCAATTTTTAATTATGGTAGTATGTCTTGAAAAAAAAATTTCAACATCCTGCGATGAAAGTGTATGCGCAGAGACCTTTTGTAGCGAAGCGTCTGTGAACAGACTGCGGAAGGTATCCTGTGCATATACTTTCATCGCAGGATGTTGAAATTTCTTTTCAAGATATCTACCATAATCTAAAAATTACTGGAAGGATTTTTTGATTGGAATTTTCGTGTCATTCAATTGACAAAAAAAAACGACTTTAAAGATAGAAAAACCTGCAGAGTCCCCCTGCAAAAGATATTTCGTAAGTTATCACCCCAATTTCAGTGGAACGGATGGAATCACATGAGGGTTTCAGTATCTGGGGCCGTTCAGATATCACGTGAGACAAAATGCTACAGTGTAGTATAGGGAACGCTGTGCACGCACTATCCCAAAACGTCTCACGTGATATTTGAACCGCCCTTTTTGCTTCACCATGAAGTGGATGAAAATTTTGCGATAGAGAATCCAGATGGTACCGGTGCTGATCTACTTCCTGAACACAATTATTTATGAAAATTCATGAGGGGCAAGGTAGGCACCTCGGCTGAAAATGAAGGAACTCATGTTTTCTCTGATCTTCTTTATTTCAAAATTATTCAAATTTTCTGCGACTAATTTTTAGAGGAAAGTTTTCTAAAGACAACAAATTTCTTCACTTTCAGGCGAGGTGTCCACTATGCCGCGGTCTTCCCTTACTCATCGATAACTCATTCAATAATACAAATCAGTTTCTTAATTCAGTATACCAAAAAACAATCTCGGAGGTAATTGTACGCAGTGCATTCATGAAATTAGAATCACCAGCTTTATTTCTGTAAATTACAGATCATGGATGACAATTTGCTGGTAGCAGTTGCAACGTGGATGGTATGCTATATCGTCTTACAGAGGAGGCGGCGTCAGTGTCGATGGAGGAATCGGCGATGGTGGGTCAGACCACTAAACGTGAATAGACCAAATCAAGGGGCGTATAATCATCTATTCCAAGAACTGAAACAGGATTGTGACCTATTTTTCCGGTACACCAGGATGGATGTACTAACTTTCAATCACCTACTACAGATGGTAGAGCCGCATTTACGAAAAAGTAGTCCACGAGCGCTTCCAACAGAACTACGCCTCGCAATTACACTACGGTATGTTCGCTGCGTACAATTCATAAATTTATGATAATTTTCAGATATGATATGAGATATGAATCCTGATGAAAACGATACATATCGCCAAGCTTGCCAAAAAATATATGTTGGAAAATCATTCATTAAGTTTCTGCTAAACTCTACTGATACCCTATTAATTTTCTGATGTGAGATACGTATTTTAGAAACAATTCGACAATATACTCATATGTATGTACAAAATTCCTATTCCATTTCTGTTGCAGGTACTTTGCTACTGCGGATTTGATAATATCAATTGCATTAGCATACAGGATCGGCGAGTCAACAGCGAAGGCAATTATAAAAGAAACGTCCCAGGTGCTTATTCACGTTCTGTCACCAATGTATCTCAGGCAGCCCACTGAAGAAGAATGGAAAACCATAATGACCGGGTTTTTGGAGCAATGGAATTTTCCTCATTGTGCGGGTGCCATTGATGGAAAACATATTGTTTTACAAGCACCATCAAACTCTGGCAGCCAGTATTTCAACTACAAAAAAACCTTTAGTATCGTTCTCCTAGCTGTATGTGACGCAAATTATAAATTCACCCTAGTTCACGCTGGAGAAATGGGGAGCAATAGCGACGCCGGAATATTTTCGAACAGTTCCATTGCACAGCTCTTAAAAGAAGGGCAGCTTGGCTTACCCAAAGGCACCGCCCAACTGCCCGGAAGTGAGGTTCGAACTCCATGCTTCTTTGTTGGTGACGAAGCATTTCCCCTATCAGCAACAATGATGAGGCCCTACTCAGGTCGTGGATTAAGTGCTGATAAAAGAATCTTTAACTATCGATTGTCCCGAGCACGACGAACAATAGAAAATGCCTTTGGAATTCTATCATCTCGATGGCGTATCTTCAGACGACCAATTGCACTGCACCCAGAATTTGTGGACGATATACTCCTAGCAACGATATGCTTGCATAACTTTCTGAAACTTCGAGACGAAGAACTAGCTCCTGCGAGAAGGTTATACTGTCCCCCAAACTTTGTCGACGTCGAAGACCGACATGGAGTTGTTCGCCCTGGCTTATGGAGAGACTTGGACGAACCTTGCGCACCAGACTTACCTGCCGCTCAACAACACGTTGCACCTGAGAGTGGTATCGCTATAAGAAATAAACTAACCGAGTACTTCCAAACTCCACAAGGCGAAGTTCCCTGGCAATATGATTATGTACATAATAGAGGACCGGAAAATCATTGAGATTAATCTTCACTAAAATGTTTCTACTAGATTTTCGATGTGAACATGTTGATATATTTTGCTCAATAAAATGTCTTTTTAGTTGACACGTTCTCTACATTACTTATTTCCCTACAAAAAATTTCAAACAAATAGATATAATATCCATCGAAAGGATCGACGGTTTTAAATTTTCAGAGTAGTCAACATTTTCATAGAAATAAATAGATTATGGATATCGGGATTGTGGTAGTTTCGTTGAGGCTCATGGATATAATACTGGACAGAAAACTATATCAGAATTCACATAGTAATCAACAGTTTGAAAGTATATTCTTTTAAACTTTATTTATTGGAAATATAACAACAATAGAATCTCAAAATATCTTCTTCGAACTTTCAGTAATGTAAGTCTTTTTTGCAACCATATATATAGGTGAGTATTTTATTTTGGTAACAGGTTTTTTAAAAGATATAAATATGCTCTTAAAATTATTGAAACGTTTTCGTGGAGGAACTCGGCAGGTCTCTTCTGAAATAAAGGACCCCGCACATTCCTTACGGGGACTGGCTTTCCGATGGATTTGGCTGAAATTTTCAGGTTTCGTAGTTCATGCAATGCTGATCAAAAGTTAACATTGCCACAACTTCCGAAAGTTAACCGTTCGACCTTGGTAAGCGGTTGAAGTTTAAAATAGATCCATTTCGTGTAGTATCAGTCCTGAACTACGGGTTAGAACTGATACTACACGAAATGGATCGATTTTAAACTTCAACCGCTTACCAAGGTCGAACGGTTCACTTTCGAAAGTTGTGGCAATGTTAACTTTTGATCAGCATTGCATGTACTACGAAACCTGAAAATTTCAGCCAAATCCATCGGAAAGCCAGTCCCCATAAAACATGTGCGGGGACCATACTGAAAAAAAGCTCAATCCAAAATTTCTTGCGGTAATTTCTTAATTATGATAGTATGATTTTACAAAAAAAAAAAAGTAACTTTCTGCGACAAACGTGATATGCAGGAACCTTTCAGTCTCTTCGCTACGAAAGGTGCCCTGCGCATACACTTTCATTGCAGAGGGTTGACATTTTTTTTTAAGGCATATACTACCATAATCGAAGATACAAGAAAAAAAATTTTAGATTAACTTTTTATTTAATAATTTGGAGAACAAATCGACTTTTTCGATAAAAAATATAGATCGACGGGTCCTAATAAAAAGAGCCGTCTCGCCGGGCCAGTTAGAAAAGAGCCAACTCGCCGAATGACAATGAAAATTTCTATAGATTTCGGCGGGTTGGCTCTCTTCTAACTTGCCCGGCGAGATGACTCTTTTTCATTAGGACCCGTCAATATCATAGAAAATAAAAAAAAAAATGAAAAAAAATTGATGTTACAATATTGATAAGTACAGGTAAGTACGAGCAAGTATAAATTACAAAGAAACCAAGGACATAATGAGTGATTAGTAACTTTCGGGAAAATTATTCAGTTTCATATAATACTTTCAGTAGGCGTATCTTCTTAGCTGCTCTGACTGGTCCGTCGAGGTTTGCCAATTCTGTGGCTATTAGATTAGCAAAGGCATCGTCAGATGGTACGTTTTTTGTCTCCGGTTCCTTGCGTGCAGGATTTGTCAAATGATTTTGAAGAGCTGAAGACAGACTGAGGAATGATGATTCGACCGGGTCGATTTTTTTAGACTTGACTAGACCATTGTTGAAACAAACTGTAGGTTGTGAAAATTTGTGTGGTAGCGATGAAGGTATATTTTCTTCAAGAACATCATTATTCATCCATGCGGGGGAAGGTGTTTGTGAACGTGGATATGACTGAGTAGTCGAAGCATTACGCAAACTATATGAATCACTCCTAAACCGTGAGTCCATGTTGAAATTGAGCACCGGTGATGTAGATGGTCTTCGTGCAAATGATGTGTGTGGTATCGCAGATAGCGTTGCTCTTGGATGAAAGGGCGGTGATGGGGAGTATGGGTACGATGGTGATGTGCCGCTATAAGTTGACGAGTTGGAAGGCGAACTTCTGAATGTATCTGGAGATGGTGTTGGTGTTGGTGTTAATAGTCCTGGAGGCAAAGTAAGTATTGGCGCTGGCATGATGTCAGGTGTAATCAGCGTTTCCGTGAACAATGCTGATGTTGGTGCTCTCATGTTCGGTGGTGATTTCGGCACCGATATATCAGGAGGTGGTAATTGATTCGATGAGCTCAGAGGTAGGGAGTGATTCGATGGGCTCGGAGGTGGCGAGTGATTTGATGAGCTCGGAGGTGGTGAGTGATTTGATGAGCTTGGAGGTGGTGATTGATTCGTTAAGCTCGAAGGTGGAGTTGAGTTTGGTATGTATGAAGGTGGTGTGCGTGGAGGTCGTATTGGTATTTCCACATTTGAAGATGTGTGTACTACTGCGTAGTTTCCCATTAATGGCTGAAATCCTGCAAACGATTGTGCGTTTGCAACAAACGTTGTCGACATCAGCGGAGTATAAACCTTGGAAGCAGCTTTAGTTGAGACGTTGGTGATCGTTCTGAAAAAAAAAAATGGAATACAAGTAAGTTTTTGAAATTATTTTGCGAATTTTTTTCTGATGAATCACCTTTATAATTTCATTCACAGGGGTGCGAAATTTACGTACTGCGACATGACGAATTAGCGTAGAATACTAATCGTCATGATAACAGTAATAGGTCAGTTTGATCTCCGCTATACAGGTGTTTGATACAGTAACTCATTTTTGTTGATTCGAGAACACTTGAATAGATTGTAATTATCGTCAAAAAGTGGCCTTTGCATTTAATACATCATGTTGCCCATAAAAACGTTTATACTTATGCACAATCAATATTGATGACTTGAACTGAATAACAAACCTTCTTTGTTGTGTGTGTTGTTCAAGAAAGCTCATGTCTGTGTACAGCGAAAATCCCTTTCTCTTCGATAGACCACTTCCACTTCTTGCTTCTTCAGACCTCTTTCTTCTTTCACGCGAAAAACTTTCTCTAAGTTGCCCCCAACGTTTTGCACAGCAAGCCGCTGAAAATATCCACCTTCGAGTTAATGACGATATTATTTTTACATTTTTTACAAAATCGCAATGAGTGAATTTATTCAGAAATCATCAACCGATTAAATTTTATCAACAAATCATAAATATAGTTTCACTTGGGATAATTATAAATATGTAAAATTACTTTCATAAGCTCTAGAGCTCACAATGATGCCAAACACTCGACGATTGAAAGTTTCTGCAATATACAGGATGTTTCTCTTAACTCTGTACATACCGATAGGGTGTCCAGGGGCTTCCTACACACGCATTTTGAGGTAAAACACCCAAGCTCGGAAACTCATCCCAACGGCTGTGGTGGGCTTTGAAGGTTTTGGTACCGCGCGCTTGTTAGTAGTGTCATGAATCAGATGTGATCACTTTTGACCCAACATTTTATTCAGCCGTAGACAACAGTACAAATGATCTTGCGTGAAATCAACAAAGCGATAAACTTGGCAATAAAAAAGTAACAAAACAATTTCCGGTGCTTATAAACAGAATTTAAAAAAGTTATGGAAAACGAATTGGAGTTTCGCACACTTGGGCTTTTCGTTTTCCATAACTTTTTCAAATTTTGTTCATGAGCACCGGAAATTGTTTTGTAATTTTTTATTGCCAAGTTTATCATTTTGTTGATTTCAGATAAGAACTTTGTACTCTTGTCTACGGCTGAATAAAACGTTGGGTCGAAAGTGATCACATTTGATTCATTACACTACGAACAAGCGCGCAGTACCAAAACCTTCAAAGCCCTCCACAGCTGTCAAGGATGAGTTTTCGACCTTGGGTGTTTTACCTCAAAATGTTTGTTTAGACAGCCCCTACACACCATACCAGTATGTACAGAGTTAAAAGAAACACCCTGTATAGTGCAGGATAACTTTGACATGAGGTTCATTTGGAAAACTATTTTCCTCTGAGAAGTTCATGCAAAGAACAGGCCTCATTTTACCATGTGAATAAGAATTTCTCATTTGGATCTATGTTATTATCATGACTGAGAGCAAAAAGGACAAAACGTCAGTGCAAAAAAGATATAGGCGACAATTTTTTGTAACCGTCAGAAATACTTATATATCTATTTGAATAGTTGTCATGGGCGAAAAAAAATCCCTTTCCAGCAATTCTCAATGTTTTTCATTCCCCATTTGCACTTACCCTCTCAAATGGAGAAATTATTTTTTTTTCATTAAAATCATCTATGTACTTACGTTCTTTATTCATTGCTTGTCCTATAGCGACCCAGCAATTCTCCCGCATGACTGCATTTTTGTACCCAGATAAACTCTTATCATATAAAATCGGGTACGACCTCACACAGTCAATAAGTAGAGGATCCCCTTCTTTGAGTTCAGGAAGTTGATCAGCACCGGTACCATCGCGATTCTCGATTTCAACATTTTCATCCGCGTCATAGTGAAGCAAAATACTGTAATCCTCATGTGATTCCATCCGTTCCACTGAAATGGGGTGATAACTTACGAAATATCTTTTGCGGGGGGACTCTGCAGGTTTTTCTATCTTTAAAGTCGGTTTTTTTCGTCAATTGAATGACATGAAAATTCCAATCAAAAAATCCTTCCAGTAATTTTTAGATTATGGTAGATATCTTGAAAAAAAATTTCAACATCCTGCGATAAAAGTATATGCACAGGATACCTTCCGCAGTCTGTTCACAGACGCTTCGCTACAAAAGGTCTCTGCGCATACACTTTCATCGCAGGATGTTGAAATTTTTTTTTCAAGACATACTACCATAATTAAAAATTGCTGGAAGGATTTTTTGATTGGACTTCTTGTGTCATTTATGGGACGAAAAAACCGACTTCTTCGGAAAAACCTGCGGAGTCCCCACTTGGTAACATTTACTACATTGCTTATTTAATTGAAAAAAAAAAAATGGTACATTTATATATAGATGGAAATTGGGATTGTTATTGTCGACATAATTTCAACGAAGAAAATTGATAAAATTTGAGGTTATGCAGGGCTCGGCGTTCCATACCTTCCGAGACCTTTCAATCAATACTTGAATAATACATTTTCTAGCTTACCTGATTTTCGTTCCTCGATATATGTTTTCCTTCGATCTACGTTTTCTTCTGCTCTTCTTTAATTATGTGGGATTATCCGGTATAATATTCACGTGGGTTTATGCTCACAACCGGCTTTTAAAACTCTAGAAGACCACGTGCGTTGTATTGCGCGTGAGCGTGCGCGCATGTAGCCATGCGGCAACGTTGCGAAAGCCGTCCCCGACGCCGGGCGACCGTCGCCCGTGCGGGCACGCCGAGCCAGTCGGACGGCTTGCCCGTGATTGGTCCGCGCCATGTGTTGGTGAGCTAACAGCCCGTCCGTGTTCCAGCAAAGGCACACCGTACACTGCTTTTCTTGTGTCACGGGCTTAAACCGGCGCCGCCTGAGCACGGCAGCGCAGATGTGGTATAGCGCCCAAGCAGCTCATTGCCTATTAGACTGATCGTCTTGATCAGCTAATAACTTAGAATCAGTCAATTAATTGAAATTTCGAGGAAATCACTCTATAAAACTTAATAATCTATTGTCACTGAGAACAGGAAATAGAATTATATTCAAAATACAGGGCTCTGGCTAAAGCAGCATTGTCACTTCAATATTACAATTTAAAAAACCTTAGTTAGGGAACTAGGGAGAATAATTTAAGTAACTTAAGTTTTTTTTGTATTTAAACAATGTAAATTTATTTGGTACAAATTAATAGTAAACGATTCACTAAGCTAGATAAATTTACCTGACATTTTCTTATCTAATTCTGTTTGAAAATTAAAGCCAACACAAGCCGAAATAGATACAGCTCTGAAAACATCAACAAAAGAAGCGTACGACACCAGTCTAGTCGACTTGTGTTCGAGGGCCAATTGTTGTGATTCCGAGTCTGACACGCAGTCTTGGATATAGCATCCCGGATCTGCAGCTAGTAAAGTAAATTCGCAATAGCAGGAACCGCAGGCTTGGTGAAATACCCTGGCTCTGCGGAAGTAGTCTAAACCTTCGGTTCAGAGTATAGACGGCTTTGGTGGTCTATGATCACTCGAGTCCGTTGGTAGCGTAGGGAATAAGATAAATAATAAAGAAATCTGAGCAGGTGGCTTTTTGTATGGCATTACCATCCCTTTTTCCCACCTTTCAGTGCTGAGGAGTCCAAATTATAGTAGTACTTAAAGTTACAGCAATTTAAATAACTCTCGAACCTGTGACACCGGCTTGTCACAACAACCTCAAGGTTTGTGACAATCCGAAAAGTTACAGTAAATAAAAACCAAACTTATCAGAATAAAATGTTTACTAACTCAGATTTGGAAAGAAGCCACACTCCACCTGGCTGTCCACCTATCCTTGTGAAATACATAACTCAAGAAGCTCATCAAAGAAAGGTCGATGAACTTCAAAAGATCAATGAAGATCAAAAAGCTCGAAGAATTGAAATCGAGAAAATGATTTGTGATCTGAAAGAAAAGAATGAACAATCCATACAACAGCTCAGAGAATGAAACCCAACACCTGTACTATTAAGTGAAAATATTCATTCATCCACTCTGAATCCAGACTATTTCATCGGAGATCCTCGTAGTGAAATTAATATTACGACTCAGACGAATCATGTTATCAGCGAATTAAGCCAAACTTTTAAAGCCTTCAGTAAGAGTGTAGAAAACTCAAAAACAAGAGTTCCGTTCAGGTCAAACTATAAATTGACTGAAAGTGTAACTTTGAATGTATGGTATGATTATCTCAAGTCAGAATTTCTATCGTTATTAAGCGTTATCGACGATCAAGCCTTTATATCACGGGAATTTAGTTCAAAAAAAAAACATGACCGCTCTGTTCAAACAAGAAACATAATTATCAATAGAGTGAATGAGAATTACCATAAAAAGATCCTGAATATAATGGACCCAAAAGAAATATTGCTAGAAATCAAACGTTTGAGAAAATCAGAAGCCAATATTTCAGCATCTGCAGTAAGAGCTAAACTATACTCGCTGAAAAAGGGAAAGTCAGAAGGAATCAAAGATTTCTACAATAGATTTGACGCAATAATACAAGAATACGACACATGTGATTCATCAGTACCACTATCAGAAAAAGAAAGAAGAGCAGCTTACTACAAAGCAGTTGTTGAATGTCATAATAGTTTAAATACAATTAACCACACTCAACATCAAATTGACAACAGAGATATGACTATTAATGAGATAACGAATTACATCTTACAACTTGAATCAGAGTTTTCGATACAAAAAGAAACTACAGAAACTCAGGACGAAAGCGTCAATAGCTCAAAAATATTCAGATGACTCTTCTGAAATCAAGTGCCACAGATGTAAGCGAGCTGGTCACTTTCAAAAACAATGTCCATTGTCAGCATATGGATTGTGGTACTGCTTCTCTTGCCAACAGATGACTAATCACAAAGGGAATGATGAATGCTGTCCAAACAAAGAAAATCCCAAAGATGGTTACGTCCGCCCGGAAGCGTACATTGATAATAATGCTAAACCCAATAGAGTTTTTCAACGAAACTCTTTCAGAGGTCAAGGACGCGGTGCAAGCAGAGGCAACTTCAGAGGCTCAGGAGGTAGAAGCAGTTTCAGAAGTGGATATAACTCCAGAGGCAGAGTTTACAAAAACTCAATGAAAGCTGTCACCCCTGGGAGAAATGCAAAACAACGAGAAGATGGGAAAACTAAGGCGCGAATTGCCGAAGCAAGTAAGATACTTGAACTCAATAATATTTCGAAATCCCAGATTAAATTTATAGCAGACTCGGGGGCAACAGATCATATAGTAGGAAAGAATATATACTCACATGATTTCAAACAATGTGAAGGGGGAGTAATCAAAAGCGCGAATAAAAATAAATCTGCTAATATAACAATTGACGGTAAAGGGAATTTAATTCTAAAGTCTAATATCGATGAAAATAAAACTATCAAGTTGAGTAACGTAATAGGAGCTAGTAAAATATCCGATAATTTAATATCTCTTAGACGATTCGCGGACCTAGGATAAAGTATATATCTTGATAATAAGAAAATAAGTATTTATGAAAAACAGTCGGGCTCAGAGTATTTAACAGGAATATACATGAGGTTGAATTGGGTAATCAAATTAGAAGTAGAAAAAGACGGAAAAAATTCAGATGAGTCTACGACATACTATGATGATTACTCATGTACGGCTTTTATTGGTACGTTGGACGAACTTCTCGAACAATCTCAGTCAGATGTCTTGGATCTTCGAACAGATAACCATTCAAAAGAGTCGGAGAATCTCACTGAGATTGGGTGGGAGGTTGAAACAGAAGGTATTCAGAGTCAGAAAGACCCTTCCGCAGGAATATCAGATGACCAATTGTTTTGCTCCTTTGACAACATTGACGAACAAATGCTTCAGAGAAAAATTATAAATCTTAATCAGGAAACGGACAGAAAGCTCATCGAATGTCTAGTTTCAGAGTCCAATCAGAGAAAAATTAATGAATGTCGGAAAAATAACATAAGTAAAGGGATGATGTGGCATATCAGATTGGGTCATCCATCTATCAAATATCTGAAGACCTTGCAAAAAACAGAAGACCTTCTTAAAGAAGTTAAGTTTGAGAGTGAAATATCAAACTGTGAAGTGTGTATCTTGGCTAAAATGGAAAAATTACCTTTTCGTGAAAGCAGGGATAAAGCCACGAGACCTTTGGCTAGAATACATACCGACGGTATGGGACCAATTAAGCCACTCTCTTATCCTGGGGGTAATAAGTACATAATAGTATTTATTGATGACTACTCCAGATACGCTAAAGCATATGCCATCAGAATGAAAAGTGAAGCTGGACATTGTGTTGAAAAATTTTCAGTGTTTATGAGAAATCTGTTGGGGAAAAAATGAAAAAGTCTGTTTTATCAGAGCTGACAATGCTGGTGAATATACCGGTGGAGAATTTTTCAACATAATGAAATCAGAAAAAATAGAACAGGATTTTTCACCACCATATACGCCAGAGTTGAATGGCACTTCGGAAAGATTTAATAAAACCCTACAGTGGAAAATCAGAGCATTACTTTCAGAGTCTGGCTTACCAAAACACATGTGGATGTTAGCATCGGAAGCTGGTATACATTGTAACGGAGTTTCAGAGCGCACTCCGCACCCTACGGCGTTCCTCAGATAAAAATGCTAAATTAAAGAAAATTTCAGGTAGTGTTGGGCGCCAGACACGTGAGTGTCGTTTTTACAAAATAAACTGAATATCAGCGGTACTCAACTAATTATTATACTACCGGAACGACGGCCTTAAAGCCTTGGTTAGCTCAGATATACGGCGATAATGGTAGAGTGGGTGGATTCACCTTACTAATTAATAAAATATAAAACACCAGATATAAATTCCTTCAATGAAATCTACGATTTCGTATATTGTTCTGATTTTTGAGCGTTAACAATCGTATCTGCGATAACAAAGAGATTCACTTATAACTGACGATATCAAATTACATAGAAATAATTATTAGAATGACGGTTGGAATAATACTTTAGAAATTACTAATTTGGCAAAAGAAAGAATATTATATTATTGAGTCTGGTTCTGCGACGCAGCAGTATAAAAAAAACGTAAACACGCCGGTTAGCTAGCGAGAGCCGTAGAAGCGATATAATCCAAGCTAAACTACTTTCCAGGCTACGTATCACCGAGCGATACGATACTCTATAGCAAATTTTCTAATGCGGCTTGTAGCACAAACTTAACTTAACTTTAACTTTTACCTAGATTCAACTTATTAACTTTAACTTTTACCTAGATTCAACTTATTAACTTTACTTATTGACTTTACTTTAGCTAGGCGAGAGAGAGTGTCGATATAGCACGTCCTATCGTAAATAGGCAAAACGTAGAAGTGATGAGTCCTGGCTGTAACTCGGTGAGTCTCGACGATATTCCCTTGATTCGGAATAGAGGACCTATCAGGAACGGCTAATTAGCTCATTGGTCCTGCGAGCATGCTTGTCGAGCGATCAGCTCGTCAGCTGATCGGCTCAAGGCGTCATCTGGTTGCCTGACGTTAGGCGGTAGGTCTCCGTGCTTCTTCGCGGTAGAATCGCCGTTCGGCGTTATTTCAGCGGCGAGATGATGGCGGGAGGATGTGACCTTGGTTCTTGCTGAGCGATACCGTCCAACCGGTACCAATCACCTGGGGACGTACTCCACAGCAGTCATCTCTCCTTTAGACGACCCGTCTGCAGACTGCTGGCCGTTTTAGGTGTTCCGTCTGGACCTCCACCTCTTCCTAACCAGAGTACGCGGGACACTATCCTTGTCCATTCGCACGTCATACGTCCTTCAGCGATAACGTTACTCACTGGTCCTTATGCCGGACCTTGCGTGAGTCGGTAATGGTAGATTGGAGCGGGTGATGGAAGCTGGTTGCACTCGACGCATCAACCAGATGCTGGGTCGCAAGATGCATCTGCTGGCGGGAGGCTTTATGCGAGCCCTGTTCACCACCTAGCGATATTCGGCCAAGGTCTACAGTCCTCCGCGTAGATATTGTGGTACTGTCCGTGGTACTGGATCCTGTACCGGATTGCATACCGTTGTTGTCCTCTCTGAAGCGGAAGTTCTTGCAGCAGAAGTTCAGGATCGTCGTCTTCGTCATCCTCGTTCTCTCTCTCTCTCTCGCCGTACATTAACAGAAAAACACTTCAAATTAGTCTAATTCTATTGCTTATTCTAGGTGTGTCACTTGTATCCCGAGGGTCTAGACGGTGGTAAACTCTCTCTCGCGGCATGACTGATAAAAAGATGGCAATTTAGGTACTCTTGTGACGGCAGCTAATCTGCAACGTCACAACTCCTCCCTCCTAAAAGGAGGCCTAGGCAAGGCAAGGCCTCTATGTCATAGCTAGACCACAAGCGATACAAGCAACTTCATAATTGACTAAGCACAATAATTAACACAGAGATGGAAAAGATAGACTACTTACGTATTTGGCAGCGAGTTCGGGCGATATTTACAGAATCATCCATGGTGTGGCTACTGAACGAGAAGCTGTATTAAGTTGTTCTTTACTACTATCAAAATACTAACCATGCTTAGATAGCGAGATGCAAAGATGTTATCTGCGGCAAGTGGCTCGAAGACTAAACTTTTTAGACATGCTAAAGAAGACACTCCTTAGGAACTTGCTATATCAGATAGATTAGATAGTAATAGAAAGCGAAAGAAAGCAGAAGAACATAAATTAATACTAGATGTTCTGACTTACTGACGATGAAACAACTGAAAGATATCAAAGATAAGTGATGCATATTAGATAATTATGTTTTTGGCTTAAAGCTAGGGATAAAATTTCTGGTAGGAGAGACAAAACCGTGGGCGACGAGGCGACTAGTGTTTGGTAATATTTATTGTAAGTGAGGTAGCGATATATCCTCATCTGCGGAACTGTCAGGTAGCGAACATCCTCTTTCGCGGCACTCTGAGGTAGCGAACATCCTCATGTGCGAGACAGTTGGTGCAGGTTACTTCTTGTCCCAATCTCTGCGGCAATATGGACAAGTTGAGCACTTGTACCCGGACAATCCGCAGCGGTAACAAAACTCGTGGTCCGGCTCGCCGGCCATTGGGCAGGCTCGGTGTTGGTGCCCGTACAGGTGGCAACACCAACAGGCTCCATATGGAGCGTGCCAACCCGGTACCGGTGGTGAAAAGTCAAGAATGGACCGGTGAGGAGCGTGACGGCGGGCGGCGGTAGGCTGGCTCGTAGAGGTCGTTCGGGGTACCTTGTTTGGTGGCGGCCCTGATGAGTCTCGCGTTGGGGTTCGAACGTACGATGCGGGCGGCGTTTCGCTAAGTGGTCCCTCGCGAGTGTACCGATCTCTAGGCAGGTTGCCAGGGGGTGGTCGTGGCCGGGTGCCGGTCGGCGGTGTGGTAGGTATGGGGGCGTACTGCATGGTTTCCGGCTCCGGTGTCAGTAGTCCGGCGGCGGCTGCAATGGTGTCGGGAGCCGTAGTGCGGCGGTAGAATTGGAATTCCAGTGCCAGATAGGTTCGCCGTTGGTGCGATTCCGGACTCGGCGACCGGGTGGTAGATCGCGGGAAGGGACCGCGAGGTGGTTAATCCGCAAACGCCACGCGACGCGTCTGAGTGGCGGCGTCGCGTGTCGGAACCAGGTCGCTCCCGGTTTGCGTGGAAGTATGCCAGCGTGGCGCGTAGCGGGTCTGTGTGGCGGCTTCCCTGGTGGTCGGGGTCGGTGAGACAGACTGAGTTGCCACATCGTGTGTTAGTGGGGAGGTCGTTCTCGCCCCCGTGTCCCGGATTTCGGGTGCAAGACGTCCATGACCGGTAGCGATTGGGTCAGGTTCGAGCTCGACGGCCCGAATCGCCTCGGTTACTGCCACTCCTAGGCCCGGGTACAAATCTTCGATGCGGGTTAATGCATCGACGAATGGCAGTAGATATCGCCGTGCCCTTGGGTCCATCCACCATTCCTCCATATTGGTCCTACTCTTGTTGGGGTCCCACACAACGACGATGGGCAGCGGTACGGCGATAGCGAGCTAGATAACCGGGGGAATCAAAGGTCGATATAGTTTCAGGTCTTTAACATGTATTTTCCCAACTACTTTCCCACTACGTATGTCGCTTACTTCATGCACTACAGGTGATAGGAGGCGGGAGATGCGGAAGGGGCCGTGAAATTTGGGAGCCAGCTTAGCTGCGATATGTTGGGTGGCGGAGGATAACACATGATGCCTTTTTAGCACTAAGTCGCCCACTGCGAAAGTTGGGGGACGGTGTCGACGGTTATATTGCTTTGATTGGCGGCGGTAAGCTTTATCAAGGTTATCGGTAACCCATTCTTGTAGCAGTTGTAATTTTTCCATACGGTCAGCCCAGAGTTTTGGGGGTAGCGGAGCAACAGCGAGGTCTTCGTTCGTTTTCTGCCGTAGCGAATTGATCGGTTGTGGCACACGCCCGAAGTTTAGGAAAGCGGGACTAGTCTCGATCGAGGAATGATAGGCGGTATTATAGGCGAAGCGGAAGTCATTGAGATGTTGATCCCACTCGCGGTGATCTTTGTCTAGAAACGAGATGATCATCGTTTTTAACACACGATTGACTCTTTCCACAGGGTTTGCTTGCGGATGATATGGTGGCGTAGTACAGTGTGTTATGTTATAGGTAGTCGCTAATTCTTTTAATGTTTTGTTATTAAATTCCGTGCCATTATCCGTCAGCAAAACCTGCGGTACACCCCAGCGAGAAACTATGAGTTCCTTAAACGCGTCACTAATCGCTTTACCGGTAGCTTTCCGAAGCGCGCAGCACTCCACCCATTTAGTATAGAGGTCTTGAAAGACGAGAATGTAAGCGAAGCCAGCGCGACTTGGCGGAAAAGGACCCATGATATCGGTAGCCACGATAGTCCACGGTTGCTCGATAACACGATGACCCATGAGGCCGGCAGGAGCTAACTGGCTGACTTTACAGCGTTGACAAGTCTCGCATCGTTTGACATACTGGGTGACGTCGCGGAACATACCAGGCCAATAATAGGAAGTAGCTAGGCGGCGGTATGTTTTATCGACACCAAGATGTCCGGCCTGTGGCTCGTCATGAGCTTCGCGCAAGACTTGACCCTGTCGATCAGCTGGTAGGACTAGCTTCCACGCTTCTAAGTCAGTAATTAGTTTACCAAGCATTAGATCTTCGCGGTAAAAATACAGTTCGTCGTTCTCGATTTCCCAAGCGGGATATTTCTTGGGTGACGTGACTACTTTATGTTTTCGGCGTTCGTACCAGGTAATCGGAGGTGGCATGACGGCGGCAACGATTTCTGGGATGCGAGATAGAGCGTCCGGCACATCATTCAAGGCGCCTTTACGATATACTATCTTAAAATCGTAACCGAGTAGTTCCAAAGCCCAGCGCGTTAATCGACCGGTCGGGTTTTTGCGATTATGCAGCCACTGCAGGCTGCTGTGGTCGGTGACTACCGTAAAGCGGTAGCCTTCAATGTACGCGCGGAATTTTTGGATAGACCAGATGACAGCGAGGCATTCTAGTTCGGTGACGGAGTACTTTCGTTCGGCGTCTGAAAGTGATCGACTAGCGTAAGCGATAACATATTCCATCTCATCGCGAGTCTGAGTCAGAACTGCACCTAAGCCTACAATACTAGCGTCAGTCTGTAAGGTGAACGGTAGGTCGAAATCTGGACAAGTTAAGGTCGGTGCACTCGTTAAATTATCCCGGAGAGTTTCAAAAGCAAGTTGTTGTTCAGCTTGCCATATCCATGGCTGTGCCTTTTTAAGCAAACGCGTAAGTGGTTCAGAGGTAGCAGCGAAATTTGGAATAAAACGGCGATACCATGATGCCATGCCTAAAAATCTACGCACGAGCTTGACGTTAGTTGGTATAGGGTAGCTAATAACTGGTGCAGTTTTATCCGGATCGACTTGCAACCCGTTTTCATTCACGAGAAAACCGAGATATTTTACTTCCGAGCGGCAGAATTTACTTTTCTCCGGATTGATAGTCAAACCCGCGGTATGAATGACCTTTAATACTTTTCTGAGCCAAGCGAGATGCTCTTCAAAAGTTTTCGTTGTGATTATGATGTCGTCGAGATACGCGAAAGCATGAGGGTCCATATCAGGTCCGATCAGCTGATCTAATAACCTTTGAAAAGTAGCGGGAGCACCCGTTAGACCGAAAGGCATTCGCGTGGAGTGAAAAAGTCCTTTTCCCGGGACTATGAACGCGGTAATTTCTCTACTGTCCGGTGTAAGTGGTATTTGAAAATGAGCCTGACTCAGATCGATGGTAGAAATGTATCGCGCGGAACGTAACTTGTCGAGGATTGCATCCATGCGCGGTAGAGGATATGCATCGCGTTTCGAGACGTTGTTTACCTGCCGGAAGTCAATACAGAAGCGATATTTGCCATTAGGTTTTTTAACCATAACTATCGGACTGGCCCACTCACTGTGTGAGGGTTCAATTATACCTGCTTCTAGCATTTTATCGACTTCGGCGTCTATGGCTTCTTGGATTTTTGGTGATACGCGGTAACAACGCTGACGTATAGCGGGGTGATTCCCGATATCGATGCGGTGAGACGTTAAGTTAGTCGCTCCGAGATTCTCTGGCATTGGTGGTACTTCAGATTTTAAAAATTGTTCGAGCTCTAGCGCGTGTTTATCGGTTAGTGTCACGATACCGTTGCACGAGAGGTGCGTTATATTGGTGGCAACGTCGTCGAATTCAAAAATTTGAGCGGGGTCGTCTTTGAAATACCAGGTAGCTGCGGAAAAATCGACTACCATTTTTAAGTCGCGAATGAAATCTAATCCGATAATGCAGGGGAAACCTAAATTCTGTAATGTGCGGGCGGTAATCTCAAAGTGACGACCGCGGAGTTCGATCGGTAAATGCACTTCGCTCATAAGCTCGGTTGTTTGACCGGCTGCTAAATATACGGTGCGATTCTGGGTATTATAGAGCGGTAGGTTTAATAATTGAATCAATTCTATGCCTCTGGTACCTAAAAAGGTGCGAGAGGAACCAGAATCGAATAGCGCATCTAATGTATAACCCTGAATCTTAAACGTAATAAACAGCATCGCGTGATGAGCAGAAGTTCTACCCGGATTACTATACAAGATTTCTAGCTTTTCGAAGCGATACAGGTGGTCTTGCAGTTCCGTATTTGGCAAATCATCGGGTGGGGAGGTATTTTCCGTAGTTACCCGATCCGACGGCTCCCCATTTAGTTTTCCGCGCATTTCCGCGGGCATGTAGCCTTGGTGACGTTAGGGTAGCCACAGCGGTAGCAGAATAGAGTACGCGGCTCTTTACAATCGGGAAAGCGATGACCGGCTTGATGGCAGTTGTAACATAACTGTGGTCTTGGCGTGCGATTTCCACGTGCTATCGGCGGCTCAGTTGTTGGTGCAGCAGCGGCGTTCGCGATATTTGGTACCGGGGTCGAGTCTAAGTTTTCAGAATTTGCGGCTTGACTGGTCGCGGTATTCGCGGGTGACTTTTTCCTCGCTGGTTGGGTGACTCTAGGTCGCGGAGTGGGCGTTCGCGCGGCATTTATTAATTCGTCTATCTCATCCAACGATTCTACAGCGGCAATTGCATGTCTCGATTTGGAAGCAGGATTTTTCGCAGCGCGGTAGGCTAATTCCGGTATCATAGACTTCTCGGGTGTTGGTGGCGCCTTATAGCGGCTCGCGCAGCGAAAACTCACTTCGAGCTGTGACGTCAGCTGTTCTAGGTGAGCGATATTACGAAGTTCGTCGCGCCTAATCATCACCTGATAACGCGGTAGCAGATTATGGTACGCGTAATCTAGTCTTTCTTCTTCGGGCCAGGGTGATCGTAGCCTGCCGAACAGAGCTTTTAAACACGTGAGGTAGTCCGAGGCGGGTTCGTGTTCGCCTTGCGTTCGGTTGTGAATTTCCTCCCTAATCGAAAACTGGAGATCCGCGTTCGCGAACCTTCGTCGCCAAGCATCTTCGAAATCAGCGAAAGTTCTCCAAGCGGAACATTCCCCCACGTTGGGCGCCATTTTGTAACGGAGTTTCAGAGCGCACTCCGCACCCTACGGCGTTCCTCAGATAAAAATGCTAAATTAAAGAAAATTTCAGGTAGTGTTGTGTAACGGTTGGTTCTCCTAGTTACTTATTAATGGTGGTTAGGACGGGGTGTGCGGGGAGAGTGATAACTCACGAGGATATGTGTGACTATTATACTAGTTTATTCAATAACTCCTTAAAATTAGGTACAGTTGTGTGAGCGTGTGTGGATGTGTGAGTAGGTGACAGTAGATTTGGTAAAGGGTTGATAACGAGGTTATTAGGGGTCTGACTAAAAAGGTACTGACCTTAGCGTATGGATGTGTGGAATTCACAAAAGTTGCGGTTCTCGGTTAAGTACTTCACGTGAGCACGGTAATTACTCGAGTGACGATCGGTCCTCGCGGCCGATCGTCTTCGGTTAAATTCGTGTGTTTTCGTGTTTTTTGAATTGCTTCGGTTTCCCCGCGTAGTTTGGGGAGGTTTGTGACTTGCTATGTCACAACTCCCCCCTCCCTACGCGGGGTGAAGCCTATAGGGTGAACCGATTCGGGTGTGTGTGTTATGTGTATGTGTACTGTGTCTTATTTTCTATTATATCTTCTACTTTGTACTTTTCTTAACCCTACTAACTTATTTGCTATTTATTTTATCTGCTATACTCTGCTATTATGATTTTACTTATTCTATTTTTGTACTTTTTCCTTATTTCTACTGTGTGTGCTTTCTCTATCTGATTTACTGTGTTATTTTCTTGTTTTCTTTGACTGTGTATTGTTTCTGACTATTTTCCAGCTTTATACTGTTATTTCTACCTTATTTTCTAGTGTGTGTCGTTTTCGTTGTCTTCTTCTGGTGTCGTGGTGTTCTTTCGTCGTGTCGTGTCGTTTTCCCATTTTCTCGTGTCGTTCTGTTGTCTTGTCGTTTCGTTATCGTGTCGTGTCGTTTTCTTTCTCGTTCTCTCGTGTCATTCTGCTGTCTTCTCGTCCCTCTCTCCTTGTACTCCTTATCTCCCTTTCGTTCTTCGTTTTTTTTTTTCTTATTGTGTGGTGTCTAGTGTGGTGTCTGTGTCGTCGATCTCGATTATTAGTGTGTCTGTGTCCATTTCGTCTACTGTTTCGTACGCGTCGTGTTCCGTGTCTGAGTCTGTGTCTTTTGCGGTTTGTTCCGGTGTTGCGTTTACTGTGTGGTCTTTTGGTTTAATCTGGTATGTTTTTGGAAATGGTGGGTGTGATCGTGTTCGTGTTCGCCTCTGGTGTCTTATCGCTGTGCTGTGTAATGGTAGTGTAAGTGTTGGTATTGTTTGTTTCGGGGGTGATGGTGGTGTGTAAGGGGGTAAATTGTCCAGGTCGATGAGTGGTGGTTGTGTTGTTGTTGTGTCGTATTTTTTTGTGTTCCTGTTTTTGTATTTTATGTATCTGTCTGTCTCTTCTGCTATTTTAAATTGTGCGTCTATTCTGTCTCTTAGTTCCGTAATTTCGTCTCGTGTGTCTGTGGTTGGTTTTTTTGGTCGTGTGTATGGGGTTGTGTGTTCCCGTGTAATTGTGTCTGGTGTCTGTCTGGATGTGCCTGGGGTTGGTTCTGTGTTTGTTGGTGTGTTGTGTATGGAGGGTGGGTTTGAGTATCTGTGTGTGTGTGGTGGTAGTCCGGGTGTTTGTAGTAGTGGGATTTTGTGCGTCGTTTTACCTGGTGTGTATTGTGTCGGTGTCGGTAGCAGTGTGCGTCGTGTTTCCGTCGGTGGGTGTATATTGTATTGGTGTTGTATTGGTCTGTCTGCTTGTACTGTCTCTGGTGTCGTGTAGCGGTGTGCGTGTGTTGGCTGTCCTGGTGTCTGTAGTAGTGGTGTCTTGCGTTTGTGTGTCCTCTCCATTGTCTCTGTCTGTAATATATCGAATGCGTTATTAGTTACACGTTTATTTTAAATGTATAGTTTCGAGGTTATCAATATGCCATTTTCCGGCGTTCTTTCCGTTTTCTGCTGTCAATTCGTATATCGTAGGTGAAATTTTGTTTGTTATTATATATGGTCCAGAGTATTTATGTGATAATTTTGCTGCCCTTTGATGAGAGTATGTGGTTCTTTTTGAGAACCCTATCTCCTACCTTGAATCCAGTGTTTCTATATCTTAGATTGTAATAGTGTGCCTGTCTTTCGTTGGCCTCCGTTAAGTGTCTTTGGACTTCTTCCCTGATTATCTGTAGTCTGCGTAGGTGATCTGTCCATTTGTCCGTGTCCTGCATCTCTATGTCTCCCTCGTTCTCTAGTTTATCTCGTAGGTTTTGTGTTGGCTTCAATTCTCTTCCCAAGTTCAGGAATGCCGGTGTGTGTTTTGTTGATGTGTGTGTACTTGTGTTTAGTGCGAATTGTAGGTCTTGTAAGTGTATGTCCCATTCCCTGTGATCTTTCTCTATGTATGCTTGTATCATGGTTTTTATCGTTCTATTTACTCGTTCTACTGGGTTAGCTTGCGCGTGATATGGGGGTATGGTTGTGTGTCTGATGCCGAATTTTTGTGTTAGTTCACGCATCAGTTTGTTTATGTATGGTGTACCGTTATCTGTTAATATTACGCGTGGTGTTCCCCAACGTGATATAACGTGTGTGTGTAGTGCGTGTTCTACTGTTTGGGCTGTTGCTTTTTTAAGTGGTATTATCTCGCTCCATTTCGTGTATAGGTCTTGGAAGACTATTATGTATTGGTGTCGTGTCTTGGAAATCGGAAGTGGACCCATTATGTCGGAAGCTACTACTGTCCACGGTTCTTCTATGATTCTATGCCCCATGAGGCCTGCTGGTTGTCTTTGTTCCACTTTCGTTTTCTGGCAGATTTCGCATTTTCTTACGTGGTTTACTGTGTCTCTGTACATTCCTGGCCAGAAGTATTCTTTAGCTATTCTTTGGTATGTTTTTTCTATCCCTAAATGTCCTGCTTGTGTTGTGTCGTGATTTTCGTGTAGTACTTGTGTGATTTTTTCTTTTGGGATTACTAGTTTCCACGGGTTTGTGTCTGGTAGTAGATTAGAGTGTAGTGGATCGGGTCTATGGAAATATAGATGTGTGTCGCGTATTCTCCATGAGTTATTTTTCTCCGGTCGTGTCTGTACTTGTGTCTTTTTATATGTGTACCATTTGTCTGTAGTGTCTTCTATCGCGCCTAACTGTGCTTGTTCTTCGTCTTCGTGTGATCGTGATATTGCGTCAGGTACATGGTGTGCTGAGCCTTTTCTGTGTATTATTTCAAAATCGTATTCTAGTAGTTCTAGTGCCCATCGCGCTAATCTACCTGTCGGGTTTTTTAAATTATGTAGCCATTTTAATGCACTGTGGTCTGTGATGACTGTAAAGTGATACCTTTCTAAATACGGTCTAAATTTTTGTATCGCCCATATTACTGCTAGGCATTCTCTCTCTGTCGTCGTGTATTTACGCTCAGCTTCGCTCAGTGCACGGCTGGCGTATGCAACTACTTGTTCTATTTCTTGTTTTGTTTGTGTGAGTACTGCGCCTATGCCTGTTCCGCTCGCATCTGTTTGTACTTGGAATGGTAGTGTGTGGTCGGGACGTGTTAGTGTGGGAGGTGTTGTGAGTAATTGTTTGATTGTGTTCGTTGCGTGTTGTTGTTCTTCTCCCCAGACCCATTTCTGTTCCTTTTTTAATAATCGTGTGAGTGGTTCTGTTATGTGTGCGAAATTCGGGATGAATCGTCTGTACCACGAGGCCATTCCGATTAATCGTCTTAACTGCTTAAGTGTTTTTGGTTCTGGGTAGTCTGTTAGTGGTTGTATTTTGTCTGTGTCTATGTGTAGTCCGTGTTTATCTACTATGTAGCCTAGAGGGACGAAATTTTCATGGGTTTAACGGTCAGTACTTTCTTTATTTTGGCGATGACGTTTCGGTCGGAGCACGGCCGACCATCTTCAGATCTATACAAATACAATGATGGAATACACTTCGTATAATAACAAACAAGATATGCATAAGTATTAACAAGTAAGAATTACAAATATGATCAGAAATTAAAATTAAATTTAAAGGTACGTGTAAGTTAATTATTAAAAGACAGGTGTTGTAGAAATGCTTGGATTAAAGGCTTAACGTTAGTTCGAAAAGATAAACACAGCGGAAAATAGACGTACCTAAGCGCAGGTGTTTACAGTTTGCGCGACGATGTGACAGTGAGATTGCAAACAGCTGAGGTAGGTGATGATTGCTGTTACCGCATATTCGAAGTTCGCGCTAAATTTGAACCTATGATATGTTAGGAGGCGACTCTAAATTACTAAGAACAGGAGCATATAAGTTACTGAGGTTATCGATGTCAGTCCTTCTATTGACAGTGTCATTGTTAAAAATCCAAATCATCTCTTTTATCAGTCGATGGTGAAGGTTGCTCTCAGTAGTCAAAACGGATGGGTTGTTAAAATCAAACCTATGTCCCTTAACCAATGTGTGGTTAGCCAAAGCAGATTTATCAATCTCCTTACATTTGATGCTATATTGGTGGGAGTATAGACGTTTATGCATATGCTGAGATGTTTGTCCTATGTAGCATTTATTACAATCGAGGCAGTCTAGTTTATATACCACATTAGACTTATCCTTGGTTGGAACTTGGTCTTTAAGCTGTGTGAAGAGGCTCCTGGTAGTATTGGAAATTTTGTGTACCACCCTAACGTCAAACTTTCTAAAAATCTTAACTAATTGTTCCGAGAGCCCCTTTACGTAAGGAATAACAGTAAATTTGGAAATTATATTACTATCGTTTAGTATTCTAGTCGTTTTGATGTCTTGATATTTTTGCTTATTGTAAAGTTTGTCTATCCTTTCAGCTTGTATTCGTTTGATCAATTTTGAGGGGTAACCATTTTGTACCAATGTATTGTTAATCAGTTCCAAATTTTTGGGTCTAAGGGTTGGATCTGCAAGTTTTAGACCCCGGTCTATCAATCCAGATACAACGTTGTTCTTATATCTTAAAGGATGGTGAGAAGTAAACTGAAGGTAACGTCCCGACCACGTACTTTTTCTGAACCAATCAATGGTTATGGTGTTATTGTCATTGATTAACAAAACATCAAGGAAACTGAGTTGTTTATCCACTTCGATTTCACTGGTGAACTGTAGCATTGGATGGAAGGAATTGAATTGTTCAACAATGTCGAATACTTTGTCTTTGTGTACACACGTGACGATATCGTCTACATAGCGTTTGAAGAATGGTAATGAGTATGTAAGTTTGGAGATAACATTGTTTTCCAATGATTCCATAACCAAATCTGCTATTGACGGGCTGATGGGAGAGCCCATCGCTACACCCAGTATCTGTTGGTAAAAAATACCTTTGTGTACAAAGAAAGTGGCATCCAAACACAGTTTTACTCCTTTAATGAAATCTTCTTTAGGGAGGTTTGTGTGTTCCTTTATATCAGGCCATCGATGTTCTATACAAGATAAGGCTAGTTCAGTAGGAATGTTGGTAAATAGTGATGAAACATCTAAAGACAGTAGTTTGTGATCAGGAGGAATGACGCCGTTTTTAATTGACTCTGCGAAAGACCAAGAATCTTTGGTGTGGTAATTGGACTTGCCTAAAACCTGCCTCAAAGGCTGCGAAAGATACCGGGAAATTTTGTACGTTGGAGATCCTATGTTGGACACGATAGGGCGAAGTGGAACGTTGGCTTTATGAATTTTAGGCAAAAAATAGATTTTAGGAGGGACGGAGTTGTAGACCTTCAAGCTTCTAGCAACTCTTGCTGAGATATGGTTGTTTTTTAACCAATCATTAACCAAAGTGTTATTGCGTTATTCGAAGGATTTGGTGGGATCCCTAGTTAAAGGTTTGTATGTATCTGTAGTTAGCATGTCTGTGATCTTCTCTCCGTATACATTAGCGTCTATAATAACAGTCTTGTTACCTTTGTCTGCTTTAGTGACCACGATTTCTGGATGTTCTGATAGAAACTTTTTTGTTATGTTGTAATTTTTAAGCTCGCGTATTTGGTCTGTATTGAGATGAAACTTATGTTTATGTGATAAGATTTTGTTTGTCACCTGGCTACGAACGATGTCCTTAGTGTTCTTATCTAAGCCTACGAGTCCCGTTTCAACACTACAAATAATGTCATGGACTGGAATCTTATCAGGACGATATGGGATACCATGTTTGGTTCCTAACGACAGACACTTTTTGATGACCGGTGGAATTGGGGTGTTGCTAAGATTGACAATCCATTTGTCTACTGGTGTTTCGGTGACGGTGTTGTCCGATAATCTATTGAACTTATTAATGTTCTGTTTTTTGAGCGTGATGAACAGTTGTTCAGCTCTATGAGAGTCACCCTCTAACTTATTGAGAATTGAAAGGTCAATGCAGTTTTGCAGCCAAATTCACATTTATCTGGATTAATTGTAAGTCCTGCGTGTGTTATTTTATCTAATATTTTCCCTAGCCAGTGTAAGTGTTCTTCGAATGTTTGTGTAACTATTATTATGTCGTATAGGTATGCAAATGCGTACGGTTCTGATTTTGGTCCAATTATTTTATCTAGTAGTCTTTGGAAGGTCGCTGGTGCTCCCGTTAGCCCATATGGCATCCTTTTAAATTGGTATAATCCTTTTCCCGGTACTGTAAATGCTGTTATGTGTCTGCTGTCTTCGTGTAGTGGTATTTGGAAGTATGCTTGGCTAAGGTCGAGTTTAGATATGTATTGTGCTGCGCGTAATTTGTCTAGTACTGCTGTCATGTATGGTAGGGGGTATGCATCTTTACGTGATACTGAGTTTACTTTTCTAAAATCTAGGCAAAATCTGTATGTGTTGTTTGGTTTTTTAATCATTACAATGGGGCTCGACCAATCACTCTCTGATGGTTCTATGACGTCTTCTGCAATCATTTTGTCTACTTCTGCGTATATCGCGTCTTTGATTTTCGGTGACACCATGTAGTATCTTTGTTTTATGGGTGTGTGTCCTTGTGTGTCTATTCTGTGTGCTGTTAAGTGTGTTAGACCTAGTTGTCCTGGTAGTGAGGTGATCTTGTTTCTTACAAGGGAACCCCGCCAAGTGTCCCCCTCCGATTTCAACGAAACTTTGGGAGATTGTAGAGGGGGTGAAAATATTCGACACGTATTTTTTTATATCTGCGGAATTCCACCCCAAGGGGGTGTAATCAACCCCTGAAAATTGCGGATTTCGCTATTCGATAGCTCGTGAAGAACGAACGGCCGAGGATTTTTGGCTGACAAGGTGCTACCGGGGGTTTTCGGGGCCGCTGATTACGAATCTGGCATCAGATTTTCAAAATTCAAAATGGCGCATCCAATATGGCGAACGTCGAAACGAAAAATGGTACCAATTTTCCCAAAATTCTGTACCCGGGGGTTTTCAAGGTCGCTGATTACGATTCTGGTATCAGATTTTCAAAATTCTAAATGGCGGATCCAATATGGCGAACGTCGAAACGAAAAATGGTACCAATTTTCCCAAAATTCTGTACCCTGGGGTTTTCGGGGTGGCTGATTACGAATCTGGCATCAGATTTTCAAAATTCAAAATGGCGCATCCAATATGGCGAACGTCGAAACGAAAAATGGTACCAATTTTCCCAAAATTCTGTACCCTGAGGTTTTCGGGGTGGCTGATTACGAATCTGGCATCAGATTTTCAAAATTCAAAATGGCGCATCCAATATGGCGAACGTCGAAACGAAAAATGGTACCAATTTTCCCAAAATTCTGTACCCGGGGGTTTTCGAGGTCGCTGATTACGATTCTGGTATCAGATTTTCAAAATTCTAAATGGCGGATCCAATATGGCGAACGTCGAAACGAAAAATGGTACCAATTTTCCCAAAATTCTGTACCCTAGGGTTTTCGGGGTGGCTGATTACGAATCTGGCATCAGATTTTCAAAATTCAAAATGGCGCATCCAATATGGCGAACGTCGAAACGAAAAATGGTACCAATTTTCCCAAAATTCTGTACCCTGGGGTTTTTGGGGTCGCTGATTGAAAATGTGTAGTCGAAATTGGAAAATTCAACATGACTGACACAAAATGGCGGACCGACTTCTTCCAAAATGGTGTGGATTGCTTCGGATTCGGTATCCCCGGGATTTCGGGGTCGCTGATTACAAATCTGAGGTTAGAATTGGAAAATTGATATTGGAAAATTACGAGTAGATGAGTAGACGGACATTGTATCGTTAGAGATGACAAGAATATGACGTAATGATTTTTTGTTCAATAAAAATATGATTTCAATTCCAGAAATTGCTATCAAATCTTCAAAAACTGTAATTTCCAAGTATTTTCTAAACAACAGTGTAAATATTTTCATGAAAATTATTGCCAATATTCTGGTAATTTCATAAATTGAATGTTCCATAAATATTTATGCAATATTGCGTAAAAATATTGGTTCATAAATATGTACGGTAAATGTATTTTTATTGACATATCATGAGTAATGAATGATTGATAATAAATAGTTCTGATAGAAATGCTGTGCTGATAACCAGAAGTAGAAATATTCGGTGATGAGAAACGCGTTTTATCTTATAAACCGAACTTACATAAGACTTCTTTTTCTTACGTAAGATTTCTATTTCACAAGTAAAAATATTCGGTGATAAGAAACGTGTTTTATCTTATAAACCGAACTTACATAAGACGGTTTAATCTGTTGTTGTTCAGTGTATTTTTACGTATGGAGTTGAGTTCATCCATCCCTCTAAAGAGACTTGGAGAAAAATGCACGTCAATCCGTTGAACGTCATTCAGCTTTTGTCTCTAGCATTCAATGCTATTAAATTACTCGATTCTCCAGTCACGGAATCCGAAAGGCAGTTGAGCGAAGAGCTCGAAATCATCATCAAAGATGCAATGATACAGCCAATGGAAACTGAAATTGAATGGAGTTTGGATTTTGAACATCCAAATGCAGTGCACGAATCGGAAATTATAGAAGACAACGATGGAACAGAAGACTGGAATCATCAAAGATTTCTGAATCCCAATATAGATGCACCGGACCAAGTTTGCACCATCGATGATGAAGATTTGGATTATGATTACAAAAAACAAGCGACAGAATTTTGGAGGTCCGGAAAAACGGGAAACAGAAAGGTATCGTCCGTTCAATCAAAATTCAGAAAAGTTCAGTCTGTGCGACAATTACGGCGCTGGGCACATCAAGTTAAGGTGGTTCTTCCCCTACAGTCCCACCAAACGTGGGTTTCAGACAAGATTTTGAATACTTCTCGATGGGGAAAAAATCTGAAAAAAATCAAGCATGTAGGAGATCCTCGGGAGATTGATTTTGCATAATAATTATTCAAAAAAGCTATTAAATAATCGATGGAAAAAAAAACTGTTCAAGAAATTAGCCGGTGACCCAACTTTTTTTTCAGGTGAAAATGATTTGTCAATTTTACTGAATACGTATGAATTTTTTGAGAATTTTGGTAACTTTTTGAAAATTGCGTTTTTTCATACCTGACAAACCTCAATTTTCAAAAAGTTACCAAAATTCTCAAAAAATTCATACGCATTCAGTAAAATTGACAAATCATTTTCACCTGAAAAAAAAGTTGGATCACCGGCTAATTTCTTGAACAGTTTTTTTTTCCATCGATTTGTTAATAACTTTTTTGAATTATTATTATGCAAAATCAATCTCCCGAGGATCTCCTACATGCTTGATTTTTTTCAGATTTTTTCCCCATCGAGAAGTATTCAAAATCTTGTCTGAAACCCACGTTTGGTGGGACTGTAGGGGAAGAACCACCTTAATCAAGGTGGGACATACAGAGAAAAGTTGAAAATGATCTGTGAGTATACTCTTAACAATGTAATGGATGCTTTAAATAGGAAATTGCCAATTCACGATATTGATATTAGACGTTGGGCCATACGAGCGCGACAACTGTTTGATATGGCACCAGCAAAATTTAAGGCATCCAAAACCTGGCTATTAGAATTTAAGAAACGTCACGGAATCGTGTCGCGGAAAATTACGAAACATATAACAAAAAATACATTAGCAACACAGGAATCTTTAAAAGAGCAGGCTGCCATCTTCATTCAGAAAGTAAAAAACCACATCGTCGATATCGGAGTCGAAAACGTTTACAATTCCGATCAGAGCGGTTTCAATTTGGAGCTACATGCGGGGCGAACCTTAGCGTTGCGAGGGCAAAAAACAGTGGAATCAATAATACAATCAAAGTCATCAACAACGCACAGCTACACCATACAGCCTTTGATTTCGGCCGATGGCAAATTATTGTCACCTCTATTAATTGTTTTAAAAGAATCTAGTGGAGGATTTGGTCCTCGAGTGCAAGAGACTATGTTTAAACCACAGAATGTATATCTTATGGCTTCGAAATCTGGGAAATTAACAACCGAACATTTTAAACATTGGTTTCAAGACGTATACCTTCCGCACACCAGTCCGAAATCGGTTATATTATTGGATTCATGGAGTGGTCAATGTCCGGGCGTATTTGAAACGATGAATTTCAATGGACAAAAAGTAGAACTTCTAACCATTCCCCCAGGGACAACTGGAATGATACAGCCACTGGACGTGTACGGATTTCGCATATGGAAGAATTATATCAAACATTTCTCTGATATCGTGATATTGTATGATTACGACGTGAATCTTCATTTGAGAGACAATATCGTCAAGCTGCAAAGTCTTACTTACAATCAATTTTCGTCTCCTAGATTTACAGATCTTTTTAAATATTCATGGTATAAAAGTGGATACATAGACGCAAGACCACCGAAATTCGAAAATCCGGTTCAATCAAGATTCGCGGCAGCGAATCGCCGCCAAGTACCCGTAGGCAGGCGAGCGCTAGCCGGGACTCTATTTTCTCGGGGGAACTCTTTATACCTGTAAGCAGGAGGTCATAACTTCGGAACGCGTGAACATTTTTCGATCAAATTCACAGAATAGATATTCCCCCACCACACGACTTCGCTGTATAAATTTGATCGGAATCAGTACACTGGTTTCTGATATATCGGTCACGAAAGTTGATGAAAAAGCATCTTCTTCTTCTTCTTCTTCTTCCTGGTCATCAAATTTTCGCTAGACGCTTGCTTGTCCTCACGTTTCTGAACGAACGGTGAAACGGATCGACTTGATCTTTGAAACGTGGGTACAAGCCATCGAAATCTCGCCCCCTATTGATTTTGGCATGAATCTGAATCCGCATTCGGTCGATATGTGATAATGAAGTTACTAAGTGAGCCACAGAGGGACGACGAAATCAAAATGGCTGTCGGATGGCTGACGGATCGCGGTATTGACAGTTAAAATATTCATAATTTATATATAAACATATTATATAGTTATATATTCATATTATATAAGATGTTATCGGTCAAGCTAATGGTTTTATTTCAGTAAATTAGTGAAACAGTGAATCAGTAAACAATGATCAGAGTGAAAAGTGCGCCGACCGTGGTTTCACGCCGATGACCGTTATTATTTAATAAATCTGCATAATGGCCTGTTGTAAGTGCACGGAACAGATCCTCTAAGCTGGGTTCAAATATTTAGATAAAGAATAAATCAACGATCCTGGCAAAATATTATTTCACTTCGATCCGGAACAAGTGAAAATAAGGTTACGAATGACTTACATTAAACGGTATGTACGAACATTGATTTTCACTAGATTTTACATATAATAATACTAGATGAATAGACCAACCTCAACTTCTTTATTTCCACTAAATTTCCACAGTCATCTGGACCATTCCTATCCTATTATCAATCCTTTGGAATAGACGAATATAACACTTCGACAAAACGACGTCCCAAAAAAAAAGGTTGCGATTACCAATCAGTTGAAATAGACGAAGATAACATGTCGGCGAAACATCATCCCAGAACGAAGGTACCCTACAACTAATAGCTCTAACGTAATAACAATATTAGGAAAATTAGTAGCGATACGAAACCTCTCATTCAATCCTTTGTCATTTTCTATGTTTCACAGTCACTTGACCTTTTCCTATTCTATCATCGATCCATTGCAATAGTCGGAGATAATGCTTCGACAAAACGACATCCCAAACGAAGGTTCCGATTATCAATCCGTTGAGATAGACGAACATAACACTTTGGCAAAACAGCGTCCCAAGACAAAGGTAGCCCACAGTTCATGGTTCCGAAATGATAACAATGCTAGGAAAATTAATACTAATATACTAAAATTTTTCCTTCAATTCTTTGTTATTCTATATCTTTTACAGTCATCTGGATTTGACTACATGTCTATAATGGCGATAAGTCGTTAATGGAGAGAGAGAGAGAGACAGTCATCTGGACCATTCCTATCCTATTATCAATCCATCGGAACAGAAGAGCATAACATTTCGGCAAGACGATGTCCCATAACAGAAGTAGTTCACAGCTGCTCCAAAGTTATAACACTCTACGCATCTTCTTCAAATGAACCAACTTCGACCAGCCTACAAACCACTAACTTCACCTATCTATACATCAGCACCACAAACTAATTATCAAACAGACTAATATATTAGAAATTACTGATCATTTAAAGTGTTATAATAGTACAGCACGATACGGGTAGCACACACGTGTCATATACTATTTTTTTTAACTCAGTGTGCGAAATTCTTTACCTGTAAAAACTCTAAAAAAAAATAGGAAAGTATAGTATATATTGGAATATTAGTGAGAGCGGCCGGGTGCGAACAAGGTCCAAAGGCAGAGCACCTGGTCAGGGTGCAGGGGGCAAAGCCCCCCCATTGAAAACAAAATACTTCCAAATGTGATTTTCAATAGCATAAAATTTTATTAGTCTTTGAAACTAAAGAAATGAGGAAATCAAAGACAAAAACAACTCTTTTTCTTCCACTTCTATATATCCCTTTTCTTAGTCTATCGATAGAAACGCAAATTCGAGATACAAGTTATCTTGATCAGAAAAGTAAGGCTCATTTGATTTTGATAGAATCATATTACGTTTCACATGAATTTTATTTTATTTATAAATAACATGTAATGTTAATTTGATATATTAGTAACACTATTATTCAATCAGAAAATATGTATGTCTCAACACAATTTGACACAAAATTGAGAAAGTTGAATGGAAGAAAAATATTTTAGAAATTATTATTTTCAAACGGAGAGAAATTAATTAGTTTTACATATGGAAGTATGTGAATCGGACACTTTACACACTATCAACAGGCATAAGAAATCAAGTCACACACTGAGTTGAAAATAGTACAGTATGATATGAGAGTGATGAAACTTTTTCTGACGAGTGTGAAATTGCAGCACGAGCTGAAGGCGAGTGTTGCAATCACACAAGGTCAGGAAAAGTTTTTCTGTCGAGTATTATACAAAATTTTACTTTATGACGTATGAAATTCTCACACACGCGGAGCGTGCGTAAAACATCCAAGGTGTGGCGCAAAGTTTCAATGGTTTCGAAAAATGGTGTAGCCAAGTGCTTTCGTTTTTCCTTGGTAGCTTCTATTATCAAAAAGAAATTCTTCAGATTCTCCCTGAACGATGCTTGTTGAGATTCATTTTCAATACATAGAAGAGGGCTGATTCCTTGATAACTGCCCAATTTCAAGCCTTGGCTCTTATGTTTGGCAGCAAAATCAACAACCCGTCTAATAAGTGTCAAACTGAATGTATAAAATCTTCGGTAATTCATTGACCTTTAGATGATCGTGTGGAAAAATTACTGATTAAATACTAAATTTAAGTTAAAACTGTATATTGAGGTTGAAGTTCGTAGAGTTAACGTAATAACAGAATATTCGTTGAAGAAATGCAATATTTCGTGATCCTAATATTGTTTGAATCACAAAATATGCTAGATGAACGTGTTTCACACGATTTAAGGAATTATACATCTTTCTTGATCCATTTGAAATTCGAGCCTTGAATTTGAGAATTTTTTGGCGACTATTTTGTTGAAGTAACGTTACGAACTTCAACCTGATACTGTATAAGACAAAATTAAGTTCTGCCTAATAAATTATTTATATTTGTCAGAGTTGACAATTGAAGTAAATGTGTTTGTCTTTCGTTGAATGTTTCTTCCTTGTCCAAATTCCGAATGTATTTCTTATCGTGATCAAACTATAATAACGTATAACCCTGCTGGAATTAAATGAGCAATCTTTCTCAGTTCTGGTACTTGCAAAAAGAAGTGAAATCCCACGAAAAACATCCAAAGATGTAAAAAAAGCCGCCAAGTACTCACACGAAAATCACAATTGCTTCATAAGCAAAACGGTTCGCCAGTCTCTGTCGTGAAATCAAGAAAAAAGCCAAGCACCAAACGTACAACTGCGATCTCTCAGCAATTTGTTAAAAAAAAAAATAAAAAAACTCAAACTCAAACTCAAGTCTACGTCGTGAAGTCGGAGTTTCGTGTGAGGATATCGAAGCATCATTCCAAGAGCTACGTACTTGGCGGGCACATTCGGTTTCTTAGAGCTATACGGACAACCCGCTTCGTTTTATGCGAAAATTGATTTTTTAATGCGACAGCAATTAAATACAATGAAAAACTAGTTATTCAAACCAATAATCGTTTCAGACAATACTTCTACGTGTCTTTAACTATGTGTATGACTTAACAGACATAAATACTTGTATGATCAATAAAAATCTTGGTCGTTCCCACTGTCATTGAATTATCAAATCAGACTCGGAACTCTGGAATCACATACCTCACTAGGTAGTATTAATTATGAAAGAATAAACTTATTCACTTGCAAAACGATCGAATCAAGAAAACTCTACTCTGCTATTGCGGCATGCAATCTAAAACATACAGCTACGGATATACGTATATGCTATAAGTAGCATAGAGTATGACAGTTTGATATAATGATAAATATAAAATTCAGTTGATGATTGCTTTGGTGTACCTATACTATGTCATACAATCTTGATCACGATGCATGCGTATATATGCAAGTGCACGAGCGTATACACGTTGCCCTAACGAGCGATAAGTCACAAAAGGAACAAGAAGAAGAAGAGCGTATACACGTAGTGGGGAGGATCAATTTCAATACCTGAAACCCATCTTCGTAACAGTTCGGCCTCACTTGAGTGCAAAAATTTTTTTTTCCACACGGCGTGCGCAAAGTTCGATTTTGCGCACGCTTCGCGTCCATAAAAACCAACTCAACGCGCGCTGTGTTGAAAAATGAAGTTCGATACACGTGCGAAAGATGATTCTCGACTCGTGTGATTGTCACCCTCGCTTCGCTCGGGCGAATAACTTCACACTCGTCCGAGAATCAACACTTTCGCACTAGTATCGAAAAGTACTATTACCCGACTACGATAAAATTACTATACTCCATCCCTGCAACGCGGGCGGAAAGTAATCAATTCCTGATCAGAGGGAAGAAGAGGTGAATTTTGCGGTCGAAAAAGTAAATTTGAAGGGCAGAAAAAAACTCTAAATTTGACCGATTCTAAGTTTGATTGATTGAACTGCTGTGTTTCACTAGTGGGTGCAATATGGACATTTTATCTAGTCGGGTAAAAAGTGATATATGCCACACGGGAGGAGCGAACTTTCACCTCGTGCTCGTGCTGAACATCGCACTCAGCAAAAACCACACGCCTTCCTCCCTAGTAGCATAATGGTACTATATTGTTGCTCATTCGTTTGTGGAGAATAATCATTTGCAACTATACAATCGTAGCAGTTGAAGGATTAGCGCTTGCGAGTTCACGGGAGTGCGTAGTGCGGAAAGACATGATCGTCCGACAAGATCGGAAGATGCATTTTAAATAAATTTATACCTATAGAACCAATGTTATCTGCGAATCTAACATTCGTCAGTCGATGCAGAGTTCATGACATGTTTATAACCAGCGACCGAAAACATAGTACTTTGAGATTGGTTCGCAAAATACGATAAGGTCATATCAATTCAACGTGAGAACAACAAACACAAAGAAAAAAACCCGAATGTGCCCGCCAAGTACGTAGCTCTTGGAATGATGCTTCGATATCCTCACACGAAACTCCGACTTCACGACGTAGACTTGAGTTTGAGTTTGAGTTTTTTTATTTTTTTTTTTAACAAGTTGCTGAGAGATCGCAGTTGTACGTTTGGTGCTTGGCTTTTTTCTTGATTTCACGACAGAGACTGGCGAACCGTTTTGCTTATAAAGCAATTGTGATTTTCGTGTGAGTACTTGGCGGCTTTTTTTACATCTTTGGATGTTTTTCGTGGGATATTGTTTTACCGAGAGTTCTCCAACGTGTGACATATAATCGGCGATAGCCGCAACCATGGCTCGTCTGTCGTCGTTTCTGATAGGCTCTTCGTTTTCGCAATTGTTTATCAACCTTTGTGGAAACCGCTGCCATAAATTCGAGGTAGAATGGCTTAAAGGCTCGTATTCAAGCGATAGATTAGCTAGAGGTGTTGACCTTGATTGAGCTTCAATGGCTGAAACATATCATTTGAGCGGTAACGTATAAGTTACCTGGAATAAGAGAAAATCCAAAAAGATATATGAAGACCATAGAGCTTACCGCTTGGATTTGATAATGTTTGGCTGTTTTTGTCTTGCCAAGATTGCCCTTCTGGGATCAACATCAGAGTGATATGTCATCTTCATCTATCTCGGTGCCGTCTTCTTCTAAGGCTACCTGTACCGGTTAATTTGATGTCCATGAATTAATGGGGCTAATAACAAAAATACCATGTGGATGCGAGCAACTATTAATAAAGGAATAATTTCATTCTTCGGAGTCAGCTCGAAGGTTAATGAGAGCATGGCATGCAAATAGGGGCCAAGGTTTTTGACTCGCACCCATTGACTCTTTCAATCACAGTTTTTTCCATTGATGTAGTATACAAAAATCAAAAAACTCCCAAAACGAAGGTATGTTTGGAGATGAATATTTCAATGGTTAGAAAAAGGAAAAACAGGAAAATTGAATGACTCGTTCGACTTTGGATGGGGAAGATAATTTCATGATAATGTCAGTAACGTGATAAACTCCTGGGGTTAGGCCAAGTTTAACACTCGCTTTTTCAATCACCTCCTGCACCGTCGAGGCCTTAATGGCAACTTTTTTGGATCTATTAGGTAGAACTACTTTCAACACTGACATCTTGCGGCATGCGAACACTGCTGGTAACAGTTAAACATAAAAACAGTAATGCGATCACAGAAAACAATTCAATTACATAGGAAAAAATATAGTATATTGTAATAGTACCATCAGGTAAATATAAACCCTCAAAAACATCCACCAACAAAAATTCCTCCCCAACAAAAGTGGTACTACAAAAATGTCTACTTACAAAAGGATTGAAATCAGATACAATTGCCAAGTACATGTCTTCTGTATAAAAAAAGTTTACAACAGAAGAACAGAAAACTGAATAGTCTTGTATTGTTCACTCGCTACGCTCGCTCACTCGATCGGATCTTGATAATTACAGGGAAAAAATCAGGAAAAAAAATTTAGGAAGTGGTACTTGCGGGCCATTTATGAGTAAGTAAAAGAGTATTTACTCAGGTCTATGTATCATTTGTTCGATACATATTGCTATGAGTAAGTAAAAGAGTATTCACTTAGGTCTATGTATCATTTGTTAGATACATATTGCTATAATGGCCCGCCAAGTACCACTTCCTAAACTTTTTTTCCTGATTTTTTCCCTGTAATTATCAAGATCCGATCGAGTGAGCGAGCGTAGCGAGTGAACAATACAAGACTATTCAGTTTTCTGTTCTTCTGTTGTAAACTTTTTTTATACAGAAGACATGTACTTGGCAATTGTATCTGATTTCAATCCTTTTGTAAGTAGACATTTTTGTAGTACCACTTTTGTTGGGGAGGAATTTTTGTTGGTGGATGTTTTTGAGGGTAGTGACCATATTAATGTACTTGGCGAAAGGTTTTTGCACCAGGGGTGCTTTTTGGGGTTGATATCACCACTTTTTGTACAATTTTGCTTGACTACCTAATAATTGTGCTCGCTCGCTACGCTCGCTCGATTGGGTTTTCCCATATCCTCGCTTGCGAGGCTTGCTCAGTTGTCAACGTTCTGCCAATTGTTGCTATAAACATCGCAATGCATGTACGGTGATGCATTTTGTATCATCCGAATCCCTCAAGAAGCAGCAATGTTAAATGTGGTAGTATGATTTTGAATGAATGAAAATAATGTTATAATATACACGTATGCTGATACTTTTCTGTGAGCCTTAAATTTCTGTGGACAGACGTTGCATGTGTTATTTTATTAAATTCTACGAATTGTTTTGTTAGAATCCGATATAATTCTATATGCCTGCAATGTGTAGCCCTCCTCCTGTCTCATCTGGGCTTGGAACCGGCAATAGCGGAGTTACTTGCACGCAGGGTTATAGTTGCTGCTCATGATTAAATATATATAAATATTAGATATATGTGTTGCAATTCTTAGGTATTTTTTTTTTTTTTAATGCAGCTAGGTCCTCTGCAAATAGAACATGTACGCGTCCCATACTCATAACGTCAACTTCAACTTCGGGTCTGAACAGAAGGTATCGAAATATATAGAATCAAGCCTATTGATGCAAGACTAGCGTAGAGCATAAAATGAAAGTTTTCGAAATCAAAAACTTGCATTCTACTCTATTCGTCTGACTCTACCCGTTTCTTGTATCAAATCACACTATCCCGATATCTTGCAACTTCAGCGTTTTCTCTCATTATCCTCTCGTCTCAAACGACGACCGACTTCAAAATTGAACAATCCACGACAAAGGTTTTTATCACATCAGACCACGCAGATCAAGTTCAGTAGCGGTGGCAAGGCGCAGTCAGTTGTGTAGGTCTGTGTCTGTGTCAAAACTTACCGCCGCTGCAGCGATTTACCGATCGGCGAGTTAGCGAGAGTCTATTTGAAATTTGACATCCAATTGTGAATATCGCTACGCATGTTCTAATATGTCGTAAACCACAAAATTTGAGAAATTGACTTTCTTTGAAAAATGGAATGTTAATAATGTTTCGCAGCTTATGTGTAAGTATCAGCGGTCAAATCGTAGATTTACTATTTTTAAATAAGTATTCCGATCCGTAAGGTCTTATCTTTTCAATGGTGATAGTGAACTGTTTTTATCGCCTACTGAACATTTTTCCAAATGTAGGATACGACATATTAGAACGTGGGTATCGATATATAGTTTGTACTATTAATTTACATGTAATCATAGATATTTATACAGACTTTGAGATCGTTCTGAACGGAGGATCTAAGCTGTTTGTAAAACATGGATTAAAAAATTATCTCTACCGAAGGTCAAGGCACTACGTTGACTTGGAGTGTAGAATAAAGCCTATTAGAGTCCAACACATAACGTCGACAGACAGTCTCGTTTCGACTGGATGATACGGAGATAGATTATAAAACTCGTTGGAATCCTACGCCTAACGGACTCACAATTTAGATCTGAGCAGACGAGCCTTCAAAGATGAGCTTAACATAGAGCTTGAAGTGGAATTTGTTGCAATCCAACGCTTGAACTCGGCTTTATTGGTCTGGCTCCTTACCGTTCCTTATATGGAATCATGCTATCCTCAATATTTTTCAACTTCAACATGTTTTCTTGATTTTCTATCGTCAGACTTCCTCAGGCGATAACTTGCTAAATAATTGAACCCAAAAAACCGTTACCTCCGATAATTGCATTCATAAATAACCTCAAAAGCTCAAACTCGTAGGATTTAAACATTTTTGTTGGTGACTATCACATTAATGTCCTTGGCGTAAGGTTTTCGTACCTGAGGAGCTTTTGGTGGATATTCACTAGTTTTTGTACCTTCAAATTTTGTATTAATCATTGCTCGAACTTTTTTTTATTTCCTTTATTTGGATTTGAAAACATGAAATGACAACACGCGTCTGCTAGTGTTGCAGACGATTTTTGTCTGCGATGCTAGCGCCTACTACGTCGTGACTCTCGTACTTACACCAGTCTATACAACTCTTGTGTGGATTTATCCCTTCTATGCCATATTCCCAGATGCGTAAGGACGTATGTTCCGTGTATGAGCATAGGACATACGTCCTGCGTTTAGCGGCGCGATGTGATTTTATGGGAATGGTTTTAATGCGATGAATCTTGGTCTGAATTTTTGTGTGGACTTTCCTTTCTATGTCTGTTCCCAGATGCGTAAGGACGTATGTTCTGTGTATAAGCGTAGAACATACGTCCTGCGTTTAGCGACGAAATGTGATTTTATGGGAATGGTTTGAGTAGGCTGAATCTTGGTCTGAAGAACACTAAAGAGAAAACGAAACATTGTACGTGAAAACGAGGTATCAGAATCTGAAGTTAATTATATCTCAGCACTCCGGACACCGATTTGATCGATCTAGGGCTCAAATGAAAGCTTTTCATGCCCACATCCTAGATAAAATTAGTTTTAATTCGTGCATGTTGTGAGGTGAAAGAAAACGAAGATACTAATTCGCGTTATAGGTTAGGGTAGTTGCCTTTCGGGTATATAGACTCGTTGAGTCTCGCGCGTGAAATTTTTTTTCTTGATGAAATTTTTTTTTTAATGTACTTGGCGCGAGACTCTACCGAGTCTCTTGATCTAATGAAAAATAACTTTAAATACAAGTTATTGATTGTTGCAAAAAGGGTTATTGAGTTGAGGCAAAAACTTTCTTCACACTCTCAAATTATTGATGTTATGCAACACAGCAATTCCCACCATATATGCGAATTGTCTCAGCTAAATAAGAATTTACCAACAGGCAACTTATTCATGAGGCATTCCATGCTTTTTCAGCCACTAGAAAAATGAATATACATGAATATTGCTCTGAAAATCTGGTGGTAAAAATACGATGATTTTCCGAAGTCTCAAGACCCTTCTTGTTCTGAATCGTGGAATATTCAATTATTTGGTTCCAAAGGGCCGCTTATTATCAATAATACCTCCCTCTTACGCCCATATTCTAAAAATGAATAATTGATTCTCATGTTTTGGCAAAAGAAATTTTTTTCAGGATAATACTAGAAATTGTAGTATAGGGGAAAACCATATGCTTCTTCCAGGATTCCCAGGACCTAATTGTAATTTCAGGATTTCAAGGATTCCCAGGACTGAAAGACATCCAATAAAGACGGATTTTTAGAACGATGTTCATACATTGTGACGTTGCATTTTGCAACTGTCACATTCGGGACACGGAAAACAGTGAAGACGTGAGGACGGACAGCTCCAGAATATAGCCAGGTCGTAGGTCATAATATTATTCTAATTATTGCTTATATTATCTGTCATTAATTCTTTTATTCTATGAAATATTGTAAATTGTCGATGCTCGGGAAGACTACGCAAGGACGTCGAGGGATTCACCTGACGTCTCAACCGAAGTCTTTCCCGAACTAATAATTCCCGTCTTCTTCTTCAACGCTCTTGCTGGTGGAGGCCGCCGGAAAGGTCGAATAAGGACGACTCACTGAGTCATTCCTCCCGTTCCCGCAGACTACTCAGCCTGGTGCTGGACCACCTCCCGTCAACTAATTCTGGACGTCTAGGCAATGGTCGAATAGAGCAGGGCGAAAACACAAAAGTAACCCAACAAAAGCTTCCCGTTGTCCAAGACTTATCGACCTAGAGTCGAGCTAGACCATATCATCGACTTTCTCGTCTTCGTCCCGTTATCGTGGTTACCCACGAAAGGTCCCGATAGTAGAATTGCAATCGTGTGATGCAGGCCTGCCTGTAAGCCTTCCGCACCGCTCATGGGGAAAATCTGGATGCAGATCCGGTTATTGGGGCATCAGAACTTCCGCCAGATCCTCTAATTGGTCAGTTTTGCAGTAAAAACGCAACTAGGGTGCACTTCGTCCCGACGATGATCCCGAGGAGTCCCGAGACGCAAACCAGAGCACAGAAGAAGACAGAAGAGGAAAGTAATCGTCAGAGTCCCGTCTACTACATTTAAAGCTTCCCGCCATACCGTCCAACTAGCTACACGCCTGGACAAATATTCGAATATCAGGCAGAATTGGACAAGATGTTCCCGAAAATATGTCCAACTGTTCTCGACACCTGATTCGTCGTCCTAATTACCTTCGACGATCGGCTCGACCGCATGGAAATCCCGAGGCTATAAATCGTAGGACGACACAGGAATCAGCCTACTTCTACGGTGGTCCGTTCTCACGTCAACTGTGTCCCGATAATTCCCGAGTGTCCCGATTATAGTGTTTCACATTTATTCTATTTTCTTCAATCTATTCTATTCTGTGCTATTCTATTTCATCCCGAGTTATTATATTATATTCTATATCTTTCATACGAACACTAAAGTGACGTTATAATTTATAAGTGATATCCCGTTATATTTCATCAATAAGGTAAGACCTATTTTCTGTAAAACCACGAGTTCGCTCATGAATCCCGTTTAGCTCTCTAGTCTGTCTTATATTATATTATATTAGATTATATTTGGTGTGACGTAGGTCACGATAACGGTACGTAAGTTCCAGACTTCGTCCCGAGTAATTAGTATTTTGTCTGATTAAAGACGGATTCCCGAGTTAACTCGTGCTTAGCGTCTATTTGTGGGTTTTCTTCACTTAATCTATTCTTTCTTTATCTCACGCTGCTTAGAGCATGTTGTAGAGTTTAGTCACTTCTTTCTTTTCTTATATTACGAATAAATGATAGCAATCGACCTGTAACTAATTTCTGGAGATAGCGAGCGTAGAAGCAAGCATTTTGTTATATTTAATTTATATTTCTTAGTTCTTAGTATTTGATCTGATTTATTCTGCTTGATTATTATAATTATCGTATGTTTTCCCGTTAAATCTACTATTGTATTTCGTTTATATCGTGCTGCACTGCTTTGATAGTTTTACTATTATTCTATTATATTCTTTGTGAATATTATTTATGATCTAGTCCCGATATTCCCGAAATAATCTGAGTCACAACGATAATTTTGTAAGCCTAGATTTCTATCCCGTATTATTTTGTTAAATAAATCAATCAGATATGAAATGTTAATCATTCTTGTTTAATTTGGCAACCCTGCCCCTCTACCGTTAAATAATCTGAGCTAACTGGACGTTTCCGCCGTCAAATCGTAGTCTTTGTTCTATTTGCTATATTTCAAGTGACGTTTTTACGTCTGGCGCCCAAATCGAGCTTTTATTAATTATTATATTACGTACTGACGCCGAAGTGCAACAAGGACGGGTCCACCCTAGCCCTTAAACAGAACCTTGCGTTGCAAATTGGCGCCCAACGTGAAGGGGCCACGCCAATAATTAGGGTTCTTTGCCAATAAAAATCCTTATAAAATATCAAGTGACTCAGATAGATTCCCGAAAATTCGGTTAAATTCAAAATTATAAGCAGCCTCGATACGTTCGAAAACAAAAGAAAAAAAAAAGATCCCGACCCTAGAATAAGAATCAGACAAAAGAAATTTCACAAAGGTTCACAATAAGCGTTTAATAATACACCGAATCAAACAATAGGTAGTATCAAATATCACCAACGGTATTAACAATATCTAACAATAGATAATACCGAAAATAAATTACAAAGTATTAACGATCCCGACAAAGGATTAGCGAGCAATAACACTGCTAGTCCCGATAGAACGGTTTGTTTACTTTCTTCTCCCGTGCGTTTCAATTCCGTGTTGTCAAGCTGAATAAAAATAAAGCCAGTTAAAAATTTAACTTTACTGTTATATGCTACGACCGTCTTCTAAAGACGCGTGGATTTATTCACTTTCTGCGGAACAGCTGTACGCTGAACTCGACGATCGTTCTTTATCGACAGAAGGAACAGTACCCACTTTAAGGTACCGATTATTACGCTTCCTAATGTCTCAACGCGGAGAAAACACCGATAAGCCTCCAACTCCTGCTGGAGAGCCTCCCGTACAAAACGACCCTTCCCGACTTCAGATACACAACGATGCATATGATAGTCCGCAATCAACAAATGCAATCCCGCCTGACGACAGAGAAAATACGACACACGCGATGGAAATAAATATCCCGAGGACGAGCGGAGGTCACTCCCCGCTCGATTATAGTCAACAGCATGTCAATGCTAATACTTCCCGATTTATTGACGCGCAATTACCTAATAATAATGATTCCCGACCTAGACACAATAATTCTTTACCGATTCGTAACAATTCGTTACCGATTCGCGATAATGAACCACCGATTAATCACGGCAATCTGAATTTTAATCGCGAACCTCGCTTCTTTAATCAACGAAATACGGAATTTCAAGAGTTCGTTGGACAGGAACCCGATTTTCGTCAGGAAAACCGTTTTTCCCGATTTAATTCCCGACAACAAGACTTCATGGATGACGATTTCCATCCACCGACGCGACAACACAATTTTTCACCAAGGTCAAATCAAACCACCTCTCCTCCCGCCGCGTATGAAGCCATGCGAAAATGGAATATACATTTTTCCGGTTCCCGTACTGAAGACTCCGAAGCTTTTCTTCTCCGTTTACAAGAAGGTAAACATTTATTTAATATTCGCGATACTGATATATTAAGCTGTATCCCGTTCTTCTTAACTAATGTTGCTTTATACTGGTTTCGTACCTCACGCCGTACTTGGCTCACATTCAGAGATTTTGAATTCGCTTGGCGTGATAGATTCGGAAAACCTAATCTACAATTTTCCTTACGCGAAGAGATTAGACGACGTACCCAAGGCGAACAAGAACAAGTCGCTGATTATATGACCTTCATGAGAGCGTATTTCGATCGCTTAAGTCCCGGTTGGCCTGAAGAGGAACAACTAGACTATTGCTATCGTAACCTCCTCCCGCGCTATCAAGTTTTGATTAATCGTGACGATCTAATGACGCTAGACGAACTCGAGCATCTCGCCCGCCGTTTAGAGCGTAGTTTTCAAGATGCCAATAATTATCAGGCACCGCCACCTCCCGATCGAGTTTTGATGCCAGAACTCGCGTATCGTGGACCGAGAACTACAACTCGTCAAAATCGACTCACCTTAGCTCATCTCGACTTAGAAGATCAGGAATCGTCCGGTGAATCTCCCGAAACTCTTAACGCAGTACAGCCATCGAATGAAAAGAATCAAGCCGCGTTTAAGAAACCTTTCCGTAATACCCCGCGTAGAGAAACGAAGAACGAGAATAAAACTTCAAAGAATCATTCAGCTAACGCCACTGTAGTTAATCCCGATTTATCGTCTACTTCCAGTGCTACTTTGCAAGCCGCGAGTAACCCGTTTTTATCGACTCCCGTACAAGGTACGAACTCCCGTACCAATTCCCGTAATACAACCTGTTATAATTGTCGAAAACCCGGTCATCGTTGGCCTGAGTGTACCGAGCCTCGACGCATCTTCTGCTATAGATGCGGACAAGACGAAGTCACTAAGCTGACATGTCCCCGTTGTTCGGGAAACGCCTAAAGGAGCCGTCCTCCCGGGCTATTACGGTTTCTCAAGTAACGCCCGAAAGAAACGATCCCGATAATAACAAAACACAATCGCATAATAAAGAATTAAACTCGCACAATAATGATCTTGAATTCTGTAGTCCCGTAGACTCGCGTAATAAAATTTCTCTCTTATTCCTAACGATATCAATTCACGGAACTCCGCTAAAATCTCTATTCGACTGTGGATCTTCCCGCACGTTTTTAAACGCAGAAACGGAAAATCTATTAAAAAGATTAGGCTTCGTCACTACGACTACATCCCGTTCTACTCCCGTATTAATGGCTGCAGGACAAAAAGCCGAAATCACAGGTCAAGTGACAGTTCCCGTAGAATTACAAGGAATAACTCGCGAAATTTCCGCGCGAATCATTCCCGACTCGAATTTCCCGTGCATTCTTGGATTAGACTTTATTAAACTTTTTCCAATCACAGCTGATTTCACTACTTCCACTTGGCATTTTCGAGACAATCCTCTTAAAGAATTTGAATTTGAGACTTTATCCTCTAAATCTATTTCACATTGTAATGGTATCGTGACGCTAACTGATGCGCAATCGATCGAATTAAAATCTTTATTAACTAAAGAAATCCCGCCTACTACAGATGTTATAGGAGTTACACCTTTAACCACTCATACGATCGATGTAGGAAATCATCCCGCGATAAGACAGCGTGCGTACCGTGTTTCACCTGCAATTCAAGACGCGATTAATCTCGAAGTAGATAAAATGCTTAGCGCAGGAATAATCGAACCATCCCGAAGTGAATGGGCTAGTCCCATTGTCATGGTAAAGAAACCGAACGGATCATACCGATTTTGTATCGATTTCCGTAAAGTCAATAGCGTATCTGAAAAAGACGCGTATCCTCTCCCGCGGATGGACATGATTCTAGATAAATTAAGATTAGCTCGTTACATCTCGACCATTGATTTGAGCCAAGCCTATTTTCAAATTCCTCTCGCTAAAGAAAGCAGAGAAGTAACCGCTTTTATCGTTCCAACTAAAGGACTTTTCCATTTTACTCGCATGCCTTATGGTTTAACTGGAGCGCCCGCAACCTTTCAGCGATTATTAGATCGTTCAATCGGACCAGCAATGGATCCTTACGCGTTCGCTTATTTAGACGATATAATTATTGCCACGCGAACTTTTGAGGAACATCTCCATTGGCTGCGCCGCGTATTACGCACTATCTATCAAGCAGGCTTGACCATTAATCCCGATAAATGTGAATTTTGTTGTTCCGAAGTTAAATATTTAGGCTTTGTTGTAAATCAGAACGGTTTACAAGTAAATCCCGATAAAGTAACTCCCGTCGTAAATTATCCTGTCCCGAAGACAGTAAAACAATTACGGAGATTTTTAGGAATGGCTTCCTGGTACCGTAGGTTCATCCCGAGTTTTGCTACGACTACCGGACCTTTAAACCGTCTTCTACGGAAAGATCAAGCGTGGATCTGGGAGAAAGAGCAAGCCGATGCTTTTGATGAAATTCGTCGTTGCCTATCATCAGCTCCGACTCTCGCGTGTCCCGACTTTTCCTTAAAGTTCGTATTGCAAACCGATGCAAGTATCGTAGGTCTAGGTGCCGTTTTAACACAATCTCCCGGTGATATCGAACATGTAATAGCTTATGCTAGCAGAACCTTGACAGATGCAGAGCGCAAGTATTCAGTTACGGAACTGGAATGCCTTGCTGTCATCTGGTCAATTCAAAAGTTTAGACCTTACATCGAAGGCTATAGATTCACGGTTATTACTGATCATAACAGCTTAAAGTGGCTTCACGGTCAGAAGAATCCTACTGGTAGATTAGCCAGATGGTCTCTTGAATTACTAGGATATGATTTCGACATAGTTTACCGAAAAGGTGCACTTAATCACGTACCCGATGCGTTATCGAGGATTCCCGAACAAGATACCGAAGCTAGTGCAGCCGTAGTCCCGCAACGTATCCCGTGGTACGATAAACGCAAAAGAGACGTTGAAACTTTCCCGATACGCTTCCCGAATTGGAAAATCGATAATGGTCAATTATATTTTCATCGACCAAATCCCGCTATCGGAACCGCAGTAAACGATCTAAACGCGTGGAAATTAGCTATCCCGAATAATCAGCGTAATGAAGTATTAGAAGAAGCTCATAATTTACCTCAATCTGGACATTTAGGTACCGATAAAACCTATAAAAGAGTTGCTACTTCCTACTATTGGCCAGGAATGTTTCATGATGTTTCCCGTTACGTCAAATTGTGCGATACTTGTCAACGAAGCAAGGTTGAGCAAACCGCTCCCGCCGGTCTCATGGGTAGACGCGTCGTCGAAGAACCATGGTTAGTTGTAGCCATGGATATCATGGGCCCGCTCCCGCCTAGTAAATCAGGTTTCGCGTATATTCTTGTTATTCAGGACTTATTTACTAAATGGATCGAATGTTGCGCTCTACGCAAAGCCACTGGCAAAAACATTCGCGATGCATTCGAGGAAAACGTCATCAATCGATGGGGTGTTCCACGAGTCTTATTAACAGACAATGATACTGAGTTCAATAATAACACAATTAAAGAATTAGCTCTAACGTTTCACATCAAGCATACGACGACACCTCCTTATCACCCACAGGCAAATCCCGTTGAACGAGTAAATCGTGTATTAAAAACTATGATAATCGCATTTCTTGAATTTGATCACCGCGAATGGGACCTTCATTTATCTGACTTCCGATTCGCGTACAATACGGCTAACCATTCGTCTTTAGAAACTAGTCCCGCATTTTTGAATTTTGGCAGAATCCCGAGAGCCGTAAATTCTTTAAAATCCCGTCTTGAAGGAGATCCCGATATCGAGCCTCAAGCTCCGAAACTATGGGCAGAACGAATGCAGCGTATGCAACTACTCCGAGACTGGATCACGGAAAACCTAGAGAACGCTCACACGAGGCAAGCTGGATATTACAACCTCCGCAAAAAGCATGAACGCTTTGCTCAAGGAGATCTCGTTCTGAAGCGACAACATGTTTTATCGTCCGCGACTCAACATGTTGCAGCCAAACTCGCGAAAAAGTTTCATGGACCATTCAAAATTAGTCGATTGCTATCTCCTGTCGTATGTGAACTTTCCGAAGTAGAAGGTAGAAAAGTAGTGGGAATTGTGCATGTTAAAGACCTGAAATTCTATCATAACACTGCTTGATTTGTCCCGTGCATAGCTTACATCCCGATCCCGACCATGTTCTTCGGATTCGAAGACGACGTCGCGGTGGCTTGGCCTTATATCAAGCCACACGAACACCTGATCCGCCAGTTCCTCCGCGATCATCCCGATTTACAGACTGACATCGCTGCCGGTCTAACCGCCGCTCGCGAGGCTCGCGAACTTCGCATCTTAGAGGCCGAGCGTCCTGGTCGAGTTCGCGAAATACCGCCTAGCCGAGACCAGGCTATGCAAACAGACGTTCCCGATACCATGAATCGAGGTTGTCAGACCGATCCTCCCGACACCCGAGATCAAGGTACGCAAAGCGGTCCCTTAGTACAGATAAGCCAAGGCACGCAATGCGACGGTCCCGGCGTGTGCGACCAGAGCACACAGGTCAACCTGACCAGAAGAAAGGATACTCGAGGCACCCAGACCAACTGGCGTAGCGTTACGTTCAACGACGAGTTGACGTATTTCCCGCCAGCTCCGACCTGGTCGGATGCTGAGGAGAGAGAAAGACCCTCGACATCCCGAATCGATCGACCGTCGACATCCCGAAGTGCAGAGCAGTATGCCTCCCAAGGCGCATACCCAAAACGCTCATCAAGCACACCTGTTCCCGTACGATCCGCAGCATCCGGTCCACTATGCTGGAACTGCGACAAACCCGGACACGAGCGTGGCGAATGCCCGAAACCGAAGCGATTGGTCTGTCATAGATGTGGTCATAAAGGGGTGGCAGTCAATCAATACCCCAACTGTGCGCCGAATTACTCACCCGACCAAGTGATGCCTAGCATTGCGAGACGACGTGCCGCGAGGCTAGCATCCCGCATTACGGATCCGTATAATATCCCGGAGGAGGCATTCCGTTTCAGACCCCCTTAATCTCACTCTTCTTACCTAAATTTTCTATCTTACTTACTCTTACTCTACTCTATATTCTATGCGTTATTCCCTACCTCTACTCTATCTTACGATTTCACTATAATACTCATCTTCTATCCCGACACTCGTCTGTACGAGCAACGTAAATGCAACCGCATTGTCTTCCCGCCAGCTTAGCTGAAGAAATGCGCGTAACAGAATTTATAATTAAAATCTATTTCGGCTTAATATTCAAAATTTAATCTTAACTAGCTGATAATTTTGCTCGTTCGCTCGCTTCGCTCGCTCACTCGTTTGGTTTTGCGCTGTCCCTCACTCGCTACGCTCGCTCGGTTATCAGTGGTTCTTCCGTTGTTCCTCACTCGCTATGCTCGCTCGGTTATGAGTGGATTTTGCGTTGTTCAATTTAAAACGGATAGCACACTAAGAAGAAATGTCATCACACTCTTAGCCGATAGTACTTCTTCATACTTGATGAAATCGGTAATGTGCCATGCTCGCACGATTTATTCGAAATAATTATAATTGTAATGAAATTCGTCTTACTAATAAAATAGATACACTGACGGAATCAGTCATTTCATGGAGATAATTTTTTTTATTACGATGAAATGAATGCTCATCAGCAACAAATTTCGTAGCGCTTAGCCACATGAGACTTCAGCGGCTAATTTTGTAGCGCTTAGCCATAGAAGACTTCAGCAGCTAATTCTGAGCGCTGGACCACAAGAGCCTTCAGCAGCTAATAACTTTTGTAGCGCTTAGCGACACAAAGTGTCAAGCAGCTAATAATTTTTGTAGCGCCCAGCTGAACAAGTCATTGGCAGCTCATATTTTTAGCGCCTTTACCTACATGAAGCATAAGCAGCTAATCGTTCTCACCGTTAGACTGACATGTAAGCAACTGAATTTTTGGAAAAGTGAGTAACATTGAATATTGCATTTCCGAAAGAATATTATTAAGATAGCGGTTGATTATCACAGTTTCACAGTATCCGGTAGAATTGGAAGTGCCAATGTGAATGTAACAGTTCATGTACATTGTACATGTATTGTGAACTCTGCATTTTCAACAGAGTATATTTTTCCTAGCGCCGACATGGATATAAAATAGTAGCTATGGATCGATTAATTCACGCAGAACCTAGTATTTCCTTGTAGACAATATTTCTGGTATACAATTTATGGTCCAAACTTTTACTGTTAGTGAAGACAGATTTGTCAGTTAACAAAACTTTCAAATTGATTTTGGACTTAACTCTAGACAAAGCAACATACAGTTGACCATGACTAAACACTGGATTTGGTAAATACACACTGACGCTATCGAAAGATTGACCTTGCGACTTGTTAATTGTCATCCCGCAACCTAATCTGACTGGAAATTGTCTTCTAACCATCTTGAATGGTATCTCCTCTTCGGACGGTGATAAGTCTATCCGGGGTAACAATACTGTTTCTCCAGCGCAATTTCCACCGATGATTTCAGTGCAAATCAGATACTGATTCAACTTTTTAACAACCAGTCTGGTACCATTACATAGTCCTTGTGATAAATTTAGATTCCGTAACAGGATGACAATGCTTCCTACTTTTAACGTTAATTTATGCGGTGGAGGACCGTTCGGCGTCAATGAATTCATAAATTCCATTGGAAGTATATTTTTGATGTCTATATTATCTTCATCCTCACCTGAATCTACACTTAGATAATCTACACCGACACCTTTAATTTTCGACAGCATTTCGTCATTAATGGCGATAACCTCGACGTTTGTCGGAGCTAATATAACTTTGCCATAAATCGACGGATCTTGAGGATCGACACTTGCTCCAAATATCTCTTGTACAATATTTCCATTCGAGAGAATATCGGAAGGAATGGTTACAACTTCGTTATGACGTTCAAAGGAATCAGAGAATTCCCCGTCGCCAACCTTCAGAAGCCATTGCTTGAAATCCGTTTGTCCATCACAAACACGAATATTACCCTTCAATGACATATATATGTGAATTGACTCCATAGGCTGCTTCTTTTGACACACGCTTCTAAAATTTGTGTTCTACTGCCATGTCGTACAACTGGTGAAGTTTGCCGAAAATCACCGGAAACTATGACAATTTTACCACCAAATGGCTCGTTACAATGACACAAGTCTCTTAACATACGATCAACAGCCTCTAGTGCATATTTAGATGCCATTGTTATTTCATCCCAAATTATGACTTTCGCGTCACGAATATGTGATCCATGTTTAGAATTTGGACTAATATTACAAGTTGATCTTTCATTCAGAAGGAACGGTAATTTAAATGTGGAATGTGCAGTTCTACCTCCTTTCAATAAATTCGCTGCAATTCCTGTCCACGCTACAGGCAGCACCGTCATATCTAAACTCTTCAATGTAGTTATGACAGTGTTGTGTAAATAACTTTTTCCACTGCCACCGGGACCATCTAAATAAATACATTTCTCGGCAGATTCACCATGAACCGCAGCCATGACCGCATGAAATATATTTCGTTGGTGTTCCGTTAAACTATTTACTGATGTTATCACCGCCGGTTTTAACGTAATCATATTTTCATGCTGCACGTCATCATTCTTCGTATCACCCAGAAATGTACCAATATCTTTGATATCCGGTAAATTGAAGTTCTGCAAACTGAATCCATGAAATATAAGTATGTCATTTATTACTTGCAAAGCCTTTTGTTCACTTTCTTCGGTATATTCTGCAGTTTGATCAACAAACTCATTTTTGTATTTTTCAAATAATTGGCGGGCATTAATCGGCATGCCGAACACACATATGTATGCAAACAACCGACACATCTCTCTGGGGAATTTAAGGCCTGATCCTTCTGCAAGACATTTATCCCATTCTGCGTCATCAGCGACTAACTTCCGCTGTACGGCTGCTTCAAAAAAGGATGGGTATACTATACCATCATAAGTTCGCACATCTTGGAATGATTGTGCTCCTCGGACATGCAATAGCAACAATCTTAAATAACAGCGCTCAGTTTCCTTCGGACTCACGAAATACATTCTACTCAAAACAGGTTTGACAAATTTTTTTCGTTCCGTCCACTGTGTATCTTGCTTATTAAATACATAATGATTCGGAATTTCACAGTACAAATACTTACGTGCTTCAATATCATTCCTATTCAAATTGAACCACGCGAGCAATGTTGATTCCTTATTTTTATCTATGGCTGCTTTTTCACGACCCTCTTCAAAGTGCACTGATTGTTCGTTTTCCGCATGAACTGCTAATCTGTATATAGCGTGTGACTGTTCATTCATTGGATATTCGAATAAACGATGCATTGCCTCGGGTGGGCAGACGTATCGCGTGGATATATATTCATCAAATCAACTTCGTTGTATTTGATGCAATTTTCCTCCTGTACATTTGTTATTTCGACGATTGCGCAATCATGTCCTTTATAGCAGTACTTGAATAAATACTTGATACATAGCACCGTCGAACATACTTCCACATTGATGTGACAGTTGAATTTCAACAACAAATACGCATTATAGGGTACAATGTATCTATTGTCAGCAATTTTACACGTCCCATCTCTCTTAGACTTGAAAACAATCACGTTACCATCGTCTCTTCGACGATATAACGGATAACCCGCTGAATGATAATTTGTTTCCGAAACATAATCCCTCGGAAATCGTTTGGTGCATAGATTAGTTTTGCTATCCATGCAAGGCGAATTTATATTTTGTTGACCACAAGGACCGTGAATCATGCATTGCTTGACTATGTCATGAACACCGGATACTTCGTTTTATCTGGTATCTCTGCAGAGACTACTTTGTCTACGTCATCTGCATCCCAGATTTTGTTGTCTTCTTCCAGCCAAAACAGCATATGCACATGCGGTAACCCTCTTTTTTGAAATTCGACAACATAAACATAAGCAGCACACTTTCCAAATATCGAGTTATTGATCAATTCCACCTTCAACTCCTTAACTTTATGATGAAAAACCCTTGATACGAGGTCTGGTCGGTCCATTGCAGTTTGACCGGGCTTCAAATTTTCCACAATTTCCTGCCATTTAGGATTGCAGGTTATGGTTATGAATAAATCGGGTTTTCCATATTTTTGCAATATGCTCATTGCATCAATGAAACTTTGCTGCAAGGCTCGCGGACTTCCGCTGAACGACGATGGTAATATAACCATTTTCCCGATTCTCGCATTATGCTCTCCAGCTTTGTTATGTAGATAATCGATCACTCCTTGATACATTTCCGCTCGTAATTTGCTTTGTTGACTTCTTATGAAATACAGTCGATGGCTTTCAACTTTCGTCCACATATCAACAATGTATTGTTGAGTCAATTTCCCCATGTTCAGACGCGGATTGAATTTCCCTGTATCGCTCAATTTATAACTATAATATTGCAACGCGGTTATCATGCGCTTTCCTGCCATTTGCTCCATCCCGGGCGTCCAGCCGGTTTCATCGGAGGGAAACATCAGAGGATAAGTCATAGGGTCGACGTGTTTACTTAGACTTGGTATACTTATAGCACCTTCGCTCCTAGAATACACGCATAAGTCTCTATGTACTGGAGGATCTCCGTCGTCCGCGACAAATACAACCGCTACTTCGTTGCATTTTGGTCGGTTGAAACGATTCTGGTCAACATCATCATGCCACTTCAACCACATTCTTACTTCGCGGGCGGGATGGCCGGCTGTATTCGCCAGTTTTCGTTCTTCTTCTTCCATCTCGTGCATCCTTTTGAAAGCCTTCAAGTATGGATTCGTTCTCCGTATAATATCATCCAATTCGCTCAGTAGTTCTGGTAAACAATCATTATTGCCGGGATGCTGCATACGTATTCTAGTGGCGATTTCGGTATCGATGATATACAATTGTCCATATTTACGTGTTTCATGGACATCTGGGTGAAGCGCGTATGTATTATGATACGTTTGTCCACAGATGCGGATACAAAAGGACCCTGACTTCCATTCATTGAATCCAATTTCTCACCAAAACTTGCGAATGCCAAAGAATTATTATAACTCCTTACGTTGCGCATGAAATTTTTACTACTTTTATCGGTACCGTTGATTAACTGTTCGATCGCTTCAGGATAAGTACTATCTTCAAAAATACGTACTTTACCTTTGTGACAACAAATGCTTTACTTTTTATCGGTTGGTAATTCAAAAACGAAATGTTTAGCATTACAGAATTCACATATATTATTCATTTCTCCCAAATAATTAAGTTTCACCTCATCTTCTTTGTAATCTGAGTTCGCTATCAGCGCGCTTCCTCTGGAAATCGTATGATTATCAGTTTTCATTTTTTTCGTCCTAGATGACACTGAAAATTCTTTGCAAATATTTTTTCTTTTATTTGAATTGACCATACGAATAGATTCTCTTTGTTTCTTTTTGTATTTTGCAGCGGCTCCAAGTCTGCTAGACCGTTGTTCCTCAGATTCCTTAGCACGACTGTGTTTTTTTCTATCCAGTGACGGCAAAAAATCAAAATTCAGTTTTTTCACGAATTTTTCTTCGTACTTACTCATCGATAATAAGTAGCGACAATTGAAATTTTTTTCTATTCATAACCCTTTGATCACACACCTATTCGAAAGCCTGAGTTTCACACGCCGGTGCGAATTCGCACCAGCTGACTGCAACGCTTCACATCTCTGACTCCAACCAACCATTTTCATTCATTACCTGTATTATTCGAAGCTCAGAATATGCCCAATGAAATGGCGATGATGATCTAGAAAAAAATCTAAATACAAATTACAAACATTGTAAAAACTGTAATGGTGAAGGCACTATTTTTTTCCAAATAAATACCATTTTTTCCATTGAAGGAAATCAAAAATTCGAACCCGACATCCAACGGGAATATTCATAATTTGAGGGTATACAGGTTTATTTATTCGACATTCCAGAAAAAGATTGATTCATTGAGCACTGAACCTCATATCTCAGTTCTAACTTCAAGATCCTAAGTCTTGCGGAACGTCGCAATAGAGCAAACGATACGTTAACTACCAATCCTTACTTCAATTTCCCGTTTTCGTTACCTGTCTCATTATAGTTTAGACTCAGTTTTTGTTTCATTCATTGTTCGTTCTTCTTCGTCATACATGGATCAATTGTCTGTTATACAATGAGGATATTTCGGTCATTTTTATGTCATATTTTTCAATCTTCATCAGTTCTACAATCATATGTTTTAGGGGGCTTGACCACTAACAGCCCTGTTATCAGAGTATATTTGATTCCTCAATCGCAAAAAACTCGTTTATCAGTCGGGAGTTGCACGCGGGTAAAAATTCGCACCGAAAATGAATTTACGTCCGTCTCCTCCGATGGCCAAAATATAATTGAATGTTGGTCCGGGGCCATCTGCTGGAAAAACTGTTCGACTTTTTTTTTCGTGGTGGGGAAAACACCGTACTTCCCGATATCGAAAAGATACAGGCGAAATGAGAAACCCTTGGTGTGAATTCGCACCTATATGTAATCGCAAGGTCAATTCTCAATAATTCTGGCTATGTTGTTTTGTAGAATATTTATTCGAATATTTGATTTTTTAACAGCGTACAGAGGGAGGAGGGCCGGCAGCAGTGCCAAAGAGTGGCGGCAAAGGCTCCAGCAGCGGCAGGAGGAGCGGTCGCGGAAGGAGGCCGTGGCCAAGACTTTTGCGATATTTTTGAAAACCCTCATGAAAAAATAATAAATAATTAAAATATCGCGAGAACAGGTGTTATTATTACTGTCCCTACTATACTTTTTTTATAATCTAGAAAAACTCATGCATCAATCCTGGAACGTTCTTGATAATAATATCGCATCATATGTAACAGCGAAGTCCGAGGTCAGATAGCATGACAGTGAGAAGCACGCAGGCATGTACAGTCAAGCTATAGTGCTCTGAAAAAAAAGTGTGACATCCGGACATCCGATTTCGAACTTTAATATTATATATGATTATCGTCAGTTTCCCGATTAAGATCAAAATATTATACCGTATCATACCGACTAGTGTTGAAAATGTACTAATAATTAGTTTAAGTTCCCGAATTAAAACATGATAATATCTCTAACATTGCATTTAACATTTACTAACCTGATCGATCCTCTGTCTAATAATTAAGTTAATCGTCAAAATTATTCGCTTGAAACCTTAATAATGCTTTTGTGAACCGGCCTGAAAAGAAAAATCTCGTTGTTTATTTAGTTCAGTTTATTTCGATGTCATCTTCACCTTGTTACTTAGATAACTTTGTCAAATTTAGTTTGCGAAATGGTGTTACCAGGATTTATTAAGTCCGGATTAAAATAACTCAACCGAAGACAATCACTTCGAGATCCCGACGCTAAAACATCAAAGCGTAACTTTAGTTCTTTCTCCAGTAGACTAAGAAACAAAACAAGCTTCATTTAGTATTTTTCCTACCTCGCTTGCTCGCATGAAAATTGTTACTTTCGAGTCAACTTTAATTTACCGCCTACGCGTTCCAAAAACATACCACAAAAAGGTCGCTGAGCAAACAGGTCTGTAATACCACACCAGGGAAAAGTCACCAGACTCCCCCCGCCTCCGAAGGAAGGGTGGGGTTGTGACGTTGCATTTTGCAACTGTCACATTCGGGACACGGAAAACAGTGAAGACGTGAGGACGGACAGCTCCAGAAGATAGCCAGGTCGTAGGTCATAATATTATTCTAATTATTGCTTATATTATCTGTCATTAATTCTTTTATTCTATGAAATATTGTAAATTGTCGATGCTCGGGAAGACTACGCAAGGACGTCGAGGGATTCACCTGACGTCTCAACCGAAGTCTTTCCCGAACTACTAATTCCCGTCTTCTTCTTCAACGCTCTTGCTGGTGGAGGCCGCCGGAAAGGTCGAATAAGGACGACTCACTGAGTCATTCCTCCCGTTCCCGCAGACTACTCAGCCTGGTGCTGGACCACCTCCCGTCAACTAATTCTGGACGTCTAGGCAATGGTCGAATAGAGCAGGGCGAAAACACAAAAGTAACCCAACAAAAGCTTCCCGTTGTCCAAGACTTATCGACCTAGAGTCGAGCTAGACCATATCATCGACTTTCTCGTCTTCGTCCCGCTATCGTGGTTACCCACGAAAGGTCTCGATAGTAGAATTGCAATTGTGTGATGCAGGCCTGCCTGTAAGCCTTCCGCACCGCTCATGGGGAAAATCTGGATGCAGATCCGGTTATTGGGGCATCAGAACTTTCGCCAGATCCTCTAATTGGTCAGTTTTGCAGTAAAAACGCAACTAGGGTGCACTTCGTCCCGACGATGATCCCGAGGAGTCCCGAGACGCAAACCAGAGCACAGAAGAAGACAGAAGAGGAAAGTAATCGTCAGAGTCCCGTCTACTACATTTAAAGCTTCCCGCCATACCGTCCAACTAGCTACACGCCTGGACAAATATTCAAATATCAGGCAGAATTGGACAAGGTGTTCCCGAAAATATGTCCAACTGTTCTCGACACCTGATTCGTCGTCCTAATTACCTTCGACGATCGGCTCGACCGCATGGAAATCCCGAGGCTATAAATCGTAGGACGACACAGGACTCAGCCTACTTCTACGCTGGTCCGTTCTCACGTCAACTGTGTCCCGATAATTCCCGAGTGTCCCGATTATAGTGTTTCACATTTATTCTATTTTCTTCAATCTATTCTATTCTGTGCTATTCTATTTCATCCCGAGTTATTATATTATACTCTATATCTTTCATACGAACACTAAAGTGACGTTATAATTTATACATTTCATATACATTACATATACATTTTTTGAGTGCCTGGAATGGCATGGAATACCTCTTCGTATTTTGAACGATTTTGGAAAAACAGTGAAACAGTACCCTACAAGTGTCTTCCAACTAACCCATAGTTGGGTTTGACACACACCATGTTTCCTGTATTATAAATGTGGAGCTTCTCAAAACTAGGTAGAGATTGGGGTGGTAGACATTCGTATCTCAAAAATTTGCCTAATCTGTAAGTACGCAGATGGGGTTGAAAAAATGTTTCAAGTGCTTCGACACATATGAATACATTTTCCTCGTCACACAATAATAAGAGCACCCTACCGACTTCAATTTTGTACTGATAATTCTTCTGAGCTATGAACAAACCATCACCTTTTTGGTAGCGAATCCCTTTCACAATTATTTCAGTGCATTCTTGAATATTTGCAGGCAAATCCATAACTCTGATCACCTGTTGAATTTGTTCATTGTAAAGTTGTATATTAAAATTAGTATTTCCCCTCATCTCTATTTTCGACCTGATATCCCCACCTGAACGAATGAAGCTTTGAAATAGTTCGTGTTTAATGCTTAGTGATTGGGTCAAATTAATGAAGTTTTTGATGGATCTAATGACTCTTTTGAAGAACGTATGTTTGCTCTCAAAACGGAGAGTCCAAACTTTCATTAATGGCCCAAATTGTAAAATTAATTCCGGATAGTGCAGGAGAAAGTGATGCTTTGGGCGGAATGGTTTTGGAAGTTTTTGTCTTAACTTAATGTATTCAAATATAATTATTCGCAGATGTGAGACGCAAGATTTGTGTATTTCTGATGCACACACGATCTCAATTATCTCTGTCAGCAAAATAACACACTTCCATACATCATCATCAAAATTTTGAATTTTGTCCTCAATTAACAATGGGAATAATCTTAAGAACGTCCAAAGTTGCCAAGCACCTCCTGTAATTTTGTTTGCTGTAGGTGATACAGTACATGGCTTATCCCTTTGATCAACTGAGGAGTATTTGAAAGATTTGATCCTGCTATTCAGCAATTCGTAAGTGAACCACTTTTTTTTTACAAAGTAGGCAATAACCAATTTCATGTCATAGGCTAGAATACCTTCTAATATATCATGCCCAAGACAAGGCGGCAATCCCGGAGCACATACATGATAACATTGCAGACGATTGAATGCAGAATCAAATTTAATGCCTTGGTGATCAAAATGTTCCCCGACTACGTCGCCTCCATTTAATTCTACAATTTTTTTGTATGATGAAACTGTTCGTCTTTCGTAGATCTTTGAAACATCATCTTCCCTATAAAACTCATTTCTGCGCATCAAACAGTATCTACAAAAATAGATTGATGAACTGAAATTTTCTACGAAGCCGCCAAGTGAGTGACTACCCAGGTTATCGCCGGCGATAAATACAAGGCTTCCAGTGATGGTCTCTCCTGAAGTAAGCTTCACGCCATGAGTTTCGATTTTTTTTAAATCTCTCACAATCGTGCCATAGACTTTTTCATGATCAAACAGTTTTTCTCTGCACAAAGCAACAAGCTGCATGGAATTAACTTGGGATCGTAAATGATCCGGAAGGTTTCCAATACTCAAATATACAGCCAGTATTTTGTACTTACTTCTGGCGGGACCTATGGGGTTGACAATTTCGAAACTATCCTGATATAGGATAAACTTCAACGCTTCAGGATTTTTTTGAAAGAAAGGATTTTCTTTACACACACTACCATCAATAAAATCTCTCATAATGTTATCGTTGCTTTGTGGAGTGTGGAGCTGAATCTCATCATCTAGGGACTTGTTATTAAATAATTCCTTAACAGTTTTCTCAAGTGGTATATAGTGAAAGAAATTCCCCTTTTCATTCCGATCACCAAGCCAGACTTTAACTGGGTTAACGTAGGGAAAATGATTTGCATAGAATTCTCTGCGTTTATATGCTGTGCCAAAATTGCTTTGAATTTCCAAAAATGGGTCACTGCTAAATACCTGGTCCAACATCTCACTTGCTTGCTCCACTGGTATGTTTTCTCGACTTAGACATGAAAAGAGCTTATTTTTCAAAAATTCTTGGCTATGCTCATGTATGCTACACAATTGCGATGACAGATATTGGATGGTTGAGACAGGAACTAAGAAGTGTCCTTCTAATTTCAGAAAAAATTGTGCTACGTGTATGAGAAAGGGATCAGTCATAGAATTTTTATCTGCAATATCTGTACCAACATTTGGAGCAGCCACATTTCGATTACTGCTATCTTCTGCTCGGAAACTTTGGTCGATACTGACATTAGAATCAATAGTTTCAATCAACGAACTCTCATCGAAAACTAATGTTGAGTCAATTGTTGAATTTTGCTTGTGGTACTTTGACAAGTGTGAGGTGAAAGAATTTACTTTTTCCACACGGCGTGCGCAAAATCGAACTTTGCGCACGCTTCGCGTGCATAAAATTCAACTTAACGCGCGCTGTGTTCAAAAATGAAGTTCGATCCACGTGCGAAAGATGGTTCTCGACTCGTGTGATTGTCACCCTCGCTTCGCTCGGGCAAAAAACTTCACACTCGTCCGAGAATCAACACTTTCGCACTTGTATCGAAAAATACTATATTATATGAATTGCGGCAATTTTGAAATGGACATTTGACTTTTATACAGTCATGAATGTGGGTCTTTAGATGTTTGATCAAAGTAAACTGCGTGTTAAGGGTTTTTCTACACAATCCTACATTGCAAATGTACTTAGCATTTTGATTCGCAAGTCTATTAATTGTTGTTGGAACTTGGATCAAGTGCGCACGTTTGAAGCGAATATCATGTAACCGAGTCAAATGGGTTCGTAGGGACACTTCTAAGCGGAATCGTTTTTTGCAACCATTAAAGCCACAAAAGACACTGGAGTTCAAGTTTGAGTGAAGTTTTCTGTGCCCCAAATGATCTTTCAAGCGTGGTGTATTGAACGTGCAGAATCGGCAATGAAACATATTTAGTCAAAAGCAAGAAAAGAATTAGTGTTAGTTAATCACCAAGTTGTGAATCGATATTACCCTACTTGTATACCGAAGACAACTTGAAAGTAAAAAAATGATACCGTGTCATTTTTATCTAGCAATAATATGCCAAACACAACAAATCAGAAATGCAAGTATGCTTCAGACAGTCAAAGATTCAAAAGTTGAAAGATGTTTAAATAGTGTGCTCTAACTTCCTATTGCTCACTGCTGACCTCAAAGTTTTCAATCATCTCGCCATTCACTCTTTCTAAAACGGACTTTTGGCAGACAATAATAAAAATAGTTTGTAATCACTGGCCTCGAATAAATTGTTTAAGCGTATTGTATTCACAGGACTTGGTTTGCAGGGTGATATTCTGAGGCTTGAATTTCGACTGATAGGTCAACAGCTGCTACACAGAATTGTATTTGCATGGTAGACTTCCAAATTTATCTTCGTGATGGTATTGCGTTCACAAGGTAGAAATTTCAGAATTGGATCCACAGAAGACTCTCATTCCAGGCTGGTACTCTGTCATAAGTTAGAGGATGTTATAGTTTCAGATATGTGGGGAATTTCACAGAAACCCGATACATTTTTGTACCTCACTTCCATCGACTTGATGTAAATTTGGTCAGTTTGTAGTCTATATCGAAGGGAAGAATTCGAATTTTTTTTGAATTTTCCTTTTTCCCCACAAAAAGACTACAAATCGACCAAATTAGAATCAAATCGGTGGGAGTGAGGTACATAAAAGTGTGTTTTCAACAACGTTTGAGTCATGGAATAACGCATTTTGTATCAAAAATTCTGTCGTGCTGGTGTTAGGAACTGTAATCTCATGCAAATTCAAAAATCACCGAAGACGTAACTGATAAAACTGTAGGTCGCTTCTGCTAGGTGACTCTTAAATTTTCGTATATATTTAGGCTCAATTTGTCAAGGAAAATTTTCTCAAACGGATCAGATCAGCAGCGTCTTGAAAAAGAATTACTGGTTGCGCGAAAAAAAAAAATAAAAAAAAAAAACAATGGGTATAAATAATCATCACTCGGTAGGAATGCGGAATTGAATCTGAAAAACTTTCGTACGTAACGAAAATCCGAGTGAACAACCTCTCAAATACTTCGCTACTACGAGCACGTGGCGCGTGGAGATTGAGATTAGCCAGCGTGAGGCCAACTATACATACATTCAAGAGGAGAATGTACGAGTGAAGTTACGAGTTAGCGAGAGTAGGAAGCTAACGCTGCGGTTGAGCAAGAGTGAAGAGCATGAGGCTGGGAAAAGTGAATAGCGAAATTATTTGCTAGGTTATGTATCACAAGTTAAAATTGCGTCAGTTTAATCAGGAATTTAGCAGTTGAATGTATTTTTTTTTTTTTTCACCAATTATTGGACAATACTGAATGTACAATAAAGAAGCATCACTCACCTGTAAAATACGGATGGGTCCAGGAATTTGTGGATTCTTCTAGAATCGCTGATGTACTCTCCGACACAATCTTTGCACACGAACCGTAGAGAACGGAAACGGAAGAGAAGCTTGCAAAAATGCAAATGGTCGACACTACGCAATTCAATTGAAGTTGCGCGTGGCGCAACCAGCAATGCAGCTATATAGCAAACCGCGGTAGGCGCGCAGTCAAATTAGATACTAATAGAAAACGTTTTCGCTCCGGCGTTTGGTATTATTGGCTTTACAAGGAAGCTAGGTGTTTTTGCTTACTGTTCATTTTGTAAACTTGGCGATGTTGGTTCTAGTCCGGAAGTGATCGGGTTGGCGTGTCCAATCACATACCAAACAATTAGGAACAATCATTCTGCTTTATCAAATTAGTAATTTTGCAATGCTGTCTGATCAATTGACTATTACGCCTGTTCATTGAAACTGTTAAAAGGTTTATGAAAAATCCCGATGTTGCGTTGTAAATTCACAAACGCAATGCATTTCCCATAGAGTTCAGTAAGTTCGGAATATCGTTTTGTAGTTTCCTCGTAAAACTTAGTGAATCCCGAACAATTATTTTGAATTTCACAACGGGTGAATCTTGATTGGTTCTGCTTCAACAAATCCCCAATCTCACAATGCTATTTGATATAAATTTACTATCACGCGTGTTCACTGAAATCACTAAAATGTTCATTAAAAAAACCACATTAGGTTTTGAATTTTCAAACTTGATACGTTTACTGTGCGAGTTTAGTAAGTCCGAAATTTCGTTGCTTGATTTCCCTCCAAAGTTGAGTCAATTCCAAACACTTGTTTTGAATTTGCAACGGGTGAGACGTGATTCCTTTTGCTCTAAAAAATTACTTATTTTGGGGTACTGCTAGATGAATTTACTATTACCCGTGATTACTGAAATCACTAAAATGTTCATTAAAAAACCACACTAGGTTTTGAATTTTCAAACCCAACGCATTTACTGCACAAGTTCAGTAAGATCAAAATTCTGTTGCCTATAATTTCCTTGTAAAGTTCAGTAATTTTCGGATAGTTGTTCCAGCACTGCAACGGATGAACCGTGATTCGTTTTGCTCCAACAAATTTGGAATTTTGCAAAGCTGCTTTATAAGTTTACTATGACTCGTGTTCACCGAAAGCACTAAAATGTTCATCAAAGAAACGATATTGGGTTGTAAATTTACAAACTCAATGTATTTACTATACGAATTCAGTAAATTCAAAATTTTGTTTCCCAATTTCCTCGTAAAGTTTAGCGAATTCCAAACAATCTTTTTGTATTCGCAACGGGTGAACCGTAATTCGTTTTGCTCTGACAAATTATTAATTTTACAATGCTGTTCGATAAATTTACTATCACTGATGTTCAGTAAATTCACAAAAATATTTATAAAAACAATAACGTTGTGTGGTACCGTTACAAACTAAATGCATTTACTGTACAAGTTGAGTTAATTTCAAAATGAGTTGAGTATTTTTCTGAATAATAAGCGTAAAAGTCGAAATATAGTTGGAAATTTAGAGTAAATGCGTAGCAAATTCATTTTAGGACACAAAATTTGGTCGTTTACCACAAGTTTGTATCGCAATTGTGTGAGAAATTCACAATCATTTTTAACAGTGTAGTTTGCAGCAACGTATTCTTGCGATACGCAACCCCTCCCCCGAATCCATGAAGCGCTCGTCTTCTGCACTTCCGTCATGATCTAGCAGTCCACGAGTAGCGCTGTTATACTTCACTAATTGTGACTGTTCCGGTGATTGGAGACGAGTGTACAGCAGTTTCGCCGACTTTCGTCGTACAAAGCCGTTTATAATATAGTATCGTAATAGAACTTCCTATAAAACAATAGTATAATTGTTATTGTAATTCTACACGATGGCGAATTACACTAAAAGTGAAACCTCGATCAAACGATTAGCAGAGATTATAGCTGATTTGATCGTTGACATTGATGACGTGGTTCTGACGGCGGCCCCACAGAAAAGCTTGATCGGCCCGGCAAGTGCAAAATTCCTTCATTATTTCATAAATATGTTATGTGCAATAATTTTTTTATCAACAATAAATAAAACGCTGCAGTTCATTTCAGCATAGAGAAATAGATTTATGCGCTCACAGAATACACTGATGAAAAATAATTTTAGTAATAATGCTCTTAGTCGCACTCAATGTAATAATTATTTTATTAGAGCATTTTGACCATTTTGTGGTGTGCTTGTCATGTGTGAGGTTTCCTACATTTCATGGTTGTTTAGAATCTATAATAGAGAAATGTGATATTTCTCTAAAGGTTGTAGCAATATTTTCTCAACGATGAAACACTTTCTGATTTCAACCTGTGCAGAATAATAGCATTCACGAACTGTTCACTGAAATCTGAACAAACTATAAAATTAAATAATCGACTCGCGGTTATACGCACTATTGATTTAGTTATAAACATTAGAATGACATCACAGCTAGTTCGATTCGATGTATAGATTGTACATACATGATTGTGTATGCATGAGAATCTTTGAAGATGTAAGTGCTAACGCCGGAACGATTACTTTGTAGCCTTGTTTAGCCAGAATTCCTACAATTTCTCAGTATCAACATGAACGGATAGCTATTTTACTTATGAGTTTGATTTGTATTCGCAATTCTGCGCGAGGTGCATGCAATAAGGGTCCTTATTCTGAGTATGTATGGGATGTTCCATGACATTTCGATCAAGATCTGGCGATGCAAGAATGTGGAAAAAACTTTGTAATAATATGGGCCACAGTATGAGTCTGAAAACATATACCTATTGTAACGTGGCAACGTTGAGACCTCCGCCGAACCGGCCTACGGTCGTGCTTGAAGTCCGGCCGCACGACTCAAATTCTGCCGCCCGACTTCCCTGCGGAGCCTATTGGCCGCCGACCTCGCACATGGCGAAGGCGTCGCCGCCAGCGCTCGCAGGCCGGGTGATGCCGGTTGGTACTAACAACGAAAAAGAAATCACTTCCATTTCGGAAACTTTAGCAATCGCCTCGTGCATATCAGAGTTTTTGAAAAGGAAAATATTGAGAGAGAGAGAGAGAGAAAGCGATATTTATTATGCGCTCTGGGACGGGGTCCCCTCAAGCGCCAAGCCTCATAGATACACTCATAATAATAATGATAGACAGGTCTGCTTAAAAACCTAAGGAGATTAAGAACTCTTAAACGATATAAGGATAGATGTAGATATAGATAAAGATATATATATATAGATAAATAAATAGATGTATAAATGTATAAATGTAGTATATGCTAGTAAGGTACAGGTAGAGATAGTAAAATAGTGGTCAAATGTGTAAAAAGGTAACCATGCGAACTTAACTGAGTAAAAAAGTGTTGGATAAAAATAATCACTATGTAAACTTAACAGTGTGTCACCAATAAAATCTACACGCAAACAACAAATAGCCGAACTATAAAAATACAAAAATAAACGAAAATAAACATTCAAGCGAAAAGTCAAAAAATAAAAACTATCAGGGAGAAAACTTCCTTCCGCAAAAACCCACATGACCCAGCAGCGAGCTACTCGATCCACCCGCTAAGTGTCGCGTAGGTGTGCGGAGTCGCAAATTATTATTTATACGAGGATAGTAGGTGAGCATACAGTTGTCTTTTGAACTCTTCAATCGTACTGGCTTGGCGCGTAGCACACGGTACGTCATTCCAGAAGGCTGGGGCAGCACCTGCGAACGAGTGTTTAAAAAGTTCCGTCCTGCAGAAAGGAGGCAGAAGCCAATCTTTTGGTCGTCTGGAGTTCCGGTGTTGAGATGCTTCCTGTACTTCGAGCCTGTCAAACAGAAACTTAGGGGTGTGTGAAGAAAGTACTTTGTAAGTCAGACACCCAAGAAAGTACAACCTTCTTTTCTTAGGTTTGAGCCAATTCAGTTTCACGTAGAACTCTGTTATGTGCGCGTCGCGCCTAACATCTAGAGCGAAACGAATGCACGCATTGACCGAGCGACACAATGTTAGTTCCTGTTCATTAGACAGGTCTAGATAAGATAGACAACAGTAATCCAGATGTGGGAAGTCTAGTGACATGACCAACTGCACTCTGAGCTCTTGCGGGAGGATGTCTCTACATAGCTTCAGTTGATAGACTATACTGTTTTTTTTTTTTACAATTCTGCTGGTGTTCGGAGTCCACGAAAGGGTGCTAGTGAGAGTGACACCAAGGCAGGTCACTTCCGATGAGAAAGGTATGCTAACGTTACCAACCGACACAGATGGAAGGTCAGCAAGCTGAAGATTGGCGATGAAACGTCTGGTGCCAATGACCATAGCTTTAGTTTTATCGTTATTGAGGAGAAGCCCCAAACCTGCTGCCCAATTTGCGATCGAAACGATGTCTTCGTTAACAGCCCTGATACCTTCTGCCAGGTCGTCCGGCTTACAGTGATAGTAGATTTGCAAGTCATCTGCGTAGAGGTTATAGCTACAATTCTTGAGGAAATTGCGTAGACCATAAAGATATAGAACGAAGAGTAGTGGCCCGAGTACAGAGCCCTGAGGTACGCCGTTATTGATATTAACCCATTCGGACGAGTCGCCAGTCAGGTGGTCCCGCGTGGATTGCTGTCTCCCAGTGAGGTACGAACAAAACCAGCGCAGAGAGGATTGTGAGAACTTCAGTTCTCGAAGTTTGTCCACAAGTTTCTCATGTCTGACACGATCAAAGGCCTTGGAAAAATCAAATAGTACGAGTATGGTGACTTTGCGCGAGTCACTAGCCTGCCGAACATCCTCTAGTATCCGAAGGAGAGCTGTCTGTGTATTATGCCCGGCGCGATAGGCGGATTGGCAAGGATCGAGAAGGTTCTGTGCAAGTAAATGCTTTAACATTTGGTCCACTACGATTCGTTCCAGACACTTGGAGAGAGCACACAGGATCGAGATGGGACGGTATTCATTTGGACCAGAAGGTGTTTTAACCTTTGCCAAAGGCGTGACGAGAGCTTGCTTCCACAGAGTAGAATAGCAGCCAGACAGAAGAGAGCAAGACATGATATGGTGAATCGCGTGCTGTATGCACGGAAGGGCGAGTTTGATCATTCTGATTGAGAGTCCGTCAACCCCTATAGCGGAAGATTTTGAGTGATCAATGGCTTTGTTGAGTGCAGCGTAGCTAATGTCTTGGAAATAAAAACGGTCATCACTGTACGTGCTCTCGCCCACGTATAGCACAGGCGGAGGTGTATAGGTCGGATCCACGCCAGCGGATGCAAAGAAGTCATTAAGACTTTTTACCGAAGTAGCCAGAGGCAAACTGTCGCGACGTGATTTTACCAGGCCTAGCTTACGCAGCTTCTCCCAGGTGGATTTGGGATTCGTTTTATCAGCGAAGATACGATTAAAATATACAATTTTCGCCGCTTTAATCATTCCTGTACGCGATTACGGAGGTGCTTGAAACTAGCGTGTGTGTCAGCAGTACGGCGCCTGCGCCACTGTCGACGCGCCCTGTCACGAGTTCTCATGTGCAATTTTATTTCGTCAGTTAGCCACGGTGCCGGAAGCGTTTTCGATTTCACTTTCACGAGAGGAGCATGATCGTCAAGAGAGGATGTTAAGTAGCTGTTAAGGATTGATACTTTGTGATCTAATGTTTCACCATCATAAAAAGCCTCCCAGTCCATAGTGCTTAACTGCCTGAGAAAAGCTTCGGAGTCAAAGGTCCTGAAATCACGGCACGTGAAGACCCGAGGAGGAGGTTTGTCGACCGCTATTTTATAAGCCGCATGTATCAGGTCGTGGGCTGAGAGGAACAGGACGCCGCACTGACCGAAATCAACCAGCTTGTCTTCATCATCGATGATGCATAGGTCGAGTAGAGTCGAGGCTTCACGAACATGGTGCGTGGGCGCATAAGGGACTATATGAAGATTGGACGTATGTACTGTAACGTGGCAGATTTTATATCTGCCACTGACCGTGCCTCCACCCGCGAATGTGAGCGACCGTACCGCTGCCGTACCGCAAATTCTTCACCGAAGCGCAAGTCCTACGTATATCTTTTAGAACACTTGTCTGCCTTAAGTTTTTTTATTGTAACAGACAGGTACCTGGACGCCGAGGGATGCGCTTTTCGTCGCTGGATCGTCGGGGGGATGTTCTGGAAGCCTCGGCATTAGTACCCGCACCTAGGTCATCGCCTCCGTCTCTGCAGCCTCGTCACCTGCCGGCCGGGAGAGGGCTGCACCTCCCAGCCTGATGAGCCGCAAATCCTTCCTCCCGGCCAAAATTCGAAAAGCCAGCCGTTAGGTGCGGCGAACATGCCGTGTGCGGAAAGGCTTCCCCCACCCTTTTTCGATTTCGACGAGGAATTTTGCAAGATCACTCCGTTGCCGACCAGCATTCGAATACGTCGAGATACCGTTTTGCGTTTAGTTTAAGTTACCGCTACGTTTTTCGTTACATTCTATTTTGGGGGTTTTTGCATTGTAATATCTCTATCTTTCCTTTTGGGCTTTTTCTTTAGTTTTTGTGGGGTTTTGCATAGTTTTTTTTGGTTTTGCTTTAATTTTGAGTGTGTGCTTTTCTTTTGGAGCCGCCTGGGTTGCGTCCCGATTAAAGGTAGGCTCTTCTTTTCGTACAGACCTCGACCATCCGTCTAGCGATTTCGAAACACCACCGATCCACGGTTTACCTGCTATCTTCCGCTATAGACGAATAGTCGTGGTCTATATTCTCTTTAGGCTATTTTAGCATAATTAAGTCTATTTTCTATCTTTTTTTGGACTTGCGCTGCTCGGGGAAGAATCCCGGTGCCGTGCAGTATCGCCTACGTTGCCTACAAATTTCTTTGCGTTTGCGTGCGTTTAATTTAAGCTCAATATCCGTTAGCTTATTTATCTGAATATATTTTTGTTCTGTATCTTTCTCTTTGCGGCCTAACCGTCACCTATTATTACTTGCGACGCCGGAATCAAATTCCGCCGTGAGTTTTGTTTGATCTTGCTTCTTTATCTTTAATTTTAAACTACGTTCGGCCTAACTGGCCCTGCCGGCCTGTTCCTTTATTTATTATTTTTTTTTTGTATCGCCGCATTTGGATTTGAAATTATATTTCCGTTACGTCTACCTGTATTGAGTTAAGTGTGTTATTTCACCGCCCCCACGTTCCCCTCTCCGTCTAACTAGTCGGTTATCTTTGCGATTTCTTGGATTTGGTTATTATTTGCTGCGTTTAGCTATCTTTATCTGGCACATTCGTGTGCCTGGCGCCCAACATTATCTTTCGTTTAGTTGCTTTTTGTATCGTACCGTTCGTAGCTTTTCGCGTGAGAACCGTTGGCCCTTCTTTGTGCGGGATTTACTTTCCTATTCATTTCCTCCGGGTAGGAAACTTGCTCGTTACAGTACAAAGTTACGAAGATGATCACTATCGTGTGTCCGAATCTGTAAGTCAGTGTTAAAGTCGCCAAAGATTATACAGTGCGAGTATAGGATGCTGTACTGAAGGAAGGTGTCTTCGAAGTCAGTTAAAAAGCCAACGTGCGGGGGACGATAGACAACACAAACAAGTGCTTTTGAGCTACCCGGTATCAGGATTTCAGCCAAAAGGTACTCAGGCCTGCCACAGTAGGTGCCGCCCGAGTCCGTAAATACCCGTGCCCGCAGACTGGCATGTACGTATATACCGACGCGAGAGAGAGAGACGAGACCTCAAAATGAAATGGCGAAAATTCAATGCCAAGAGTGTTCTCATTTGAAATCCGTAGATTTGAAAGTGTTATGTTCCGCATCAGCGTTCGCGCGCTTGTCAACAAGACTCCTAACCGATGATTCCTGTGTACTCAGTTGCCTACATGCCGGCGCTTAGTGGGATTTTTTAACCGGCCGTATCTCGCGAACGCGACTCCGCAGACCACATGTTCCTTGGGTTAATTGACTCAGCTCGATCCCCTCTTTTATTCCCATCATTTTGTATAGTTAATTCTGGGACACCCTGTATGCTATAGGGTGGCTAAAAAAAAAAGAATATTTTTTTTTTCGAGTCTCTTACGAAAATATGTTAGTTCATCATGTTTTAAGAGCCCCCTCCAAAGCACAGTTGAAAAAAAAAATTTCAAGAGGTCGCTCAACATTTTCAAAAATTGCCAAAATCTTCGAAAATCGATTTTTTATTTTTTTGTTTTCTCGTTATTTCACTATTGTCTATCATGAAAATGATTACGATCCCTCAATTTTCAAGTCGATATTTTGATGTTTAAAGGTCGCTCAAGATTTTTTTAGCCTTCCAAGTAGAGTACCTTAGACCTGTTAAAGCGACTTCTGAACATGAATGTCATGTTAACCTTTTTATTTTTTATTGTAGTCTTGAAATTTTTTTTTGCATCTCAGTATGTCAGCTTCAAGAAAGAAAAAAAGGTCGTTAATATTCATGTTCAGAAGTCGCTCAAAAAGGTCTAAGGTACTCTACTTGGAAACTTAAAAAAAATCTTGAGCGACCTTTAAATATCAAAATATCGACATATCCGAGTTCGGATATGATAGTATGTAGTATACGGGGTGAAGCTTCCTCGAACCTCCACTAGTTGCGTGTTGACGCGGGAATCCTAATGTATACAAAATGTATCGCGCGAAAAATGCCATAACATAATGCAGAAAATTCATAAATGTGCAGAGTCATACGATATTTTATTTTTGTCGCGATAGGCCGCGCCACCCAACGAATTTTATTCTGTGTCAGACAAATCGAGCCGGAATTCTGAGGTATGGAATTCCATACCTAGCGAAATCCGAGGTATGGAAGACTTCACCAAAACCATAGGGGGTTCGCCGGCCCTGATTACATGCTTAGAGTCGAAGGCACCGAATTCACTATCGGGCGATATTGTTCTAGTACGTGCGCTCCAATAATCGGGTATGATAAATTTGACATGGTGTCAGAATACAGCCGAATGTGCTCTGTGACATTAAGTGGACTACGGTTAATTACAAAGCGGATCGCCCCCTGTAAAAAGACTGCTACGATTGCGGGATTTAAGTACTATACTATACAGATGTGTTATGTAGAAAGATTCTTGACCGTTGATGAGTAGTAGAAAGGATAGTAATCTCGGGTATAGACGGTCTTGTAGGCAAATAATTATTTATTGACGTTTCGGTCAGTGCATGGCCGACCATCATCAGAAACTGTGAATATATTACACAAAGAAAATGTTACAATGGTGTATATTACAAGTTAAATTAGGAGTTAATAATACGCTCCATGAGCAATTATAATAAACGAATTCCGTTTTGACTGACATAGATGACTAGGAATATTCCACATAAGTTAGAGATCACATGTGACTAGCATCCGGTTATAGATATCTACATGGATTTTCAGGTTAATAAATTTAAAAATAAATAAATATGTCTAAGAGACCCGAAAGTCATTAATATAATATAATAATGTTGACTAATATTGGTATTACAGCCAACGATTGTATTGTGATTATTGGATAACATAAAGGTGGGGGTTTCTTACCGAAACGGACTTCTAATTGCGCTTAAGATGTTGATAGGTAGACGCTCAGTGGAGAAGTGAGATAACACGGAAGTTCAACAGGTGATCTAAGATCCATCTATCGACCTATGATTCAATAATCGACTCATGGAGCGATAATTGGTGTCTCGAAGGCGGCAATTTTTGAATGTAAGAAACCTAACCTTGGTTAAGTTCTCCAATAATCACAGAAACAACGGAGCATATAAGTTACTGAAATTATCTATGTCAGATCTCTTATTGACAGTGTCATTCCTGAGAATGTACATCACTTCTTTTAGACTACGATGATAAGGATTGGTTTCGCTCGCAAGGATTTTGGAATGATCAAAATCAAACTTATGGCCTAGAGATAAACTATGATTAGCTAAGGCTGATTTGTCCATGTCATGGCATTTTAAGTTGTATTTATGTCCATAAAGACGTTTATGAAGGTGTTGCGATGTTTGCCCTATATAGCACTTGTTGCAACCTAGGCATGGAATCTGATAGACGACACATGATTTGTCCATTAAAGGAACTTGATCTTTGAGTTGAGAGAAAAGGTTTCTAGTAGAGTTGCCATTCTTGTGTATCACTCTTATGTTGTATTTACTAAGAATCTTTCGAATTTGTTCCGAAAGTCGTTCCACATAAGGAAGGGGTGCAATACCTACGATAGTCTCTAAATCCTCATTGCGCTTTTCCTCCCACCTTAACCCATTGTATAATTTATCCACTCTGGTTGCGAACACCTGGTTAATCAACTCTACAGGATAGTCGTTGTCTTTTAGAGTCTTTGTTATTAGGGACAGATTGCTTTGTCTGAATTCTGGTTCAGCTAGTTTTAACCCTCTATCAGTCAAACCAATGACAACGCTCCTCTTATACTGTAATGGGTGGTGTGAGGAAAAATGCAAGAAACTACCGGACCAGGTAGGTTTACGGTACCAATCAATAGATAAAGTATGATTGTTGTTATTAATAACCGAAATATCCAAAAAGGGGAGTCTGCCTTCCGATTCAAGCTCAAAAGTGAAGTTAATTTTAGGATGGAAACTATTAAATTGACTTAAAAGATCGTCGATGTTGCTGGGGTGTACAGCGGTAATGATGTCATCTACATATCGTTTGTAAAAAGGTAGACTGTAGCTTAACCTACTAATAACCGAATTTTCAAGTGTTTCCATGACTAGGTTAGCTAACGCCGGACTAATAGGAGAACCCATCGCAACACCTTCAATTTGTTGGTAAAACTTGTTATTAAACGTAAAATATGTCGCATCCAAACATAACTTGACACCTTTCATAAACTCTTCTTGGGGTAGTAGAGTGTGAGTTTTAATTTCAGACCATCTGTTACTAATGCAATCTAACACCAAGTTCGTGGGGATGTTAGTGAAGAGAGACGTAACATCTAAAGAGATCAACTTATGTTCCGATGGAATGATACTGTTCCTGATCGAGTCAGCAAAGGACCAGGAATCCTTTGTGTGATACTGAGATTTTCCTAGAATTTGCGTTAAGGGTGAAGAACAATACTTAGCTAATCTGTACGTAGGCGCACCGATATTAGAAACGATAGGACGATATGGAACGTTAGGTTTATGAATTTTCGGTAAGAAAAATATTTTTGGAGCTACTGAATTAGAAGTTTTCAAACTAGTACTTAAACGCTGTGATATGTAGTTAGACTTATGCCAATGGTTGACCAACGCATTGTTCCTACGTTCAAAGACTTTCGTCGGATCCTTCATTAGGATTTTGTAAGTATTAGAATCCTGTAACATAGGATTGACCTTATTAAGGTAGTCACTGGTATTGACCACTACCGTTTTATTCCCCTTATCCGATTTTGTGACAGTTAGATTTGGGTGTTCTTTTAGGAACTTCCTAGTGGCATTGAAATCAATCAAAGTTTGTTTTTGCGATCTATCTAAAATTGCGTTTCGTTTATGAGCTAGAATTTTGTTAGTGACTTCATTACGGATGATGTCTTTGACGGATTTTTCTACTTTCCTTAGGCTAGACTCGACACCGCAAATGATATTATCAATCGGGATCTTGTCAGGACTGTATGGAACCCCCTGTTCTTCACCCTTAACGCAAATTCTAGGAAAATCTCAGTATCACACAAAGGATTCCTGGTCCTTTGCTGACTCGATCAGGAACAGTATCATTCCATCGGAACATAAGTTGATCTCTTTAGATGTTACGTCTCTCTTCACTAACATCCCCACGAACTTGGTGTTAGATTGCATTAGTAACAGATGGTCTGAAATTAAAACTCACACTCTACTACCCCAAGAAGAGTTTATGAAAGGTGTCAAGTTATGTTTGGATGCGACATATTTTACGTTTAATAACAAGTTTTACCAACAAATTGAAGGTGTTGCGATGGGTTCTCCTATTAGTCCGGCGTTAGCTAACCTAGTCATGGAAACACTTGAAAATTCGGTTATTAGTAGGTTAAGCTACAGTCTACCTTTTTACAAACGATATGTAGATGACATCATTACCGCTGTACACCCCAGCAACATCGACGATCTTTTAAGTCAATTTAATAGTTTCCATCCTAAAATTAACTTCACTTTTGAGCTTGAATCGGAAGGCAGACTCCCCTTTCTGGATATTTCGGTTATTAATAACAACAATCATACTTTATCTATTGATTGGTACCGTAAACCTACCTGGTCCGGTCGTTTCTTGCATTTTTCCTCACACCACCCATTAAAGTATAAGAGGAGCGTTGTCATTGGTTTGACTGATAGAGGGTTAAAACTAGCTGAACCAGAATTCAGACAAAGCAATCTGTCCCTAATAACAAAGACTCTAAAAGACAACGACTATCCTGTAGAGTTGATTAACCAGGTGTTCGCAACCAGAGTGGATAAATTATACAATGGGTTAAGGTGGGAGGAAAAGCGCAATGAGGATTTAGAGACTATCGTAGGTATTGCACCCCTTCCTTATGTGGAACGACTTTCGGAACAAATTCAAAAGATTCTTAGTAAATACAACATAAGAGTGATACACAAGAATGGAAACGCTACTAGAAACCTTTTCTCTCAACTCAAAGATCAACATCCACTTTGCGTGGCTTGTTGACAGAAACCAAGCCCCGACAGACTGCGCAAGAAAGCAAGGAGTGTGTATATGGAATTCCATGCCAATGTGGGGATGTGTATATCGGCGAAACTGGAAGGCCATTAAACATTCGCATCCAGGAACACCGGAAAAACGTTAAAATGGGCGAACGATCGAAATCGAGATTGGCCGATCACGCCTGGGAGAATGAACACCACTTCCAATGGGATGATGCCCGGATATTGTTGAAGGAATCCAATCCTATCAAACGGAAATTGAAGGAGTCAGCCTGCATAGCAGTCACACCAAATGCTGTAAGTCAACCCAGCATAGAACTTAACAAACTCTGGTTACCTTTGTACAGGGATGAGGTGAGGGAGGCCATGAGCAAGCCAAGGCGGCGCCACCAGTCATAGCTGGCGCCACCAACAACGAACCTATATATACCGGTGGGAGCACGGAATTTGATCACTCTGCCATGGGAAGTCGCCAGACTACCATCCTGAGGACGGGAGCAGATTTCAGCGCCCGAAACGTCGAGATGAATTTAAACTCGAGCAGTGGACTTAGTCCAAATAACCCCCTGGAAGAAGGGGGGGAAGTGGGTGGGCGGGTGGCCCCCCCTCCCTCCATCCCCTTTCCTACCTCCAATAATAACGTCAAAGATCAAGTTCCTTTAATGGACAAATCATGTGTCGTCTATCAGATTCCATGCCTAGGTTGCAACAAGTGCTATATAGGGCAAACATCGCAACACCTTCATAAACGTCTTTATGGACATAAATACAACTTAAAATGCCATGACATGGACAAATCAGCCTTAGCTAATCATAGTTTATCTCTAGGCCATAAGTTTGATTTTGATCATTCCAAAATCCTTGCGAGCGAAACCAATCCTTATCATCGTAGTCTAAAAGAAGTGATGTACATTCTCAGGAATGACACTGTCAATAAGAGATCTGACATAGATAATTTCAGTAACTTATATGCTCCGTTGTTTCTGTGATTATTGGAGAACTTAACCAAGGTTAGGTTTCTTACATTCAAAAATTGCCGCCTTCGAGACACCAATTATCGCTCCATGAGTCGATTATTGAATCATAGGTCGATAGATGGATCTTAGATCACCTGTTGAACTTCCGTGTTATCTCACTTCTCCACTGAGCGTCTACCTATCAACATCTTAAGCGCAATTAGAAGTCCGTTTCGGTAAGAAACCCCCACCTTTATGTTATCCAATAATCACAATACAATCGTTGGCTGTAATACCAATATTAGTCAACATTATTATATTATATTAATGACTTTCGGGTCTCTTAGACATATTTATTTATTTTTAAATTTATTAACCTGAAAATCCATGTAGATATCTATAACCGGATGCTAGTCACATGTGATCTCTAACTTATGTGGAATATTCCTAGTCATCTATGTCAGTCAAAACGGAATTCGTTTATTATAATTGCTCATGGAGCGTATTATTAACTCCTAATTTAACTTGTAATATACACCATTGTAACATTTTCTTTGTGTAATATATTCACAGTTTCTGATGATGGTCGGCCATGCACTGACCGAAACGTCAATAAATAATTATTTGTCTACAAGACCGTCTATACCCGAGATTACTATCCTTTCTACTATACTATACAGAGTGCTTAGCTAAGGGTGTTGATATGGACACTGATTCTCAACCTGACACATACAGGTTGGAAGTCGCCGACTCCTTGCTGAGATTATCGCGTGACATGAAAGAAGTATGCCAGTACTGCTTCGGTACGAGGCCGAATGAATTAATCATGTGGAATACTTGCAGACGCTGGGCGCATTTGAAGTGCGTCAATCTATTGGGGAACCAAAAAATGCTGGAAGAGTGGAATGACCCTGCAGCTAGCTAAAGATGTGCGCTGTGCGCACATGGGATAAGGAAATGGATGCGAACTAATCGAATTCGTTAGAATCAAAGGAGATCTACCTATATGTAAGTAAGGTTTACAGTGGAACGCGCATTGCATTTTGATGGACCATTTAATCAAAGTTTCAGACATCTACTCAAGATACAAATAATTTAGATATATATTGAAAATATAACAAATAATTTGCACAATCCGGTACTAATATCCGAATAATGAGGAAAAGAGAACTGTGCGATCTTGAGTGATACGTACTATTGATACTCGGTTGATTTACAAGAATTGGGCGGGGGGACCCAAATATAATGAGATTGTAGAGAATGCAGACTACTTTACAGATGCATGTTCCATCAAGTACCTATTGTGTTTTGCACTTTTTAATATTTGAGATAATTGTACGCTCATATGATACCTACTCCTGCAGAATTGTGGACTCGCTTCTAATGTTTCAAGCCTATTTTGAACGTACAACGTATCATCATCAGGAATAATAACATATTGATATAATTCTTATGACTTCTATCTGGGCAGTCGATTTCATTTAAAATAGTATATTGTGAACCAAGGGCGAGAAGTGGGCGGGCAAAAAAGCCCTCGCCCGTGGTGCACACCATATTTTTTGTGACACATGTATCGATTTTGCGTTTCTATTAATAGAGATCAAACTGAAACGTTTTGCGACATGAAAAAATATCAACAAATGTAAGAAGAAGTAGGATATCAGGAATCCAGGGAAGGAAGTGAGTGTTTTTTTTCCGTTGTGCATATAATATCTTCTCCAACAAATGCATGAATGACCAGTAACAGCTATAACAACGAATGTTTGAAATGGCGGAATATTTATAATCTGGTTAAGTTAGGTTATACAGTATAGCGAATGTCAGGATCCAATTGGGCAAAATTGTCGGGGGGGTCCAGGGGGCGAAGCCCCCGGTAGGGGGTTTGGGGGGCAAAGCCCCCCAACTAAAAAAGAAAAATCAAAGACTTTTAAATTGATTTTGAATAGCACTACGGACAGTCGACGGACGACATAAATGCTGGAAAAAAGTGAGTTTAAGAAATGAACAATTAAAATCACAAAAAAAAGTTTTCTGTGACACGAAATGTATCAGATTAAATAAATAAAACCTTAAAATTGTCTGATAGTTTTTATTTAAGTTTAGTAATTTTTGTATTTTCATTTTTATTTATGACATCGGTAATATAGAACAGTTAGCAGAAAGTAATCAAGAAAAGGAAAATATAGATAAAATAATATCTATGGTGAATACAACTTTAATATTTCATTTCAAACTTAGTATAGTTTTCAAAGCAATTAGCTAATTTATAGAAAATTTAATCTCATACATAGGAAATGGATGAGATTAAATGAATAACACCTTAAAATTGTTCGAAAGTTTTTTTCCTCGGTCACTCTTATATGTTAATTAGTGACTTGAATATGTCGAAGGACCGGGCTGATCAGGGTTATTTGAAATTTGTATACGTCGTGTAGGCTTCATGAGTGCGAACGAGAAGAAATATTTCACAAATGATATAGCAACGGGCTTTATAAACAATAATATTTGAACAAGTTACAACAAAACAACAGGAGTAATTTAATAAATATATCTCTGATACTAAGACGTAAACAGTTCCGTATTTTAATTTTAATTTTGTGAATGATAATTATAGATCTAGTGCTTTTCAAATCTCTTCTATTTATGAAACAACTTTTTAGCAACGGCCTCTTTTCTTTTTAAATATACGGCTCTGTTCGAACGATCCAAGGAAAACAGTCGAATCGCTCCGTCATCGGTATAGAGTATGTTTTCTTAATCTCTCATCGACACGGCCATACTGACTCTACACACGCCCTCGTGTGTTCTCTGTATTAATCTGTAACACGAATTATTGGAAAACCCTTTAGTTCGCTCGATCCTGACTTTTTTTTTTTTTTTTTTAATAATAATAAGTTTTCCACAAATAGTAGTGCAAAAATACAGTGTTCCCAAGTAACAATTACTAAAATTTCTTCCAAAACAACATATCATAAAACTTTGACTGTAAAATCATCCAACTGCTAAACAGTTTTCACATCAACCAATCATCTGATCTGGTAACTATTAACCATGTCAACCAGGTTTCCGAACATACTATCAGTCGTTCCATTGCGGGGTCACCGTCCTCAAAGAGGGTTAGGATTTTCCTGACCTACAACTAATAAACATGATGAGTATGTCCTAATAGGCAGTTCACAACAGAGCAAACTCCTTCTTCACAATCTTAGAGCTACATCCCAATGTACTCTCTACCAACAGTCCGATACACTGTCAACTGCAATCAACGATTTCAAAAAAAAAAATCAATCAGAATCTTCAGTATTCTGACTCTCTTCATCATTATAAGCATCCAACTCCATGGGAACAGTGCTTTCAGGCATTATTCGTAATTTATCATGCGCATACTTATAAGTGCGTTTACTATCCAACGCTTGTAAAGAATAACGATCTCCCTCTAATATCTTCACAATTTTAAATGGACCTCTAAACTTTGAGTCTAATTTTGTTTGATTTCTTTCATTATTTTGAACCAAAACATAATTTCCAATATCAAATTTCAAAACTTTTGTCTTATTTTTATCAAATCTCAATTTGTCTACTTCAGCATTTTTCTTGATCAGGTTTGCTGCTTGTTCTCTGATTTTCACAATATCAACATTTTGTTCTGTTCCATCTAAACTCATCAAATCGAGTGGTCGTGCAATTTTGGCAATCATCAATTCCAAAGGACTTGCTTTAGTAACTCTATTAATAGTACAATTGATAGCTAACTGCATTTCATCAAGTGCATCTGGCCACGACCGACTATCACTTACTTCAAAAGATGTAAGCATATCCTTCAATGTACTCATGACACGTTCAACTTGACCATTTCCTCGACTCGTCCCAGTAGCAATCAAATGTAAGCGTATATTATGAGTACTACAAAAATCTCTAAATTTTTTATTTGCAAAACATCCTCCCTGATCTGTTATAACACGTACTGGAGCTCCAAATAGACAAACCGCAAATCTCAATGCTTTAATAGCATTTGCAGTATCAATACTAAGAGTATGTCGAAGGAGAACAAATTTTGTAAACGAATCAATCAATACAAAAATATATTCTTTGAGGTTACTTTTTCCACTCAACTTTCCTGTAGCATCAATGTGTATAGTATGCCAAGGCACAGATATTTTCGGAATTGGATGTAATTCCGCCTGAACTCTTCCCGAGGCTGACTTAGAAACTCTACAAGTTATACAATTTTCAACAAATTTTCGTATATATTTTGACATCTTTGGAAACCAATAATATTCAAATGCCTTTTCTAACGTCTTTTCCCATCCCAGGTGCATAATGTTCTCATGAACATGATTAATTACAGACCAACGAAAAGCATGAGGAATAATACACAAACATCTAGTACGATTATTTCTTTGCACCTTACGATATAAAATACCTGATCTAATCTCATAAGTATTCAAAATATCACCATCAAAATCATGATTTTCTAATTTTGACACAATTTCAGAAATTTCAACATCTTTTTGTTGTTCAGCAAGCAACCAATTATCCGAAATTTCTGTTAAATTTATGCGTTTTTGCTCTACCTTGTCAAAAGGTTCACTATTCAATTTGTCTACCAACGGATTTCTGGAAAAGAAGTCTACATGACACATATATTTTCCATTTCGATAAATTATTTCGAAATCAAATGATTGTAGGAAAGCCCACCATCTATGTACTCTTGGAGCTAAAGTTACTTTATTACGCGAATCTTTCAATGAATTACAATCCCTAACAACAGTAAAATTCCTACCAAATAAAAAGTGACGAAAATATTTGATTCCATTCACGACAGCTAAAGTCTCAAGTTCATACGAGTGATAACGTGACTCAGCAGAGGATGTTCTTTGGCTATAATAAGCAACTGGATGAGCTTTTCCATCTACCTTTTGCAAGAGAATTGCACCATAGCCGATTGAACTGGCATCAGTATGCAATTCAATTGGAAATGTTGGATCAAATATCATTAACACTGGTTCACTAATTAATTTGGATATTATCTGTTGACGTATCTCCTCATGTTGTGGCTTCCAGTCAATTTTACCTTTACTCTTACCAGCTGTCAACCGATAAAGAGAGGCAGTTATTTGCGAAAATCGAGCAATAAATTGTCTAAAATACGAAGCAAGACCAATAAATTGTCTAAGCTGAGTCACAGTCGCAGGAGGAGAAAATTCTGTCAAAGCAGCAACTTTTTTTGAATCTGCTCTAATTTCTCCAGCCGAAACTTCGTATCCAAGATAAACTACCTTTTTTTTTAAAAATGTACATTTCTTTAAATTCACCGAAAATCCAGCAATCTGAAGCGACTGTAAAACAATCTTAAGTCTTTCAATCCCTTCATCCACTGTTTTGGATGGTATCAATACATCATCAATATAACATATCGCAAACGTATTCACAAGATCTCCGAGAGCCTTATTGATGGCTCGCTGAAAGACAGAAGGTGCATTAGGCAAACCAAACGGCATTGACAAATATTCGTACTGTCCATCGGGAGTTATAAAAGCAGTATATTCTACAGAATCTGAATGAACTGGAATTTGATGAAATCCACTCGCCATATCTAACGAAGAAAAATAATGAGCTCCACCAAGTCTTTGAATTTGATCTGCAATCAACGGCAAAGGATATCTATCTGGAATTGTATTCTGATTTAGTTCCCGATAATCCACACACATTCGATCTGATCCATCTTTCTTTTTAACCAAAAGAATCGGACTCGCGAATGGAGAACAACTAGGTCTGATTATATTTGCTTCACACAACTCATCAACTTTATCACGAACTACTTGCCGCTCCACTGGACTAAGACGATATGGTCGTCTTTGCACAGTACGATTTGGATCCCGAAGACGGATTTGCAACTGACCTGTAGTGACTTTACCAGTGGGTGTTCCTTCTACAAACAAATTAGCAAAATCTTTCAAAATAGAAAGAAGTGCTTCCCTCTGTTCAGATGAAACGTCTGATACTACATTATCAAAAGTTGTGGTTTTCGTCTCCCGATCACAAACAGCCACTGTGGAAATTCGTCTGAATATCAAAGTGTCAAGAGACAATTCTATTGAATACCCCAACATTAATACCTCTCGACCAATCAATATATCATGATTCAAATAATCATCTTTAACAATGTGAAATAAAATCTCAAGGCAAAAATTATTAATGATCACTTTCGATAAAATTTGGCTTTTGCTGTATACATTCACTTTCCCAATACCTAATAGAGTAACTAAAGTATTTTCAGTCCTTCCAGAAAATCTTTCAGATATACTTTCTTTTATCAAAGAACATTCAGGACCTGAATCAAAACAAAATGAAAACTGCTCACCAGACTGTGTCAATTGTCCAGCAATCGGTTTGATTGAACACATATTAACTTGACGCTCGACAGATCCCCCATATTGATCTGGTGATTTCGCCTTCGGACATCTAGGAGCAATATGTCCAATTTCTCCACATTTAAAGCACGTTACTGATGTCCTTTTGTCGGATGTACTATTCTTTCTTGTGTCTTCACATGAATTTTGTTGAATAGGTCGAGAGTAACAATCTGATTTCTTATGGCCAATTTTTCCACAATTAAAACATTTCACTGAGGTGTTATTGAATCTTGGCTTCTTTGATTCCGTTGACGACGTCGTAGCCTTTTCATTCATACTCAAAACTCTCTTCCGGTATGTATATGCCATTAATTCTTGTTGAAGCTTCTTACGGTTTGGAATTTCTTTTGTATATATTATTTGTTGCAGATTCGAATCGATTTTAACTGCATGTGCTAGGGTACATGACACAGCAATTTCCTCCATCGTCATTGATTGCCAACGAGACATCAATGAACTGAAAATCCTCGTTGCATATGCTGCTAAACATTCTCCCTCTTTCGGTCTTCCAGAATTTATTCTAACAAGTGTAGCTGCCGGTGTTTCAACGATATCATAACGTGCCAAGAAAATTTCTTTAAATTCTTCCCATGTCATTCCGGAAAAACTGATTTGTGGGAACCATGTTGCAGCAGATCCCTTTAATGTTTTGCTTAAACTAATCATGAGAGTACTACCAGAAATTTTTTCTTCCGGCATACATAATTCACAAGTTAAACACCAAGAACGAGCATCTGCGTCTTCAGTATCAGGATTAAATTCTGGAAATTTTACCCGTTGAATGGTAGTAGTTGGCGGTGGTGCCTGGATAGCACGAATCAATTCTACCATATTTTGGTTTTGTGTTTCCAAAAGCTTTTTCCATCGTTCCTCAGAAGAAATGGAATCACCTTGCAAGGCAGACTGTGGCAGTGATATTTCTTCTGGTATGAATCCCACTTCTGATGTCGAAGGACCGGGCTGATCAGGGTTATTTGAAATTTGTATACGTCGTGTAGGCTTCATGAGTGCGAACGAGAAGAAATATTTCACAAATGATATAGCAACGGGCTTTATAAACAATAATATTTGAACAAGTTACAACAAAACAACAGGAGTAATTTAATAAATATATCTCTGATACTGAGACGTAAACAGTTCCGTATTTTAATTTTAATTTTGTGAATGATAATTATAGATCTAGTCCTTTTCAAATCTCTTCTATTTATAAAACAACTTTTTAGCAACGGCCTCTTTTCTTTTTAAATATACGGCTCTGTTCGAACGATCCAAGGAAAACAGTCGAATCGCTCCGTCATCGGTATAGAGTATGTTTTCTTAATCTCTCATCGACAAATATACATAGAACACAGTTAGCTAGTAGAAAGTAGTGGAGAGACTGAAAATACAGATGATAAAAATTATAATATAAACATAGGTATAAGATGAGTTGGGTGTAGAATAGAGTAAGAGAAAATAACTGTAACACTGAGAGGCTAACAAGTATATAATAGCTTAAAATTATTATTTACTATAATTAATTGTTATGTTTGTGCAGTTTTGTAGTAGAAAAGCACTCTGATTTTCAACATCTATAATTGCTCCTGATGTGGTAGGGTTGTATCTTCTTCTATTTTTTGCTTCTTGATTATCGGTTCTTGGTAGTTATCATTACTGTCCCTTGAAGTTGATGCTTCTAAATTAATTGATGACAATATTGCTTTTCCGATTTTTGCTTTATTTTTTATTGACTCCTCGATATATCCTTCTGCGACAGTACTTGACTTCCAGCCACCATGGCGTTTCAATGTTGTAATATTGGCTCCTGAATCTGCAAGTACTGTCGCAGAAGTTCGACGAAAGCAGTGTCCAGTATATTCCTGAACATTTGGTAGATTCAAGTAGGTTGCGATTTCTTTCGGCATATTTCCAAATTTGTTTTTACCAACGACTTGAATTGTACATTTCCCATTTCTATAGTTTAAAAAAAATCTGTCGGTTGCAGTCTTTGGTGGGCGTAAGTTTTGATATTTTTTTACTATCGTGTAAAATTCTCCGCTGATTGTGAATGATCTTGGCTTTGAAGTTTTGTTATCTGGAATTTTTACAAGAAGTATATTTCCATGGGTTTCGAGGTCCTGTAGTTTGATATTCGTTAATTCGTCTTTACGACATGCTCCAGCAATCCCAAATATCAAAGGAACCTATAGAGAATTATATACATACTATAGTAAGCTCAGGTGTATTATATTGCAGGAAATGTAAAGAATTATAGTACTTACTTTTGTTAATAAATATTTGTCATCTGGTGCTTCAATTAAAAACTGATTTACTTCTTCTGAAGATAATACTTTAGATTTTTTACATTGATAACCATGAGATTGCTTCTTCATGAATGCGGATAACATGTGATATTCGTTGATATCTACTTTCTCGTTGATTTTTATAGTAGTTTTGAGCATTGAATACTGCGCCCAAAGACTTGATGGCTTATATTTGTTTGTTAGCTTTTGAAAGTATGCCATTAAAACTCTCTCCGAAGAAGATGTTACTTTGGACGATTTCTTCCAGTCTGTGTAATTGGCATAGCATCCCTCATAGAGATTTCTCGATTTTGTGGGTAATAAATCAAGACTAGCAGTCTCTGCTGCTCTACAGATATCGGGCGGTGTGCTGAAGATTTCCTCATTGTCGTCTTCACTAACGTCACTCTGGCTAATAAATATTTGACCAAACACTTTCTTGTATCTTTCTGTCGCGTTTTTTCGAATCGTTGTGGGGAGGTTATGTTTTCGCTGGGCAGCGGAATTGTTGATCTACTACTGGTCAGTCTATGTGTGCTTAATACTATTATCACGGACACTAGTACACATAATATAAAAGTGGAATATAACATAACATTAGTGTTTCGTTTGTTGCGGATAATTTCGCACTTTGTTTTTGTTTGTTGCGGCGAGGAAAGAAACTTGCGTTCGGATTGTATGTCCGAGATTCTAATTTGAATACGGTCCGCGCAAAGTGTTGGCAACCTAAAAGGTGGCGCTGATCGTACCAGAGGCGTAAAATTATCGTATCCAAGCCAAAATTATCGTACATTTCCAAATATTTGAGAAAAACGATATTTCTTAGAAAAATAATAATTAACTTAATATTATCGTAACACATATTGCACTCAACACTAAATTTTATTAAATTTCATCATTTAGTATTCACCCATGTCTTTATACATGTGGCAACACGTAGTCGACATATATCAAACTCTTGTATATGCGCGCGAATAGGAGCGCGAATTTTCGAAGATAGGATTTGTAGAAATTTATTTTGTTTAGTAAAAAAACGCCATTTTTTCTCGATATTTGAAATTATTGTAGATATCGTACAATATTTGAAGCAAAAAAAGTTCATTATTGCCCGCTACCGACTTTTTTTGCCCGCTGGTACAAAAACGTTGACTTTACGCCCCATTTTTAGGTCAAAAAAACGCAAAAATCGTGCATGTGTTACAAAAATAATATTTATCAGATGGTTTTAGCTGATCGAGTTATACTACTGAATTATAATATTACATACCATAGAGGTTGACGTAGTAGTTATGCGTGCAGATGCTCCCTGAATATAAAACAATGCGTTTTGTTATATATATGTGCGCGCGCGCGATATATGCGTATGTGTGTGTATGATCATTATCATTAATAGGATAAAAAGTGTTGTTGAAACTTAAACTCAAAATCGAATACATATTCAGTATAATTTTCCTATTGTGAATGGGGATAGGTCGTTAAACACCCGATGGTATCATAAGTTTCTAGTTTGTTTGTGAATCTAAAAATTGTGCTAGGAAAACAATCAAAAAAGTGTCAATAAGTGTGGCGGTGGGTATATTTTTGTGTTCGAGTCCAAAATTATATAATTTTTGCCTCCGGGATTTTTTTGGAAGTGCAAGTATGAATTAGTGCAAGTGATGTGCTGTTCGAAGTTTATTTAGTGATCGTTGATTTCGTCGTTACTGTGCTTGAACCCCTACTACCGGCAAAAAATAACCAACAACTTTTAAGGATTGTGGAATGACAGACTCTGCGTTATAATAATTGTTGAGGGGGACACTTCGCAACTTCACAACGAAGAATAATCAAGCCGAAGCGACGCCCTCAATCATTTTGACGTGGCAGACTTTATGTAGAAAAAAATATTTTGGACATAATCGTTATTTTATAACCTACACGTATAGCTATGATAGAATATTGGCTCGTGCCGCAAGCCAGTATCAACAGTGGTGAAACTTCAATTCGAGCAATCGGACTTCCTTAAAAGTCACCTTTTTCGCTCAAACAGCGACAGCTATAATCATTCAATCCACGAACTGCATGAGAGAAGGAGAATACAGCTGTCAACGTTTTATGACGACAGTGCTTGTAATTCGATGTATAAAACGTGATATAATTCTATTGGTTAAAGTAGTGCTAAATGAATAATTAACCTTTTTAGTGAATTTTATGTGACAGAAGAAAGTACACGCTCTCGTTTTAACCTAATCCATCAACAATGAAAAATGTATTAACGATGAATGAATGATGGCGCATTATAGTATACAGGCGAAAAAGAACTGTTGAACAGACTGTTGAATTTAGGAGCATGTTCATAGCATCGATAACACGCATTCGTACTGCAATATTCATTTCGTCAGCATCATCTAAAAAATCGAACTTTTCTCAAATACAGGTTGCAAGAGATCATTTTTGGAAGGGTATATTACTTTATAGTCCAAAACCTTCGTTGTTAATACCAGCAACGCTGCTCAAATCAGAGTTCTCAAAGGGTAGCGAACACAAATGAAGTACATCATTTATTGAACTCGAATTGTAAGGTCAAGTCGAAAAATCAACCGATCATCAATAAACGTAATCTCGTTCGCACGTCTCAAGAGAATTGTGTGATCTTGCCTTACACCTACGATATGCGTTCACTGATTTCAAGATTGAACAATGCTGGTGTCCGAACAAAATATAATAGCGATTTCGACTTACTGCACTGGTGCGCAATGAGTGTACCACTGCTGGGTAATATTTGAAATAGTTTTATTTAAAATAGGCATTTAAAATGTAAATGGCATTTTGCATTTAGCATTTTAAATGTTTTTTCAAAAAGCATTTCCATTTTATATTTTAAATGAAAAAAAGGATGCATTTAAGCATTTAGCTATTCGGCAAATGCTTTTTTTTGGCCTCGCATGAGCTGCGTGTTTCATGTTACAGATGATACCTGCGCTTGCGCATCACCCAACACGTTCCCGCCAATTTCGACCGGTATGCGACCGAACATAACCTATTTTCGCACACTCGTGATTGCTTGTGAATTCGCATACGTGTAACGTGTATTTATTTCACATTGGTTTTTGAGTGTAGCAAATAGTGTAATAGAAGTGCTCCTGCATGAAATAAAATATGGAAGAAGAGCGCGTTGACGGCCTTCGAGGCGAAAGTGACACTATTGATAGCAACCGTACAATACCGTTGATACTGAATGTTAAATTTTTCAAAATCGTCCATCATGAGATAGAAAATGTTCAAGCAGAATGCACCCAGTGCAAACGAAAAATAAAAGGAAGAATAGGTGCCACAACTAATTTCCTCAATCATTTGAAGGTACGTTGAAATTTGTTAGCTTTTACTGACGTGCAGCAAGATCACTAAGATTCATCTCAATCTAATATTACTCTGTTTGATTGATGATTACACGAACAAAATATTAACTCAGGTGAAACTACAAAGTTCAAAAACGATTTTCTCATTTTCAGATAACAGGTCATTTGGCTAAATAACTTGCTGACTACAAGGCTGGCAGAGCCAAGAATCCACGCAAACGACGAATAGAAAGTGACTGCAATGACCAGCAAGCGTCTACCTCAAAAAAAAAGGAACAATCCACGTTGAATCGTGCATTTGCTCTTACCAGCCAACAATCTGCAGACGCACTCATAACTTCTTTCGTGGATGAAACTATGTCCCCATTAGCCATCGTCGAACATGCAACGTTCAAAAAATTAATCGATGGTAACATATCAGCAAAGTAGCATAGCGATGTATAAGTCAAAATATATATTTTGAGTAATTTCTAATAGCAGTTTCTAAGTGCTGTACTCAACAAACTCAGTCTCAGAGATATTGCAATTGTGGACTATAAATTTTTCGAAATGTTTAATAAATTTGTCGTTTAGGTATTAACAAGCTCCAAAATCCAGTCAGTGTGATGATTAGAAAGACTCTACAAACAAAAATCGACGTATTGTTTTCAAAAATGCTAACATATTTGCTGGAGCAATTGCAATTGACCGAATATGTTTGTACAACCGCGGACATATGGTCATCGTCAAAGAGAAGTTATCTCGGAGTCACGGTGCACTGGGTAAATATACCGTTAAGTTAAGGGGAAGCCGAACGATGGCAGCACTATAGTTCGACCAACACACGCTCGCGTTGCGTACGTGAGCTTCTGCTCACTGCTAGTAGAAGCTCAGGTACGCAACGCGAGCGCGTGTTGGTCGAACTATAGTGCGGCCATCGTTCGGTTTCCCCTTAACTTCACGGTATATATTATATCTAAAATAGTAAAAAAATTGGAATCACAATTTTTAATGTCTTGATAGTAATTGAATCTTCCTTCGTATCAGGGTGCATTTATATATATCCACAATTGATTTATGATCCACTACAGATAAATAAGGACCTGCAGAGGGAAAGTGCAGCTTTGGCTTGTCGAAGATTCAGAGGAACTCACACATGTGACAAAATTGCTGAACTAATTCACGAGGTCAACAGTGAATTCAAACTGAGCCCGAAGAAAGTTTTGAAGACGACGACTGACAACGCGTCTAATATGGTAAAGGCTTTTGACGTATTCAGTCAGCCTCAAGACTTGGGTACCCCAGATGATCTCGATGAAAACGACGAGGACGAGCTTGTCACCAAGGCGCCCGCACTACACACTCTCGTAAACTAGCAAGCGCTAATCTTTCAACTGCCACGATTGTGTAGTTGCGAATGATTATTCTCCACAAACGAATGAGCAACAATGCTACATTATGCTACTAGGGAGGAAAGTGCGTGATTTTTGTTGAGTGCGAGGTTCAGCACGAGCACAAGGTGAAAATTCGCTCCTCCCGTGTGGTATATATTACTTTTTACCCGACTGGATAAAATGTCCATATTGCATCCACTAGTCAAACACAGCAATTTAATCAATCAAACTTACAATCGGTCAAACTTAGAGTTTTTTTTCTGCCTTTCAAATTTACTTTTTTCGACCGCAAAATCACTTTTTCTTTCTTTTGGTCAGTAATTGATTACTTTCCGCTCGCGTTGCAAGGATGAAATATAGTACTTTCATATTCATCATTATATCAAACTGTCATACTCTATGCTACTTATAGCATACACGTTTATCCATAGCTGCAAGTTTTAGGTTTCATGCCGAAGTAGCAGAGTAGAGTTTTCTTGATTCAACCGTTTTGCAAGTGCATAAGTTTATTCTTCCATAATTGGTACTACATACTCGAGCTCTACGGTATGTCACTATCATGGGAAAACCTACTGTAGTACATCGCTCATTAGCTCCATAATAAGATATGCGATTCCAGAGTTCCGAGTCTGATCTGATAATTCAATGACTATGGAACGACCACGATTTTTATTGATTATAGTATTTATGTCTGTAAAATCATACACATAGTTGAGGACACGTAAAAGCATCTTCTGACACGCTTATTGGTTTGAATAACTAGTTTTTCAGTGTATTCAATTGCTGTCGCATTGAAAACTTAATTTTCGCGTAAAACGAAGCGGGTTGTCCGTATAACTCTAAGGAACCGAATGTGCCCGCCAAGTACGTAGCTCTTGGAATGATGCTTCGATATCCTCACACGAAACTACGACTCCACGACGTAGACTTCAGTTTGAGTTTGAGTCATTTTATTTTTTTTTTATTTCATTTTTTTTAACAAATTGCTGCGAGATCGCAGGGGTACGTTCGGTGCTTGGTTTTTTTCTTAATTTCACAACAGAGACTGGCAAACCGTTTTGCTTATGAAGCAATTGTGATTTTTGTGTGAGTACTTGGCGGCTTTTTTTACATCTTTGGATGTTTTTCGTGGGATTTCACTTCTTTTTGCAAGTAGGAGAATTGAGTAGGATCGCTCATTTAATTTCAGCAGGGTTAAACGTTATTATAGTTTGATCATTACAAGAAATACATTCGGAATTTGGGCAAGGGAAGAAACATTCAATGAAAGACAAACACATTCATTTTAATTGTCAACTGTGACAAACATAAATAATTTATTAAGTAGAACTTGATTTTGTCTTATACAGTATCAGGTTGAAGTTCGTAACTTATTTCAACAAGATATTCGCCAAAAAATTCTCAAATTCAAGGCTCGAACGTTTCAAATGGATCAAGAACGGTGCATAATTCCTCAAATTGTGTGAAACATGTTTATCTCGCATATTTTACAATTCTAACAACATTTGAATTACGAAATATTGCATTTCTCCAACGAATATTCTGTTACGTTAGCGTTACGAACTTCAACCTCAATATACAGTTTTAACTTAAATTGAGCACTTAATCAGTAATTTTTCAGCCATAGCTTGGAAGACTGTGTTGCCTGACGCAGTAACAGGCTCATATGTGTTCTACAACGTTGATTGTTCGGAGCTTGCATGTTTGTCTACTGCAATCTAATTCAGGTCACTGTGAAAATCATACAAATCAACAAACAATCGATCATCCAATAGAAATGTCACAGTAATTACTAAAATATATTCCATGTCACTATGGTGAGGGTGAGCTGGGAAATTTCGACTCTGTTCGGGCAAAGTAGAATTATGAGCTCAAATCAGCTGGACGGCCAGCGCCTATCACACGCACACACACAACCGTGCAGTGTTTACCCGGGTAGACTCAAACTCTCAATGCATTGCGCACCGAGCGTACGAACTATTCAATACCTGTATGTGTATATTCCTATGGACTAAATCGAAGTCTATGTATCAGTATGTCTCTGATCTCCCTGTGGGAATCATCTTTTGTAATCTTTTCTCGGCCTCGTGGTCAACTATCTGTATTCTATCGTAGGGTTTAAAATAAAGACACGAGTTTTAAGTAAAAGGAAATTTGAACGTGTAAGCTTTTCTTAAACATTCACCCGTAAGTCACTCATCCTAGGCCTCTCTCACTAATCGTGTTCACCCACATCTAACGAACCTCTCTTATCTATCTTTCTCGTAACATTTTTTGGTCCTTCGAGCCGGATCAGTCGCGAATTGATTTGAACTATCTCGAAATCGTTGCGAATCTCGGGGAACGAATTAGTGGGTGAGTGACACGGTAGTGTTGTGAAAAGTTTATCGATAGCGTTACGGAAAATGCTAAAAGTGGAATCTCTCGGTGGAATATAACTGAAAACGGTTAATTTCAAACTCACATCGTAGTCGCGGATCACCCTGTCGAGACTCTTAGTCAGAGTGTGTATCAACAACTCGAGTGTCGTGTGCGTGCAAGTAAGTGTGTCGTGCGCGTCCGTCTCTCTCGCAGTTTAAATACTCAAGATAGATTCCCGTAGAATCGTTTGTTGATATATCTCGCTATCATGTCTCTCAGCGAGCTAATCGATCGTCAGAACGAACTTTTATGGCGCATCGCGCGCACAGTGGAAAATCTGCAAAAGCTCGGGGAGGCAAAGATCACCTACGGTCAAGTGCAATCACGACTCAACGCTCTGGAGTGAAACTGGACAAAGTTCCAAGCGAATCACGACCAGATGGTTAAACAAAAATCCGCGGCCGATGAAAAGCAGCTTCCATTGATCGAGCAACGATCGTATTTTTCAAAAGACTACTTCGGGCAGTGCGAAAAAAAATACCTAGACTCGCGGGGACACATGCTCGATCTCCTGGAGTCACTCAAACCGGCAACCGCACCTCAAGTGGATGCATCTCTAGCCTCAGCGGCTGAGCCTACCTTCCGACGGCTACCTCCTATCGCGTTGCCATCGTTCTCGGGTAGCTTTTCTGAATGGCAACCTTTCCACGATCTATTTGACTCAATCGTTCGCAAAAACGAACAGCTCTCGGATGTTGAAAAACTCCATTATCTAAAAACCAGCTTGACCGGGGAGCCTTCTCAACTAATCAGAAATATCGCTGTCACTGGTGATAATTTCTCTCGTGCGTGGAACACTCTCGTATCGCGCTACGAAAACAAGCGATTACTCACGAGCTCTCATCTCGGAAAACTCTTCGCGATTCCGCGAATCGGGAAGAAATCATCAGCAGAAATCAAACGTCTGCTCAGCGATACCTGCGAAGCCATCGGGGCTCTGGAAACCCTCGGTCGCCCTGTCCAACAGTGGGATGACATTATCGTGCACATGACAACAAGCAAACTCGACTCTGGATCTCTCGAAGAGTGGGAAAAGCGCGTCAGCGAGACTCGTGATCCTCCAGCCTTCTCAGAGCTCGAGTCATTCCTTTTAGGACGCATCCACACCCTCGAGGCTGTGGAACAAGCTCAAGGTCAGAGTGCACCCAACAAGACGCAGGCCTCACCAGGGAAGCTTAGCGGTTCCACCACAAAAGCTCACGTGGTGCAATCAAAAGAATCATCGTGTTCCTATTGCAAGGAAAATCATTACATCGCGGCGTGCAAATCGTTTCAAGGGAAACCGCTCGAACGAAAAAAGGACTTCGTTACATCTCACAGTCTTTGCTATAACTGTCTCGGTCCACATCCAGTAAAAGACTGTCGATCAGATAAGAGATGTCGTACTTGCGAAGGTCGACATCATACTCTACTTCATCGCAGATCTTCAACATCTGCTCCAGCATCTAGCAACGATGCTCCGCAAGGACAGGATACCGCAGGCCAAGCATCTCAGCTGACATCGAGTACCTCAGCACAGGTCAGCAGCCATGCAGCTCAGCCGAAGAACGCGCAGTGTTCACCAGTCCTCCTTGCAACAGCACAAGTTCTCGTTTCGAACCACGAAACAGGAGAATACATCACCGTTCGAGCCTTATTGGATCAAGGCTCCGAAAGCTCATTCATCTCGGAGTCGCTCACGCAGCGATTGCGATCAACGCGGCGCCACGCCTCAATCCCAGTCATCGGAGTTGGAGCTCAACAATCCGGAGTAACCCGCGGGGTCGCGACACTCCAGATAAAATCCCGCGTGAACACCGAGTTCTCGTGTCTCGTGGACGCCTTTATACTCCCTCGCGTGACATCGTTCCTGCCATCGTTCCGAGTTCACGTGGAAGACTGGCCTCATCTACAAGGTCTCACTCTCGCAGACCCAAGCTTCGCGGAACCTGGTCAAATTGACGTCATCCTCGGCGCCGATGTTTATGGCCACGTGCTCATCCAAGGAATACGCAAGGGAGCTCCTGGCACACCAATCGCACAAGAAACCCAGTTCGGATGGGTATTATCGGGTTCTGTTTCGTCAGCAGCAGCGCACACACCCCATATCGCAGTTCAAGGGCTGCAATGCTCTCTGGACACCGAACTGATTGATCTCGTTCGGCGTTTCTGGGTGCAAGAAGAAGTGTCAACTCCAGTCGCACTCACGAATGACGAAGAAAACTGTGAGAAGCATTTTCGCGAAACAGTTTCTCGCGATGCGACCGGTCGCTATATCGTTCGGTTGCCAATCAAAGACAGTTCGGTTGATCTCGGTAACTCGCGTACCCCCGCGCATCAAATGCTCCTAAGGATGGAGAAACGGTTCGTGAGTGATTCGAAACAAAAGGAAGCTTACTCGAACTTCCTCCGCGAATATCTCGACCTCAGGCACATGTGTCGCGCTCCCAGTGGATCAAACAGTGACTCTCGCGTATTTTATCTTCCACACCATGGTGTCGCGCGCGAGTGCAGTTCAACGACGAAGTTACGTTGTGTTTAACGGATCTCAGAAAACGGAGCTGGGAATCTCTCTAAATGACAATCTCTACGTCGGGCCAAAAGTGCAGACCGACCTCGCCGACGTTCTCATGCGGTGGCGGCAGTATCCTGTCGCTTTCTCCTCGGACATCGCCAAGATGTACCGACAGATTCTGGTTCACCAAGACGACTGGGATCTTCGGCGGATCCTTTGGAGAGAAAACTCACAGCTCCCAATCGAGGAGTATCAACTCTGTACGGTAACGTATGGTCTCGCATGCGCTCCATATCTCGCGATACGTGTCCTTCATCAGCTCGTTCAAGACGAAGGGCAACGTTACCCCCTAGCAAATTGAGTCATTATCGACAACACGTACGTCGACGACGTACTCTCAGGGGCAGACAATCTACCTCAAGCCCGCGAAAAGATCGAAGAACTCAATCAGCTGCTCAGGGCGGGCGGCTTCGAACTCAAAAAGTGGACGTCGAGCCACCCTGAAACTCTCGTGGACATTTCGCCAGGTGATCGGGAAATCGCAAAACAGCAGAATCTCGATCAAAGTCCATTCTTTCGTGCACTCGGTCTCATGTGGAGACCCGAGATCGACTCGTTCGCATTCGCGCCTCAAGCTATCGAGGATGAGCACATCCTTACGAAACGAAAGATCCTCTCGGAAACCGCTCAGCTGTTCGATCCTCTTGGTTGGCTCTCGCCAATCACGATCCGAGCGAAGATTTTCATGCAACTGCTGTGGGCAATGGGCCTCGGCTGGGATCAGCCACTCCCCGACTCACTCGCGTCGCGCTGGAACACCTTCCGACAAGAGCTACAAGACGTCTCTCTGATCACAATCCCTCGGTGGATCGGTCTCAACTCAGAGTCTCCAGCGGTGGAGATTCATGGGTTCGCGGATGCGTCTCAAGAGGCTATCGCGGCGTTAATATATTTGCGAACGTACATCGACACTCACGAAGTGCGCGTCTCGCTTATGTGTTCGAAAACAAAAGTCGCGCCCCTCAAAAAAGTGACAATTCCGCGTCTCGAACTGTGTGCCGCGCTCCTCCTCGTAAGACTCGTGCGCCACGTGGAAAGCACTCTCAATCTCGCGAAATCTCCGGTTCATCTGTGGTCGGACTCTACAGTCGCGCTCGCGTGGATAAAAAGTCACCCCTCTCGCTGGAAAGACTTTGTCCGCAATCGTGTCACCGAAATACAAGATTTCGCGCGGGCTCGTTGGCATCACGTATCGGGTTCGGAAAATCCAGCGGATCTCGCGTCTCGCGGTGCATCTCCAGAACAAGTTCACGCCTCACAACTCTGGACTCGCGGTCCATCGTGGCTTGCCAAGCCTTCGGTCAGTTGGCCGTCCTCATCTCCCACGTTGAAGGGAGACGAACCTCTGGAAGAAAGAACGCAGGTAGCAACTCATCACCTCGCGGTATTGGATCCGCCACCAATCTGGGATCTCATCGATCGTTACTCATCATTAACGAAATTGCTGAGAATCACCGCTCTTTGCAAACGTGCTGCGGACATATTCTTATCTAAATCGGTCGCGAAATCTCATAAGAAAACTGTCTCGCACGGGCCGATCATGACGTCCGAACTGGAAGGCGCTCGCATCTTTTGGGTTGCAACAACTCAAAGCGCTTACTTCGGAGCCGAGATGAAATTGCTCACACAAGGCTCGCGGCTCACTCGGCGCTACTCACTCTTTCGGCTCGCTCCATTCGTGGACCGAAACGGACTTCTAAGAGTCGGAGGTCGGTTGCAGCAATCATCTCTACCTTACGACGAGAAGCACCCTCTCATTCTTCCGCGAGCATCTTCATTCACCACGCTGGTGATTGATCATTATCATCGAGCGACTCTCCACGGGGGACCACAGCTCACCCTTGCCACCATCCGACAACGATTTTGGATCATCGGTGGAAGGGTACCGGTACGCTCGTACATTCATCGCTGCGTTTCGTGTGCACGTCAACGCGCTACTCTTAGCGTCCAGCAGATGGGCCAGCTTCCTCAGTCTCGCGTTTCGCAGGCAAAACCCTTCTTGCACTCTGGGGTCGACTACGCAGGGCCTTTCGCAATCCGAGCCTCTCGCGGGAGAAACCCAAAAACGTACAAAGGCTACATCGCTGTTTTTGTGTGCTTCTCCACATCAGCTGTTCACCTCGAATTAGTTTCAGACTGCACAACGGAAGCCTTTATCGCAGCATATAAGCGCTTCACCTCGCGACGTGGAATCTGTGCGACCATCTCAAGCGATTGCGGAAAGAATCTCGTCGGAGCTGATGCTGAACTTCGTCGCTTACTCGCGGCATCATCGAAGGAATCCGCGCAAATCGCTAATATCCTCGCGTCGCATGGAACCCAGTGGCGCTTCAACCCTCCGTCAGCACCTCACTTCGGGGGTAAGTGGGAAGCCGGGGTGAAATCAGTAAAGTTCCACCTCAAGAGGGTCATCGGCGAATCTAAACTCACGTTCGAGCAATTTGAAACGTTCCTCGCGCAAGTGGAAGCTACCCTCAACTCGCGACCACTGTGTGCACTCTCGGACGATCCAACAGACTCGGGTGCCTTAACTCCAGGGCACTTTCTCATCGGTACAGCTCTAAATACCGTACCAGAACCCTCGCTCGCGGACGTACCCGTCCAACGCCTCTCGCATTGGCAACTATCACGCCAAATGCTCGAACATTTTTGGAAACGCTGGAGCACAGAATACCTCCAGACGTTTCAAAATCTACCGAAGTGGCAATCACTCAACGGGAACATCGACATCGGAGCCATCGTTCTCATCAGGGATGAAAACTTACCTCCATCGGTCTGGCCACTCGCGAGGGTAATCGACGTCCACCCAGGATCGGATGGACTAGTTCGCGTGGTGACAGTGAAAACGAAATCGTCAGTGTTAAAACGGCCGATAGTAAAATTGTGCGTGCTACCGGTTAACACTCAAAAATGAGCCCCTCACGGCGGGCGGCGTATCCTGATTTCGCAATCGTCAAACGATAGCGAGGCGGGCGGTATGTTCGGGCAAAGTAGAATTATGAGCTCAAATCAGCTGGACGGCCAGCGCCTATCACACGCACACACACAACCGTGCAGTGTTTACCCGGGTAGACTCAAACTCTCAATGCATTGCGCACCGAGCGTACGAACTATTCAATACCTGTATGTGTATATTCCTATGGACTAAATCGAAGTCTATGTATCAGTATGTGTCTGATCTCCCTGTGGGAATCATCTTTTGTAATCTTTTCTCGGCCTCGTGGTCAACTATCTGTATTCTATCGTAGAGTTTAAAATAAAGACACGAGTTTGAAGTAAAAGGAAATTTAAACGTGTAAGCTTTTCTTAAACATTCACCCGTAAGACACTCATCCTAGGCCTCTCTCACTAATTGTGTTCACCCACATCTAACGAACCTCTCTTATCTATCTTTCTCGTAACAGACTCGTACAGCATACCTTTCAATATGTGATATCCGGATTAATTTTTTCACTCGCTCTGTGGCGTAAGATTCCAAAGAATTGTGGAGATTGTACAGCCTTGAAGTAGCGGTAGGCTGATGTTTGGTTTTGAAACACTGGCCATTCTGAGCTTGCATACGTATCTGCGGCCATGTCATAATTCCAGTAAAGGACGATTAACCAGGTTCATGTATGATAAGGAGCTGAAATTCAAATGATTTCAAAGAATTAACGTCATTTTACCAATAATCTAATGGATAGCATATTTCAAGGTATCAAACGATTTAACCAGATTTTCAAAGATATTAAATGCTCCAACTCATTTCATAAATCTTAATACATTTTCACTCCTCATAAAGTCAAATCTTGTACAATACTCGACGGAAAACCTTTTTTTGAATTTGTGTGATTGCACACTCGCCTTTAGCTCGTGTTGCCAATTCAAACTCGTCAGAAAAAAAAATTTCAACTCAGTGTGCGAAACTCGATTTCTCATGCCATATTAGTAATGTGCGAAGTGCCTGATTCACATCCTTCCATATGTGAAAATAATTAAGTTCTCTTCGTTTAAAAATAATAATTATGGGACATCGTCATGCCGAAATGTTATGCTCATCTGTTCCGATGGATTAATAATAGGATAGGAATGGTCCAGGTGACTGTAAAAGATATAAAATAACAAAGAATTGAAGGAGAGATTTTAGTATGTTAGTACTAATTTTCCTAGCATTGTTATCATTTTGGAGCCATGGGCTGTGGGCTACCTTTGTCTTGGGACGCTGTTTTGCCGAAGTGTTATGTTGGTCTATCTCAACGGATTGATAATCGGAACCTTCGTTCGGGACGTCGTTTTGTCAAAGCGTTATCTTCGACTATTCCAATGGATTGATGATAGGATAGGAAAGGGCCAGGTGACTTCGAAACATAGAAAATGACAAAGGATTAAATGAGAGGTTTCGTATCACTACTAATTTTCCTAACATCGTTATTACGTTGAAGCTGTGAGCTGTAGGCTACCTTTGTCTTGGGACGATGTTTCGCCGAAATGTTATCTTCGTCTATTCCAACGGATTGGTAATCGCAACCTTTGTTTTGGGACGTCGTTTTGTCAGACTGTTGTCTTCACTCTTCGTCTATTCCAATGGATTGATAATTGGATAGGATTGGTCCAGGTGACTGTGAAACATACAAAATAATGAAAAACTGAAGCAGAGGTTCTAGTATATTGCTACGAATTTTTCTAGCATGTGTCATCACAAGGGACCATATTAATTGTATTGTAAAGTTCGGAGTAAACAGCAGACTTTGTCCCTGATCAGGTCGTGTGTTGCCGATTAAGGGGGGAAACACATGGAAACGGTAAAAAATGACGAGGAATTTCGGGATTTTTTTCTGAAGTCAGTACTACACCAATCGTTTTCAACTTTGTAGGCTATTTTATTTGATATTCGAAGACTTGAAAAAAAATTTTTTCAACGGAAAATAATTATTCATTAGCTGACTGCAACCAATTGTTGTTAAACGAATTTTTCCCGCGACGTCAAATTGCGGCAGCTGTAATTTTTTCATTTTTCATCCGAAACAAAAATGTCAAAAACCATTGAATTCTGTATGAAAGTACGCTGTTGATAAACCTAAAAAAAGTTGAAAATGTTGAATATTGTAAAAATGGCGGCACTCAGAAAAAAAAGATTGGATTTTCACCGCACATTTTTATGCAAAATGCATTTAAAAAAAATTTTTTTTCGAGATATTGGAGGTTCATCGACAAGAGTTTGCACTCACGTGTCTAAAAAAATTTGGTTGAAGTGAATCGGATGAATAGTTTTTTTTTTATCGCTGCCGCAGATTGCGAAAATGTAGTTTCGAGATAATCGCGTTTAAAGTTTCGGGCAACGGAAAATCAAAGTCTGGTACCTTATAGGTGTTTCAAGGCTATTCCGCTATTCCGGGACCATAAAGTGGACCTTCCTCGTATTTGAAGAGCTGGTTTTCTGCCAATGTCTCCTGTCTTCGAGCTTAGCGAGCTTCTTTAGTGCTTTCGAGGCGAGCGGCGTTATACCTGCTTCGCGCGCGGTCGCTCAGTTCTCCGGCCATAACGCCCATAACATCGAAAGTATTCATGATATCACAACGAAATTTTTAGAGAATATTCTTAAGATGTTGAACTATCGATGTGTGAAATAAAAAAAAAAAACTTTTCTGAAAAAATTTCCATGTGTTTCCCCCCTTAACATGAAGCTTCACGTTTGTCCACTTTATCGGTTTGGTAATTGAAAAATATTTCAGGATCGCGATTCTGGATCTTGGACGTTAATATAGCGCCTAATGTTAACTTTGAGTGCCCGTGCTATTATTACACTTCCCTGCGAGTCCCTTCTCACGTCGGCTACCGCCTATATGCTATGTTTTCGGGTGGCAAATACAAGGTTGTTAAGCGACTTGAATTTTATCATCGATAATCATCAATTGAACTCGGGCAAAACTTGACGCTGTGTTGCCAGTAGCTATCAAAACGAATGGCTGGCGTAACCGCAAGTGCTGAAAACTCTTGTAGGTAGTGTCTGTTCAGTAGGTGGCGTTATTAAAGAGTCAGGATTTCCTCGTCTTCAATTAATAATTGTCAAAACTTATGGGGCCAGCGGAAGTGAACGGGTGTAGCAGGAAAGCGCAAAGATAGCATGGGCGCCGAAAGTTAACGTCGTTGGTTTGTTAACGTCAAGGGATCCAGAATTGCATCGCAAGTGATGGTACGAAACATACTAATCAATAAACAAATAACGAGTCATGAGTGTAGTGGAAATAAAGAAGTTGAGGCTGATCTATTCATCTATTATATGTAAAATCTAGTAAAAATCAATGTACGTACATACCGTTTAATTGAGTCATCGTAACCTTCTTTTCACTTGCTCCGGTTAGTAGTGAAATAATATATTGCCAGGTTCGTTGGTTTATTCTCTACCTATATTTGAACCCAGCTGAGAGGATCTGTTCCGTGCAACTACAACAGGCCATCATACAGATTTATTGAATAATAATAACAGTCATCGGCGTGAAACCATGGTCGTCGCACTATTTCACTCTGATTATTGTTCACTGATTCACTGATTCACTGATATAAAACCATTAGCATGGCCGATAACACCTTATATAATTATATAATATAAATATATAACTATATAATATGATTATATATAAATTATGAATATTTTAACTGTCAATAGCGCGATCCGACAGCCATCCGACGACCATTTTGATTTCGTCGACCCTCTGTAGCTCACTTAGTAACTTCATTATCACATATCGACCGAGTGCGGATTTATATTCATGCCAAAATCAATAGGGGGCGAGATTTCAATGGCTTGTACACACGTTTCGAAGTTCAAGACGATCTGCGTCACCGTTCGTTCGGAAATGTGAGGACAAGCAAGCGTCTGCGAAAACCGATGAAGTCGGGGAAGAAGGAGAAGAAGATGCTTTTTCATCAACTTTGGTGACTGATATATCGGAAACCAGAGTACCGATTCCGATCAAATTTATACAGCGAAGTCGTGTGGTGGGGGAATATCTGTTCTGTGAATTTGATCGAAAAATATTCACGCGTTCCGAAGTTATGACCTCGTGCTTACAGGTATAAAGAGTTCCCCCGAGAAAATCGAGTCCCGGCTAGCGCTCGCCTGCCTACGGGTACTTGGCGGCGATTCGCTGCCGCGAATCTTGATATCACAGGAAAAGCGTCCAGTTTCCCCTGTCCGACACGCTGGATTTCAACTTACGATTGCTTGTTGGATTTCATAAAAGTGAAACTGTCTCTGGGTAATGTTTGCAGCGCATTAGAACTCCCTAAGTTCAAAGAAACCGATCTAGAATTCTTGGAGGAATATATTGAGTGCAACCGCCCAATCGCGATAGCGTTAGACAGACTCCAAGGTGATAAGAACTGCTTTTACGACAAGCTACTCCCAATATTGGTGCAAATGAGAAAGACTCTACCGAAATTGAAACTTCGCCACTTGTTACTACTGTCCACAATTAGTAACAGTACTTTTGGCAAGCCTTGAGAAGAGGTTCAGTGAGTATTACTCATTTTCATCACAGACAAATGATGCTATCTTAGCGTCTGTCACCCATCCATTCTTCAAATTACGGTGGGTAGCTAAGGAAAGAAGAAACGATGTGAAGGATCTTCTCTTCAATGAAGCCGAATCACTATGTTCACGTGATACTTTACAAAAAGAAAACGAATCGAGCCAATACAATAAAAGCAGCGAAAGCTTTTTCACGTTCGACGAAGGAACATCTTCCGATGAAAGCGTTCTTAATATTTCCACAAAGAATAGCGCGCAATTGCAGTGTTTGCAATATCTTCAGAATAATGATGACTCGCTAGAATCTCTGAAACAGTTTCCGATAATTCGAAAGTTATTTGTCAAGTACGATACGCCTTTGCCGTCATCTGCACCAGTGGAAAGATTGTTCTCTTACGGTTCTATGATCATGCGACCAAGAAGGAGAAGCATGAACGATGACACGTTCGAGAAGCAGTTGCTCCTTAAAGCGAATAATGCATACATCAAGTGAAAAAAAAAAGGGAAACAAAAAGATAATCGACATGTGTTGTGACTTGATTTATAGATGAGATAGAAAAATGATTCCAATATGAAAACCATTTTGCATTTCATAAACCATTTGAAATACCTATTTTCCATTTTTCATTTTAAATGTTCTCAAAGTAACCATTTACATTTACCCATTTGAATTATGTTTCTAAAAGCATTTTCCATTTTCAATTTTAAATGGATTTATTGAAGCATTTTACCCAGCAGTGGAGTGCACTTTTATCCTCTTCTATCTCCGATATCAGAGTGCGACAGAAGTACACTCAGTGCGCCACAGTGCAGTAAGTAGAACTCAGCATAAGCTAGAGTAAAATATACCACAAGCTATAAAAATTATACCACACTATGCACAATCTAATCATCAAATCAAACGATCACATGTGATGCCGCCATGGCGGAAAGTACGGTGAAAAGTTAAATGGCGATCACACGTCTCAAGTTATGAAACTGAGATCAGTGCGTCCTGTAGTCGTACGAAATGATTATGCAAAGACAAGAAAGTTTCAATTCACATGCCGACGGATGTCAATACGTTCTTTGAATGTCCTCTTATAAAGCTAGCAGAATAATATTTGATGGAAACGACTCGGCCCTACCATCAATAAGTTTTTTTGAAACCACTGGTTTGTTTGTTAAGGACATGGAAACACCATTTTCCGTGGCACTGATCGATCAGTATTATTGATTTCAATTGAGTATACTGAGTTGACGGACAAATGATTTCTTGACTGCATGAATAAAAAACTATCTCAGATCGTGAAACGATCTATTGTTATTCCGCCGTGCTGATTATAATGCTATTCATTCCGTGCAAGATCTCGGACGCACACTCATAATCCTGTACATCTTGCTCAAGTATATACTGCAACGTTTAGGTCCCTTTTATTGAATTTTTAATTGAAGAAATGGGACAGATGGTCGTGGGGTGTGCATTAAATTATTTATTTCGGGCGTTGGTGATTAGGTTCCTCTGAAAAGCTAATACTTTTGCAGACTCGGTTCCCGTGACGAGTAACAGAGCTGATTTTTACGATATCAGAGTGAACAAAGCAGTGAATACGGAATTTCTTCGGTAACAATGCGAGTGCACCTGATTCTGTTAATTTTGATTTTATGAATTCTGGAATTCTGCTTCAGAGTGAGCCGAGCAGCGAATACGGAGTCACCTCAGTAACGATGCCAGTGCACCTAAATCAGACCTAGTAAATTGGGATCATGAAAGTTGGTTCATAAATTTTCCATCAGATTAACATCCAGTCGTTTTCTATTCTTTTTTCTGATTAATTTGCTACAAAGAAATTTACAGTAATCCTATTTTCTAATCTTATTACTAGTTCGTTGAACTCTAAGGTTCTTGATCTTTTTAAGTTCGTGTTATTCTATCCTATGTTTGTTTTCATGAACTGTCCCGACAGGCAACAGGTTTGACTTTATATTGAAATTTTATATACCGCAATTGGTGGAAGTTTAATTGATTTAATTGAATTTTGAGATAATAATGATCCCGACAGGCGATACATTAAATTTATCTGACTCTACGAAATTGAAGTTAAATTATCATTCAGCGAAGACCTGATAGCTGATATGATATTGCAAGTGAAGTTAATTATGAGCTAGTCTACCCCGACAGGCGGCAAATGCTGCCGTGCTGACTGACAGTGCCGAATTTATACTTGCGCTGACGTCACGCTGGTCTGTCGGTCGCTCGAGTCGTTGATGCGCGCGCTGATCTGGCTCGGAGACAGCTGATATGTTACAATACATACATAAGTACCATTGCAAATATTTCGATTGAAATATGATTGTACGAACGGAACATGGTTTAAAATAACAAATTAAAGAATCGTATGGTCTGAACCATGTGCAGAATTTTATTATGCGTGATAATGGTAAAACTATTACAGGTATATTACAATTGATACTGAAGTACTCCTGTTAAACATATGAATAAAGAATGCCGTAAAATTACTTGCTTGCAATTGTTCTTATTTTCTGAATGACCCTTTCCTAGTGCCCTTCCCACATGTAGGAATATAAGGGTGATAAAAATAAGTCAAATCCGAGTTTGATTACACGATCGTATGTGAGAAATGATGAGAAAACTACGTAAGCCCAAGTAATGTTCAATGTGTCTGAACCTATTCGGGAACTTTATCACAGCTAAAATTCCTCATTGTAGTACTGCAGTGTACGCTGGATTGATGAAAGAAGCATAGAGAGGGTACTTCTGTAACGTCACTGATTGAATTAATTATTGATCGATTGGGTGAGACAATAACAAGGGTAAGTGAGTAAATTTTTCGACGACAATTAGACATGAGACACAAACATCTGCAACCGAATGCAGAATAGAGTGCATTAGAAACAAGCGATCAATGAAAGTCGCAAGGGCGAGTCGAATGTACTGTGAAGTGCTTCATCATAGCGGGGGTACGAGACCGTATAGATATTGAGGACGTCACAATTGTTCACTAATTCTATAGCAGCAGCATTACCAATCCGATACACTATTGGCAAAGTCCCATGTAAAAAATTTGTTCAAGATTCTTAAACGTCACTGTCGTAGCAGATCAACCCTATCCGGCCCTATTTTTTCTAATTTTTCCCGATTTTTTTGCGAACTTTTGGCATGGAAAGAAAACCACTCCTCCAAAAGAAAGTGTCACACTCGATAATTGCGGACGTGAGTAATTTATTTTCGCTTTGTTCGTCTATTTTCACCCCGCTACCGGATGTGACTCCTCGTCCTATTTTTTCTAATTTTTCCTAATCTTTTTACGAACTTCTGGCATGAAAAGAAAACCAAACCTCTAAAAAAAAGTGTCACACTCGATAATTGCGGACGTGAGTAATTTATTTTCGCTTTGTTCGTCTGTTTTCACCCCGCAACCGGATGTAACTCCTCGTTCTATTTTTTCTGATTTTTCCTAATTTTTTTACGAACTTCTGGCGTGAAAAGAAAAGCACCCCGTCCATATAAAGTGTCACATTTAACTATTGTGGAGCTGAGAATATATTTTGTCCTAACGTATCGTAAGGGAGGATTTCTGTACTCATGGGGTGCATTTCCGGATTGTTTTCGGTGACCTGACGTAACGTTTTTGGATATTATTGCTAAAAAAAAATTTTAAATGGAGAAAAAAGGAATTTTCGATTTCGTTCAGAGAACGTTCCAAACTTCAACCAGCTGAAATAATAAAAAAAAAACTGAAAAAAATTAATTGACTGAAAAATATGGATCATGTACTCATGGGGATCCAAAATGATAAAAAAATATCAGTTGACACACCGAAAATTCGTAAGAAAAAAAAAAAATTTCACCGAACGATAAAAACGGAACACTGGGGCACAAATGTACCCCACGCGCACTTTGTATCCGTTGCTGTTTAATGCCTTTGCCAGAATGGCACTATCCACCATATCCCCGCTCTCTCAAGACTCCAAACTGAATTATGGTTCAGGTCCGGGCTCGATTCCGAGCGATCCCTGCTTTTCCGTAAGATTCAAAATCAGGTTGGGGTACGAATGTACCCCAGTGTGCCATTCTGGGGTTAGAGGTGATCCCTAATATGTTATCTTGACGTTCTTGTTTAGCTTTCCGAAGGACATGGCTACTAAATAAATGAGATGGTTCGTCATCGCCTAACTTCATTAAACTGTCCGATTCTTGTCGTCTCGATGAACAGGGAAGGACGTTTACTTCAACGAGTTTTTTTGCAACTTCGTCCCTGGAATTCCCTTTGAGCTGGCGCTTTTTTGTATGTTTGATTGACGGGTCAAAATCAGTTACGGCACATTCCATGATTATAGGTGAGTCTTCTTCTGGAGGTTGTATAATGCGACCTTCAAAGCGAGCAGGACATTCTGGGCAACTCCCCCAAACACTAGCGAAATACCCACTGGCTGACATTTTCATAGTTTTGAAATTCAATGCACATGGAATTTTGGTCGCCTCGAAAATCTTATCGTATAGCGCATGCGTCCAAGCATATCATCTCAAAGTATGCAATCGGCGCTTTTCCCGATTTTCAAAACGATATTCTACCTCTTCTGGTCGCATCTTATCCCACACGTCTGCAACATCGAGTCGAAATTCAAGAGGGTTCTCATCAATCGAATCAACAGTGCTTTTTATCATGGAAGCGTCATTCTTGAACGTAGTGATTTTAAGTGTGCTCAGTAATTCGGTATAAACGCTTTACCGATCCATTTTTAATATGGTGTAAACGTATTTCGCATTAAAACAATTTCCATTTCCAATAGCATTAGACAATCTATCAAATATCGGAGACTTTGGTGGAAGAACCGACCTTCAGAATCTAGAACGCTTTGATACTCAGGTAACTTTAAAAGCTGCTTGAGTTGAATAACACCAGGTTTATCGGCCATTTCGGAATGCTCTGGCAAAAATCTTAGCGCAAAAATTCGAATCTACTGTTGATAGAAGAAGAAGTGTCAAACGAAAAATACATTCGGCTGAAGAGCAGATGTTGTATACCCTCAAGCGAACATGAAAATGACAAGGTGAAGTGTCGTGAAGAACGAATTTATACAACGCGTGGAGCAAATCTGTAGAATATTATCCTGCGCAACAATGCCAAGTATAGTAATACAGACGGTATCAGCCGCGGACCGTGGTATGCAGCTGATAACTTTGCGAGGAATTGAAAAACAAACTGTTAGGGCCGCGAAAATCAGCCAGAATATACCCAGAAATGCTAGGTAATAAGCTCGCTCAGGCAAGACCTGTTTCGACCAGCAACTGCTGAAGAGCTTGAGAACCAGAGACGATTGTGGAGAGGGTTCGAATGCAGAGTAGGTATATGACTGTATGCAGAACTCTCGCGACGAAGTAAGTCGTGCTCTGACACTCCAACGCAACGGGGACTGAGCGATTCTCTCTCACTAAACGGGCATCACGGACGTATCAACGTGCGGTGCGCGCGCAGATACCAAGAGGTTTCCGTTACACATCGCAGTCAGTGACAACCAACTCGACACTACCCAAGTGTTTCGTCTGTTTCTCGCAGGCTGGCCATTCCCTTTTCATTTTAAACTTTCAAGGGTAGTAAAATGAATAAATACATAAACAGTTCGATAAATAATTGAATCAATGTATAAATACATAAATAAATGCATACATAATTGAATAAATAATTTATAAATGTATGTATAAATAAATAAATAAATGAATAAATAAACGTATGAATGAATAATTGAATAAATGAAATATTTATTTAATTATTTACCTAATCGTTTGTTTATTTAATTAATTATTCATTTATTCATTCATTTAATCATACATTCATTTAATTATTTGTAACGTGTTCGAAGTATTGCACCCAGCAGAACGACCGAATCACGACCATACGACCGCGCAAACAGGCCGCGCATCAGAAGACCGTGACTCGCAGCGATCAGAAGACCCTGAATGACGTCACGTATGAGAAGACCCTGATAAAAATTACTATATAAGCTGCCACGCAGAGGCAGAAGGCAGTGATTCGTACTAAAGCAGTCGATCGACTCACATCGATTCGTTTAATTAAAAATTAATTAAAAGTAAACTCACTTTTTTGGTACATCGGCTCACGCCGGTAACCTAGGAGAAAAAAAAAAAAAAGTAAACTCACATAACCTCAAATTAGGAAGTCTCTCAAAGCGAGGTCTTACCATACAAAAAAATAAGAATAAAATTCAAATAAAAAGGAAGTTACTCAAAGCGAGATCTCACCTGAGAAAAAATAAATCAATTAAAATCAAAAGCGATTTTAGAATAAATAAAAAGAACTATAGTTTTATTGTTTATTTGCGTACCCTTTTCGGGTTTTACAAAGTTGTTTAACCTCTTATTTACTTTCATTTAATTTCGTTTACTTCATTTACTTTCATCTTAGCTATTGAATTACATTTTCACCCTTCCTTACATACATTTTCCTTAATTTCTATCCATTATTTACTTTCCCGTCTCCCCCTTATTACTTTTCTTGTTTCCTGCTCTTCATTTCCGGTTCCCTTGATCTGTCCTTTTCGTCGGTCTTTGTCTTCCTTGTCACTTCTTTCTATTTTCTTCTTCTTTTCTGGCCTCTTTTTCGAACTTCCTGCTATAGGCGCAAGCTTCTTTTACCAGCTCTCCTCTTAGTAATTCTACCTCGTACTTTTCTAGGCTTTCCTTTCCTCTTAATACTTTCACCCACTCCCTTAACTTGTCATCTATTCTGTCTTCCATTCCTTCACACCTCCATATATGCTCTAGTGCTTCCTGCCTCTTTTCTGCATATTCTGCATCTTGTGTCCGCGAATCCCTTGTTTCCCGCTCTTCCCACATTTCCGCACCTCATTCTCGCCCATTGCTCTTTTTCCCAGTTCTTGACGCCTCGTTTATTCCAATATTTTTCCTGCCCTGCTTCCTTCTTCCATTCCTTGTATCCCTTGCAGTAGTTTGACCCGTCGATTCTGCTCCAGTCTTCCTGTATGTTCTGGTCCACTTTCGTCCTCACTCCTTCTTGCAGTTTCTCCGTCACTACCTGTAGGCTCCCTCCATTCCTTATCATTTACAGCGTTTCCCCATCTCCTACTTGCTCTAGTGTTTCCCTCATTTTCTTCTCCCATGCTGTTGGGTTATTATTTCTTATCCCTCTTAATTCTTCTTTTAGGCATATCTTCGGCCACCTTTCCTCTTTCATGTTCATTGTTTCCAAGAAGTATTTGCTCGCTCTGATTCTTGCTGCTATTTCTATTTTTTTTCTTCCTGCCTCCATTCTCCAGATATAAGCCGGTGTATTCCTGTCTAGTCCCATCGCCATCTTCATGTATCTACTCTGCACCTTCTCTACCTCTTCCCATTCTCTCCAACCCCATACCTCTGCTCCGTATAGTATTATCGTCTTTATCAGTGTGTCCATTAAGTATTCCCTTTTTCTTAAGTTGCCTATTCTGGCCCTCTTCATTATTCCCCATGCCGCGTTTATCCCCTTCTGTGCTTTCCCCGCTTGTGTCCTTACATGCTCCCTGTGTGTGTTCTTATTCGTGAACCAGAATCCTAGGTATTTATACTTGTTCACTCTGTTCACCTCTCTTCCTTTGAATTCCCACTTCTCCCCTGCCTTCCTTCGTCCTCCCTTGCTGAATATCATAATCTTTGTTTTCTCTACGTTGACTTCTAATTTGTTTCTTTCGGTGTACTTCTCGAGCGTCTTCAGCATATCTCTCATACCCATTTCGTCTTCTGCCACTTTCGCTACATGATCTGCAAATTTTAGTGCGTAGATTTTCTCCTTTCCTATCACTGTGCCTCCTTCTTTTTTCCTTATCCATTCTTCCTCCATGTCGTCGATGAATATGTTAAATAGCGTCGGGCTCAATGGGCATCCTTGTCTTACCCCTTGCTTCGTTTCGAATCTCTCTGTGATCCCCTCTCCTGTTATTATTTCGTTCGTTGTTTTACTGTAGATTTCCCTTATCATTCTATACATTCTTCCTTTTATTTCTATGTCCCACAGCTTCCTCATTAGTATTTTCCTGTCGACTTTGTCAAAGGCTGCCTTGAAGTCCACAAAGGCCACCATAAGCTTTCCTTTTTTCCTCTTCAGCTTGTTGTTTATCAGTGCGTTTAGCACGAATATATCGATGGTTTAATGCCAAACGGGCGTAAGCCCCAAAAAAACAAAAATCGTCTCTTTCGTGGCAAAATCTTTTTCATGCAATGGAGAATCTTGTGGGCATATCCGCAAAAAAATAATTTTTTTGTCCCTTACGCCCGTATGGCATTAGTCCATCGATATGATCTCTTGTCGACCTCTTTGCTCTGAAACCCGCTTGGCTTTCCTTGATTTTTTTCTCTTTTTCTAGCCAGTTCCGCAATCTCCTTGCTAATATGTTTTTCATTATTTTGTATCCCACGTTCAGTAGTGAAACTCCCCTATAGTTTCTCGCCTCCCCTTCGTCCCCTGCCTTGTGTATTGGGTATATCCTCACGATTTCCCATCCCTTTCCCAATTTCTCCTTTTTCATAGCTCGTTTAAAATCTGTGTCCATTCTGTGAACGTCTCTTTCGTCATTCCTTTAAAGAATTCGACCAGCATTCCGTCTTCTCCTGGCGCCTTATTGCTCTTTATTCCCCGTATAGCCTCTGCTACCTCTTCCATTTCAATTTCTTTGTCTAGATCTTCTTCCTCTTTTACCATATTTTTTCCTTCCCCTAATTCACTCTCTTTTTCTTCTCTATCCCTCTGTTCCCTATTCGTGTTTCCTCCCAGCAGTTCCTTAAAGTGTTTCACCCAGTCGTCCTTCTTCATCCCGATGCCCATTGCTTTCTTTCTTGGTCTGAATCCTCTTATTGCTTCCCAGAATTCTTTCACATCCCTGCTTTTCTCGACTTTACTCCATTTCTCCTCTCTCCATTCCTCCTTTTTTCTGCATATAGTTTCTTCAGTTCCGCCCTTCCCTTCACGAGAGCCTTTCTGTACTTTTGTGACTTTGTTCTTACGAGGGGAACCCGCTAACTGTAACAAATGGATTCGCACGAGACTTTGCAGAATGAAAGAGTGATAAAAATGAGCGAACACGTATTTCAGAACTTTAATCGTTATTTTCTCGGAAACTGTTGAGTGTCTACGGATAAGCAAAAATACGTGTTCGCTCATTTTTATCACTCTTTCATTCTGCAAAGTCTCGTGCAAATCCATTTGTTACAGTTAGCGGGTTCCCCTCGTTAGATATTTTTTCAGTAGTTTTCTCACCTGTTTTCTTTTTTCTTTGCAGTCCTTTTTGAACCACGACCCCCTTTTAAATTTCTTCCTCTTTATTTCGGCCCCGTCTGCTGCTTCTCTGATGCGTTTCATTAATGATTCTAGTCTCTCCTCTACTGTGTTTCCTCCCCCTGTCTGGTTTCTTCTGTTTTCAAGTATCTCCTGGTATTTTTCCTTTTTTTCTTCCTACCATTTCCATCCTGTCACCTCCTGTTCGCTTGGTTTGTGTTCCTTTCCTCCTCCTGTTATTTCTATCACTATTGGCAGATGGTCCGATTCGTCCCTCTCCGCCACTGTCATCTTCCTGACTGGGTTTTCTTCTTCCCCTTCCTTTACAATAACGTAATCTAGTACTGAGCTACCGTTCGCCCCTATATACGTTAGTCCCCCCCTCTCGTCCCCTTGTGCTCTGCCATTCATAATTGTCAATCCTAGGTTTTCGCACATTCCCAAGAGCTTTCTTCCTTTCCCGTTAACCACCGTGTCCTCTGAGCTTCTTATCCATTCTTCTTGTTCCAGGACCGATCTGCCTTGTTTTCCGCCCACTCTTGCGTTCCAATCTCCCACAATTATCATTTATTCACCCTTTTTGATTCCTTCCTCTATTATTCCTTCCAGCTCTTTTCTCACTTCTGTCATTCCTACGTTGTTGTATACTGATATGATTCTCTGGTTCTTGTTCGTCATCTTTATCATCATTCCGTGTTCCCACTCCCCTACCCTAACCTCCTGCTCTCCGCCCTTTTTGATTCCCACCAACTGTCCCCCCTTCGCTCTACCCTTTGTCGCTTCTCTTCTTGCCGGTTTCGTCCACCAGTTATATTTCCTATCCAGTCTGCTCACCACTGCCTTTTCGTTTTTCTCCTCTAGCCAAGTTTCCTGCAATATGATTATCTCATGCTTCTCCAAAAATTCCCACGCCTCCGTTACTCTACCCACTCCAGCTATATTCCATGATACTATCCTCTTTGTGTTTCCCCCTCCTTCTGGTTTCTCTCTCTCTCTGAAAATGTTCTTCTTCGTCCTCTTCTCTGAGTTCTCTCCAGTTTTTCCACTCTCCATCTATTTCTATTCTCTAGTAGCCCACTCTTACTTTTCTTCCCGCCTCTCCTTCTCTTCTCGCTCTATCTCGGAACCCCGCCAAGTGTCCCCCTCCGATTTCAACGAAACTTTGGGAGATTGTAGAGGGGGTGAAAATATTCGACACGTATTTTTTTATATCTGCGGAATTCCACCCCAAGGGGGTGTAATCAACCCCTGAAGATTGCGGATTTCGCTATTCGATAGCTCGTGAAGAACGAACGGCCGAGGATTTTTGGCTGACAAGGTGCTACCGGGGGTTTTCGGGGCCGCTGATTACGAATCTGGCATCAGATTCTCAAAATTCAAAATGGCGCATCCAATATGGCGAACGTCGAAACGAAAAATGGTACCAATTCTCCCAAAATTCTGTACCCGGGGGTTTTCGGGGTCGCTGATTACGATTCTGGTATCAGATTTTCAAAAATTATAAATAAAAGACCCCACAAACTAATAACAGTTTTATGACTGTAGAAAAAAATACGGTGTGGTAAATACCTCGCTAATTCATGATTAAGCTACCTTTGGCAATCGTTTTATTCACTTTTATAATATAATGGTGTTATAGTATACGAATATAATATACGAATATAGTATACGAATAAAGGTCTTATGTATACGAATATAAATCTTTAGATTGAACCTTACAATATAGCTTACATCATGCGTATTTCGTCACGGGTGATAGTTTTGACAATAGTGATATTCATGAAAAAAGTGTTTTAAACATAGCGACTTTTTACACCACGCACACTTGATAATAGCAACGTCGCCGCATATGTCACACGTTGGAGAACTCTCGGTAAAACAATATCGAACCGGATTTTCGAATTTCGGTGGTCTTGCGTCTATGTATCCACTTTTATACCATGAATATTTAAAAAGATCTGTAAATCTAGGAGACGAAAATTGATTGTGAGTAAGACTTTGCAGCTTGACGATATTGTCTCTCAAATGAAGATTCACGTCGTAATCATACAATATCACGATATCAGAGAAATGTTTGATATAATTCTTCCATATGCGAAATCCGTACACGTCCAGTGGCTGTATTATTCCAGTTGTCCCTGGGGGAATGGTTAGAAGTTCTACTTTTTGTCCATTGAAATTCATCGTTTCAAATACGCCCGGACATTGACCACTCCATGAATCCAATAATATAACCGATTTCGGACTGGTGTGCGGAAGGTATACGTCTTGAAACCAATGTTTAAAATGTTCGGTTGTTAATTTCCCAGATTTCGAAGCCATAAGATATACATTCTGTGGTTTAAACATAGTCTCTTGCACTCGAGGACCAAATCCTCCACTAGATTCTTTTAAAACAATTAATAGAGGTGACAATAATTTGCCATCGGCCGAAATCAAAGGCTGTATGGTGTAGCTGTGCGTTGTTGATGACTTTGATTGTATTATTGATTCCACTGTTTTTTGCCCTCGCAACGCTAAGGTTCGCCCCGCATGTAGCTCCAAATTGAAACCGCTCTGATCGGAATTGTAAACGTTTTCGAATCCGATATCGACGATGTGGGTTTTTACTTTCTGAATGAAGATGGCAGCCTGCTCTTTTAAAGATTCCTGTGTTGCTAATGTATTTTTTGTTATATGTTTCGTAATTTTCCGCGACACGATTCCGTGACGTTTCTTAAATTCTAATAGCCAGGTTTTGGATGCCTTAAATTTTGCTGGTGCCATATCAAACAGTTGTCGCGCTCGTATGGCCCAACGTCTAATATCAATATCGTGAATTGGCAATTTCCTATTTAAAGCATCCATTACATTGTTAAGAGTATACTCACAGATCATTTTCAACTTTTCTCTGTATGTCCCACCTTGATTAACTTGATGTGCCCAGCGCCGTAATTGTCGCACAGACTGAACTTTTCTGAATTTTGATTGAACGGACGATACCTTTCTGTTTCCCGTTTTTCCGGACCTCCAAAATTCTGTCGCTTGTTTTTTGTAATCATAATCCAAATCTTCATCATCGATGGTGCAAACTTGGTCCGGTGCATCTATATTGGGATTCAGAAATCTTTGATGATTCCAGTCTTCTGTTCCATCGTTGTCTTCTATAATTTCCGATTCGTGCACTGCATTTGGATGTTCAAAATCCAAACTCCATTCAATTTCAGTTTCCATTGGCTGTATCATTGCATCTTTGATGATGATTTCGAGCTCTTCGCTCAACTGCCTTTCGGATTCCGTGACTGGAGAATCGAGTAATTTAATAGCATTGAATGCTAGAGACAAAAGCTGAATGACGTTCAACGGATTGACGTGCATTTTTCTCCAAGTCTCTTTAGAGGGATGGATGAACTCAACTCCATACGTAAAAATACACTGAACAACAACAGATTAAACCGTCTTATGTAAGTTCGGTTTATAAGATAAAACACGTTTCTTATCACCGAATATTTTTACTTGTGAAATAGAAATCTTACGTAAGAAAAAGAAGTCTTATGTAAGTTCGGTTTATAAGATAAAACGCGTTTCTCATCACCGAATATTTCTACTTCTGGTTATCAGCACAGCATTTCTATCAGAACTATTTATTATCAATCATTCATTACTCATGATATGTCAATAAAAATACATTTACCGTACATATTTATGAACCAATATTTTTACGCAATATTGCATAAATATTTATGGAACATTCAATTTATGAAATTACCAGAATATTGGCAATAATTTTCATGAAAATATTTACACTGTTGTTTAGAAAATACTTGGAAATTACAGTTTTTGAAGATTTGATAGCAATTTCTGGAATTGAAATCATATTTTTATTGAACAAAAAATCATTACGTCATATTCTTGTCATCTCTAACGATACAATGTCCGTCTACTCATCTACTCGTAATTTTCCAATATCAATTTTCCAATTCTAACCTCAGATTTGTAATCAGCGACCCCGAAATCCCGGGGATACCGAATCCGAAGCAATCCACACCATTTTGGAAGAAGTCGGTCCGCCATTTTGTGTCAGTCATGTTGAATTTTCCAATTTCGACTACACATTTTCAATCAGCGACCTCGAAAACCCCCGGGTACAGAATTTTGGGAAAATTGGTACCATTTTTCGTTCCGACGTTCGCCATATTGGATCCGCCATTTTGAATTTTGAAAATCTGATACCAGAATCGTAATCAGCGACCCCGAAAACCCCCGGGTACAGAATTTCAGGAAAATTGGTACCATTTTTCGTTTTGACGTTCGCCATATTGGATCCGCCATTTTGAATTTTGAAAATCTGATACCAGAATCGTAATCAGCGACCCCGAAAACCCCCGGGTACAGAATTTTGGGAAAATTGGTACCATTTTTCGTTTTGACGTTCGCCATATTGGATGCGCCATTTTGAATTTTGAAAATCTGATGCCAGATTCGTAATCAGCGGCCCCGAAAACCCCCGGTAGCACCTTGTCAGCCAAAAATCCTCGGCCGTTCGTTCTTCACGAGCTATCGAATAGCGAAATCCGCAATCTTCAGGGGTTGATTACACCCCCTTGGGGTGGAATTCCGCAGATATAAAAAAATACGTGTCGAATATTTTCACCCCCTCTACAATCTCCCAAAGTTTCGTTGAAATCGGAGGGGGACACTTGGCGGGGTTCCCTTGTAAGTTGCTTCTGTATATCCCTTTCCATTCTCGTTAAGTCGTCGTCTATGAAAATTCTCGATCCCTTTAGGTATTTTTTATTTCTCATTACCCTTACTTTTCCCTCTCGTGACGCTAGTCTTGCTATCACGCCCTCGTTAGCATTGTTATTGTCTTCCCTTCCCATTTTCCACACTGCCTCTATTTCTACTTCTACTCCCACGTCTTCTTGTAGGAATTTTTCTATTATTTCTTTTTGGACCCTACCCTGTATCCCCAATCCCCTTATCACTATGTTGTTACGTCTCTCTTTTCTCTCTGTTATCTCCATTTTGTACTCTATCGCAGCCAACCTTTTCCCTTCTTTTTCCCTACTTTTTTCCCCGCTTGTCTCCTCTGTTTGTTCTCCTCTCGTCTGTGTTTCGTCTATTTGTCCTTTCGCTTCGTCATCTCTTCGTCCAGACTCCTCTAGTCTCGTTATTCTACGTTCTAGCTCTCTTTTTTCCTCCTTCCATTTTTCTTCTTTCTTACTCATTTCTGTCCTGATTTCTTCCATTTCCTTCTCCCGCGTTTTTCTATCCCTCTCTCTCAGTTCCTCCGTGATTCTGCCTACTTCGTTTTTTACTGTATTCTCTATTTCTTTTTTCATTCTTTTTTCTATTTCTTGCAATCTTTTCTCTATTTCCGCTTCTCCCCTGCCTTTGTTCTGATAGTTGTCTACTTCCTCCTCGTTCCCGTTCTCATCCATTTTCCTCCTCTTCCTGCTTCTGAACGTAGGCGCGTATTTTATTTTCTCCCGGGCTTCTCCCTTCTCCTCCATCGCTGTTTCTTGTCTCCCGTGTTCTAGCCTCGTCTCTATTTTTTCTTCGGGGGTTTCATCATATCTACCGACGATCTACAGATCTATCTCCAATGTTCGGCACTCGAGGTCCCTGAAGCCATATCGCGTCTGAACCTTGATATTGCCTCGGTTCTGGCATGGTCTCTTGCGGGGTCGTTGAGCCTCAACACGTCAAAAACGCAGGCTATCATCCTCGGGAGTTCACCCTTCGTCACGCGGCTGCAGGCTGCAGTACTCCCGCCCGTGGTTGTCAATGGAGTGCCAATACCGTTCTCCCAGTCCGTCCGTAATCTTGGACTCATGTTTGATAGCGTCTTATCCTGGGTCCCCCAGGTTGATGCGGTCTCTAGCCGGGTGCATTGTGCCCTCCGCCAGCTTTCTGCGTCTCGTCGGCTTTTTTCGCCTTCCCTCCGTTGCCATCTCGTGACCACTCTCGTTTTCCCGCTCCTGGACTATTGCTGCGTCGTGTACAACGGCATCTCTGGGCTACTTAAGGGCTTTTGAGCGCTCCGCTGTTTTACCGACGGAGTAGCATTTTCGGCCAGTCGTCACAACCGCAATTTAGTCGACGGATCACGTCTCTATTGCTCCACTGATCACTCTCAGATTTCGTAGGGGTGATCCTCAGATTATCAGCTAGTGCGGGCTGGTTTCCGAAAAGTAATCGAATGAAATTCCAATTATTAATTGATTTATTTATACGAAGCTGTGAAATCAGCTGACACTAATACATGGCCGATACACAGACACAGGGTATTAAAACAATTTTCTCTGCACTTCATCTGGAAAACCGGTGCTAGGGATACCAGCGCGCCGTACAGGCTATCGTTAACAATCTTTTGATATTATTCCGCGGTAAATTAGAGGAGCAGGAGCAACAGCAGACGTCGACTAAAATCCGAAGTGACAGGCTAGCGTCGACACGAACACATGCGCAAACTGTTCCATAGAAGTAGTTGCTGCTTCCGCCGCGCGCTCTTTGTGATAACAGCGCCATCCGGTTTTACGATATTCTATCCATTTATCAGTGGAGCTCAAACTCATCACTGATGAAAACTTTTATTCCGCGAGAGTGTCAATTTTTATATTTCATGAAATAAAATTTATATTGTCAACTCTTTACAATTTTTCAAATCTATAGATCCAATATTTATATTTCGATGAACTAATGCCATAAGGTCGTACAAGCGTCAAATTTTTTTTACACCTATATAAAACGCATCTGTACATCTAATAGCATTTTCGACTGGGCTACACCGAGCTACACTGGTGTAGTGTAGCTCCATCCTCTTTCTTTTCTATGAGGAAGAGAGAGACAGAGACGGCTACACTACACCAGTGTAGCTCGGTGTAGCCCCAGTCGAAAATGCTATAAATTCACCGAGAAAATGTATTTTCGTTTTTTTTGCGCTTACGACCTCATGGCATTCCCGCAGAAAATCTACAAAGTTACGAGTTAGATTCCGAGAGAAGTGGAAAGTCACCTCAAAATTTTCGAAGTTTTTACCTTGAGTTTTGAAAATTGATTGAAATCTTTCAACGTGGAATATATCTTCAAAAAAGTAGATAGAAGTTTTTATGACCGCTTGAGCCATTTTTTTCATAGAACTTGTATGTCGATAAATTTATTTTGAGAAATAGCGCAGGATTGGCTTGAAAAATAACTTCGATCCTACTCGTCGTAAAGAGATATTATGAAGCTACAATAATCACCTTCCTTGAAAAATGTTAAATATTTCAATTGTTCATAACAATCATAAGATGCAATTTCGCACCAACTTACCGATCTTTTATCGGTTGTTAGCAATTTTTCAAATTGTGGAACACATATGATGAAATTTCCACTCGATTCTGTAGAGTGGGCAATTTTTATTTTTACCAAGTGGTTTTAGATTATTATCTCCTGGGAATATTTTGTAATGCGTGAGTCGTGGTGAGCCAAGCCGAACTCAATGCCGCCACGCGCCTTATGAAAATTTATAAAACATAGAAAATAAAACGACCCTGACAACTGAAACCATCTACTCTGCATTTATAACATGGTACCACGTATTTTTATGATATCTGTTTTTCAAAGTTTCCTTACCAATGCCGTCAAGTTCGACTTTCGAGTTCGCGCGTTGATTGTCGCATTCTTGGATCAGCGAAGTCAGTCCGAGGATCGCGAGATCCACGCACGGCCGGAGAGTTGTACATACGGCCGAGGTGCGGATATTATTTTTTGATATAGTAGCGGGAAAGTACCTACGCCATTATGGACACGTGTCAAAGTTCAACTTTGAGGCCGGAAAGCCCGACCATATCGGCGTACTTTACGGCTACTATATCAAAGATTCAATTACGTGGTTATCATGCATTTTGTCGAGTGCGAGTATTCAACCGAAACTGGTAGGCATTGTTTTACGTCGACTTGAGAAAGTACGCCAGCAAAAAAAATCACATGACATCTTCGTTTGAACGTGTCTGTTTAATTATAGTTTATGGGTTGAAATCTGGTTGTAAGTTTATGAGTTTTGGTCTGGTCGCTGTTGTGTAAAACAGCTGTGCGAAACGTCTAATCTATCAGCGCTTCGAATGGGTAACTTACTGATACGGAATTATAAATCGAATGGGAGTATAAATTAGAAATAACAAACAAGATATGCCTTGATTTTTGAATTTTTCTAATAATTTTCTGGTAATATAATAGGTATATAAAAATCTAAAATCTAAAATGATATATAATTATAATAAAAAATGGAATATCGTTCGGAAACATTCTATACGACCGAAACATATACCGCTATTGCTCAATTTAAATATTATCATGAAATTGGTAGATGTATATGTTTCGGCCGTATAGAATATTTCCGAACACACTCGCTTGGCCTCGACTGGGGCCCTCGCGCCCTCTGTCGCTTTCATGGCCCCTTATGCTCCCCCCACGACCGCTGCCCGCCCCCACGACGTTTGGCCCCCCACGACCCCTGTTCCCCCCGCGACCCCTTTGCCCCCCATCGACCCCTGCCACCCCACGACCTCTGCCCTCCCCCACGACTTCTGCCCCCCCACGACCCCTGCTCCCACCACTCCTGCTCCCACCACTCCTGCTTCCCCCACGACCCCTGCGCCCCCCACGACCCCTGTACACCCCGACTGACTGTGCCCCCGCACGACCGCTGCTACCCCTACTCCCCCCACTCCTGCTCCCCCCGCCACTCCTGCTCCCCCCGCCACTCCTGCTCCCCCCACCACTCCTGCTCCCCCCACCACTCCTGCTCCCTCCACGAGCTTGACGCCCCCCACGACCCCTGTTTTCGCCGCGGCCGCTGAACAACGCAACACTCGGTGGCTCCGGTGCCCTTAGCAGCCGCGGCGTCAACGTTATCAGCGGCGCTGACTCAGGCCGCGGTGGTGTCGCCGCTTGATGCGGGGGTGTCGCCGCTTGATGCGGGGGTGTCGCCGCTTGATGCGGGGGTGTCGCCGCTTGATGCGGGGGTGTCGCCAATCTCTGCGGCAATTGCGGCCACGGGTCCCGCATTCTATACGCAGCCGCGCGGGCAATTTTGGCATTACCCGCGCTACGGCTGCGTGAGCGCCGCACACGCTGGGGAGTATCATTTTCCTACAAACAGAAACTCATAAAGTTTTCCTACAAACATAAACTATATGATGTCGCAAAAAATCACCGTCCGATCTTAGCTATTAGAATAGACCAGGGTGGTCCATTTTAATCTCCGCAGGCGAATATCTCGAAAACTAACAGTTATAAAAGAAAAAGTTTCATACAAAAGTTGAAGGGTTTCGAGGGGGAAAGATAATGCTGATATATGTTGACTTGTGGACTTCGCCAATTCCGAGATTTCGCAAGTAACTCCGAATTTTAGATAGGGAACATATGTTTTGGTTGGGGGCAGCTGATAGAGAAATCAGAGACTCATTCAAATACGGAAGCAAAAAAAAATGGAAAAAAAAAAATTTGCAAAAAAAATTAGAAAAAAAATTTTCGCAAATTTTTTTTTTTTGCAAAAGATTGTTTTTTTGTCCCTAGCTTTCGAACACATTCATTGTTTATCACGCCAGCTCAAAAACTGAGAGGTGAATTTGTGAAAAAAAATTTCAACCCAAAATAAGGACCACCCTAATACGCATTCATATACTATATGGGACTCCTGTTCCAAATCGTTCAACTTCGGGACCTGACCCCCTTGGACCGTCGTTTGATTTTTTGTAGTGATAAGCTTATCAAAATGAACATATCAGAATTTTTACAGATTTCCATCTCAAGTGATATTTCTTATCAATTTATGAAAGTTTTTAGTTTGAAATCTCTCGCAAAACCTTAGCAAAAAACAAAACAAAAAAAATAGGATACAATCTTGGAGCCCATTATGATTGGTACGTGAATGTGTTGATAAATGATGAGGGAATTCTATGAGAAATTTCAATCTAAATCTAATCTGTCAGATTTTCGTAGCATCCGATTGCAAAGTTTCAGATATGATTCTATGAGCACAGCTGTACAAGTATATATCGGAAAATTTTGAGGTTTCAAAATTGTTATGAAAAAAAAATCTTTCTGTAACACCGCTCGACAAAAAAATCTGACAAAATCCCCACATGTTTATGACGATGAGTTGATTATTCCGAAAAATCACGCGAACAACATATTAAGAATGAGACGATTTTTATTGACAGAATATAATTTGAATCAATCTAAATCTGTTCATAACTCGGGGGCACCGCCAAAATCACGCACCGTTTCGATCTCACTCATCCAATTGCAAAAATAAAGAGGCCATTTCGTAGAGTGGAAAATTCTCTACAAATTCAAAGTGAGAACCTATTTTCTAGGACCCATAGTTTTTGCGTAATACATTTATAAAGAGATTTTTACAGAAATTACGCCAAACGATCAGAAAACAGAGTAACAGCGTAATAGATACAGAAACGATCGATATAATAACATTCACTTACTTGGCATGATCTGGTTCGATTGTTCTATCGGGACGGTTGAGTCGCGATTGAGAGGTTTTGGAGCACAGTTTTGGAGCGTTGAGCGAACTAGCAGTCGACACAACGGACGAAACGCGCGATGCTCGCCACAAAGTAACGTAGCTCGAGCAACGAATGAAACAACAGTGTCTTCAACGTTTCGTATAATTTTATTCGTTTCGATTGTGAATTGTGTTCTGGAGTTATCATTATGGAAAGCAAATTTCGTCGCCGTGATACAGAAGGAAAACGATACCGTCTGTGTGGAAAACGGCTTTCCTTATCGAAAGCTTCACGCAACAAGTAAGTGGATCTGCTAAAAATGGATAGAAATCGTATAAAAAAAGGCACGAAAAACCCCGATTTGTGGCTCACTGACATGACTTACAGGCGTGAAATAGACGTGAAAAAAGCCCATACGTATTTTGTTGTTCGTCCGAAATATTGCCTTTTCCAAAGTTATAAATTGATATAAATATATTTTCCAACGACGATCATGTAATTCACAAAAACACGAATTCTAAGTTTTGAATACAGGACTGTATATAATATATTCTTCCTACAAAAAATGATTCTGAAGTGCTGAGCGCACTACGTCATGACTATAGGGCCGATGCAGCCGCTGGGCCTCGTGTACTGCAGGGGCACGGTATTAAAAATAACAAAAAAAAAAAAAATAGACTCCATAAAACCTCCGTCGAACTTGAATTTTTTTATGAAGCAGAATTGAATGAAGAATTCCATCATATTTTTTTCAAAATTTTTGAAATGGTTGATTTCTGGCGAAATTTTTTTCAATAATTTAATTGTTTACAAGACACTAGAAATTTCAATTTATTAAAAATTGAAAAAATTTTGCTCCCAGGTTATTCCTTTAGCTTTCGAAAGAGCGCTGGTCCATCTCTCTATGATACATAAAACCGGAGATATAATAATACTTGAAGTTACCAAAGCGCTAATTTTGCAACAAAAATCAGTAATTTATAACTTTAGAAAAAACAATATTTCGGACGAACAACAAAATACAACGCTTCAACGTGGGTGTTGATAATAATCGCCCTCAAAATTCATTTCAATACGGGCATTCCATCCTCCGTCGACCGAGCTTTTACCGTTGACCTCTCAGAGGGTCCGCGATTTTTTATACGATTATTCTGATTCTCGAAGGCACTCAGTTTTTCCTTCGGCCTTTTTTCCGGATTGATTTCAATTATCTACCATTTTTTAAAACGAATATAATGATTGTCACACTAAAGACTCCAAAAATTCGAAAATATCCCTGTGGCCAATATAAAAATTTCTCAGCCTAGACCCAGAGTGTGCCGGCGTTCATTTCTAATAATTTTTTAGGTATTTCTGTTTTTTCAAACCTCGATTGAATTTTTTAAAAGTTTTTTTCATACATAACGCTCAAACAATATAGTAGCGGACGCCAGCCGAATTTGGGCCCAGGCTGAAAAGTTTTGATGTGTGCTACAGGATAATTCAAATCGATTAGAAAAAATCGGACCGAAAAAGCTGAGTGCCTTCGAGTGTCGCAACAATCATGTAAAACCTCAAGGGTCAAACCCAAGTCTAGTCGTATAGATTACCCGAAATATCGCGTGTGTAACGGTATAAGGACGTATGCGCCAATATACGACCTCTTACCACGTATAAAAGTGAAAGGCCATATCTTTTTTTTCCCCGTATTTCCGCGGAAAATGTCAAAACGCGTTAAAAAAAAAAACGGATTTGAAGAATTATTCAATTTAGGTAAAAAGTCGTAAGTACTGGTGGTTACGCCCTCTCATCTCTAAATTTGTGAGAAAAAATGTGATGGTAAAGAAAATAAGTTGGTGGTGAAAGAGCGGATCCACCAAACATACGACCTTTTACCACCAAAATCGCCTTTTTGGCGGATACGACCTTATACCATTAGACACGCGATATATTTGATTGTTACCGTCCCTCGTAATAAAATTATCTCAATTCTAAATCATGTAATGGAAATAACATTATGGAGTCATTGTGTAACTTTAGACGAAAAAAGTCTAAAGATCTGGCCAGCTCATCAACTGATACCATCGGCTCGATGTTCGTTACGGATACCTCGAATTCAGTTGCTGAATTTGACGAGAATAGTGCCCACCTTTTCAGTGACAGTATTTTATTCGCCGAGAGTAATGTATCCACGGAAATGGACATCCCTGTCCGTTGCAGCGGAAAAGAGATTGCGTCCGTCGAAGCAAATCTGTGTACTCTGAGCATAGATACGGAAATCGCGTCGGAAAGAGTTGAACCTACTCATGAATCGAGGCACCAAAGTTGCCAAAGGATCGTCAGAGGTTCATTTCATCAAGGTGACTCTAGATTTTCGTGGCGCACTCGAGGAAAGCAGTGTACTGCGAATGCCGCAGTAGCCCTGGCTATGTGCAAGAACACTGATCCCGGTTTATGGACTTCAGCACACGTGGATTCCGTGCTCATGACAGGTGATAAACTGTACACAGACAGCATGGCAGCCCGTAATGATGTTGATCCGGATGAAATGCACACGGAGTTTTTGACAGCTACGGAGCTAAGGACGGATATTGAAATCCATTCTGAGAAGTACATTCTTCGTGTAAAACCCGAGTGGATGTGCGGTCATTTAGACAACGATCATCCTGACGATGGTTTCCCAAACTTGAGGAATCGAATATGCGACTTTTTAGCTGAAGAGAAATTGAGCATTCTCACCGCCAATTCAATTTCCGTCGCTATTTTCAAAATGGGAGGTACAGTGTGGATGTTCGATTCACACAGTAGAAGTCAAGCAGGAGAAGCTACCTCCGATGGTCGAGCCTGTTTGTTGGAATTTCCAAACGTGGAATCCTTGTTCAAACTATTACGGAAGAATATTCCTGCCGGAAGACCAGATGACCCATCGCAAGATACTTACGACCTTACAGAAGTTGACTTACTACGTGAGCGTGATAAGGAACAATTGTATATGCAGGCTGAAGCAGTATCTAGTCCACCGAGCGCAACTCAGATGGAATGCGATACGCTTCCGAACGTTTATCTAGAAGCAAGGTTGCACTCGGAAGAAATGTCGATCGAAGAACGCAATCTCGAAATAGAAATTGCAAATATAGTCGAAGAAGAACGATTAATCGACGAACATAAAGTAGAAGTAAGCCACGATGCGATAGACGAAGGCTTGCGGGATGTCAGCGGGCTGGAAAAAGGAGTATACTCATTTCTCCATGTCTGGAATAAGTTGCATGCGATGTTCGATGAACACCAGAGAGGCATCGAATGTCATTTCCGTGACCTGCGACTCGTCGGATATCGCCATGTTGGACTGAAGACATCATTGCACTTCAAGTGCTCGATGTGTTCTTTCCAAACATCCATTATGAGTGAGCCTGAGGATGATGATGAGTTAGACATCAATACAGCGGCCGTACTGGGGAGTCTGTGTGCTGGAATAGGACACTCTCAGCTCGAACAGCTCCTAGGTGCGATGGATGTCAAATGTATGGCTGCTACAACATTTCGACGCACTCACGACACGGTTTACGATGGGTTAGTGAAAACCGCAGCATCGGAGATGAAGTTAGCTGGTGACGAAGAGCGTGAACTTGCCATACAGAGAAACGACGTCATCAACGGGATTCCACATATACCCGCGGTAGCTGATGGCAGTTGGATGAAGAGATCGTACAAATTAGGGAAGTACGATTCATCATCTGGCTTAGGAGCGATCGTCGGATTTCACTCGAAAAAAGTATTGTTTGTCGGAGTGAGGAATAAATATTGCTCGATCTGCGAACCGGCGATAAAAAAAGGCGCGACTCCTAGAGAACATACGTGCTACAAGAATTGGGGTCGCAACGCAAGTTCGACCAGTATGGAAGGCGACGCAATCTTAGAAGGATTCAAGAACAGCTTGGACCAGCACGGGCTCATATACTCCGTTCTTATAGCCGATGGAGACAGTAGTGTTTATAAAAAAATAACTGACTACAACCCCTATCGTAAGGAAGACATATACGTCAAAAAAGTAGAATGTGGAAATCACTTGATAAGAAATGTCGGCAGCAAAGTGAAGGAACTTGCAAGAAGGAAAGGAATACCTGGCCCCCTTCGTAGGAGGATAGCTGACAGTGTACCAAGGTTCAATGTTGCCATCAGAAAAGCTGTTCAGTATAGACTGCAGCAGAATATATCGTCGACTGAGACGAACAAGATGCTGCGAAAAGACATTTTGAACATTCCCAGTCACATTTTTGGAGAACATGCAAAATGCGCCTCTCTTGGGTATTTCTGCAACGGTGTACCCAAATTGAACGAAGAAAATGTTGTTCCGGAAATGAAAATATCAGGGCTATTCGATGCAATGGAAGACACTGTGTCACGTCTCAGCCATCATACTGATAGTTTACTCTATAATGTTAATAACAATACCGTCGAATCATACAACGGCATAGTAGCTAAATTTATAGGTGGAAAGCGCATCAATTACGGCAAGAGAAATTCTTATAATGCGCGAAGCCTAGGTGCTGCCGCACAATTCAACAGTAAGAAAGTTTTAACGCGTTACAGAGAGGTGGCAGGTAAAGAACCGTCACAGGTGGCAAGTGTTATGGAGAGTAACAGAGCGCGGTGGGCAGAGTTACAGAAACAACGCGTCGCTCGTGCAAAAGAAACCAACGTCGTCAGACGGATAGAGATGATCAGACAGCAAACAGTCGACAAAGATTACGGTCCGAGCTCAGAAAAAACAGATCTGAGTGAGGAAGCGTATGCTTTTGAACTGGACCGACACGTCGCTAGATTGAAGGCTTTTCAACAAAATCGAATTACTCTAGAAAGGGAAACTGTCGATCAAGCGAACAGCACGCTGTGGTTGTCTACGAGACGAAAACTGCTTACCGCATCTAAATTCGGTCAAATATGTCACATGAGGAAAGGCACGTCTTGTAAAGCTAACGTGAAGGCGATATTGTATTCAAGTACTTTAAAAAATACACCTGCTGTAGAATACGGACGAAAAAACGAAGAACCCGCTCGCTTGGAACTCGAAAAGCAAAAACATGTCCAAGTGCGCGAATGCGGTTTATTTGTTGACACCGAAATTCTTGGTTTGGGCGCTTCACCTGACGGTCTCATCGGTGATGATGGAATCGTAGAAATAAAATGTCCGTATTCCGCCCGCGAATTAACGCCAGACCAAGCTATTGCCAAAAATATTATCGCTGTGCGTACAATATTTAAAAATGTCGACGCTTCTGAAATGAATGAGAACCATGAATACTATTATCAGGTACAAGGGCAGTTACACATAACTGGAAGAGATTACTGTCTCTTCATGGTGTGGACGCCCTACGGTTCGAAAATCATAAGAGTAGCCAGAGATGACGAATTCTGGAATAAAAAGATGAAATCTTGTCTGCTAGAGTTCTACGAAAACTGCTTGGTCCCTGAAATAGTTGACAGTCGCTATGTCAGGAGTATGCCTATAAGGGATCCACCGTACATACTCGAGGCACAGGAAGTAACCGCCAAACGAAAGCAAGAGAAAGAAGCAAAAGTGGTAGCGAGAAAGAAACAAAAAGAGGTAGATGAGGGAGATCCGCGTTAAATTTGAACGCGATGTTACTTGTAACGGCGTGTGCATGTATCGCGTTGAGTTTCGCGCGAGGAAGGTGCAAACACCTGAAAAGTAAAACCGTACATAAATATTGCGTGCCCAAGCGCGCAATGTGTCGGGACTTTTGAGCTGAAGCTATATATGTACGCCCCGTACGAATATTGCGTTGAGATTCGCGCAAGTCGAGTACGGGCGCAGCAAAACAGCCCGTATACGAATCTCCGTGCCGGTAGTACTCACATATATATTGCGTTGATTTTCGCGCAATGAAGATGCGACCGGTGAAAGAGTAATATTCGTACTACATAATCAACGTGGCGCCCAAATATTGCGTTGAGATTTCGCGCAAGTCGCGGGCGCGCGTATAACAGAACAGTGAAACCTATATTATATACAATGGTTCGTCCAGCAGCACTTACATATATTGCGTTGATTTTCGCGCAATGTAGATGCAAGCAATCGCACCACTTTTGCTATCACCTGTATTCCCCCTACCTGATGGAAGACATCCCACTACCTTCTCGTGGTTTCCGTCGAGCAGTATCACTTGTACATAATTCATTGATTATAACACGGTATCATTTATTGTATAGGGGAGACCGCGGCAAACTGGGCACCTGTTCTGAAAATTTGAAAAATTTGTTCCGCAAATCTTTCGAAAGCTTTTCTTTTACCTAAAAACAGGGTTGTTACCGACTCTCAATTTCCAAATTACCTGACCTTTACAGGTCACTGACCAAGAATGTACTTTGTTCAGGGCTATTTATTATCGTTTATTTAGGACATGCGGCCAAAACTTTATTTTAAATGGAACACATTTCAATCCTTGGAAAAGAATGAACCCGCTGCTCTTGAATTTCCCCCGAGATTCATCAGCGTAAAAACTGAAAGTAATTGAAAATTTTTAGCAAAATCGACATATCGAAACGGAAATTAAGAAATGGTCCCCCCTATTTCAACAGCAATACTTTTCAATATAGTATATCAGTATTCAAACTGTACAATTGGTATTGGCCAAAAGTGGAGATTCCTGTTACTGATGTATGTAGAAATAATCATTAAAATGTATGTATGTATGTTATTGGAACCGAAGCATGTGCGAGAAATCTACGCTCGAATAAACGTGTAAATAAATATATGAATAGATAAGTCTATGAATCTGTTTCATATTCAGCTCTCATCAAAACCGTATGAAATATAATTCAGACATAGGTTAGTGATTGTTGTAAACATTTTTATTCGAATCAGTTTGCTCACGTTCATATGTAATGCGAAACCATAAAATTTTCACGAATTTTTCTATGCGAAATTTATTTTCAGTGCAACCGTTCAAATCAACCCAAATAAAATTGCCCTCTCTGAAGCATATGGGGTATTCCACGCCAACTCGACTTGCCGCGGACCCTCACCATTTTTGATTTCTCTTTTCTTCGAGTATGATGGAAGGGAGGGCGAAAAATGAACGTCTGAATTATTTCAGATTGCTTGGTGGAGTATTTTCGAAGATGATATCATATTGTCATTGCATTCCAGAAATATTTTCATTCAGTTATTTTCACGTGACGTGATAAATTGGGGAAGAAGAGCAAAGTTGTTGAGATGAAGTTTGTTTTTTCAGCCTTTCGGTCAACTTTCTAAAACTCATAATTCCTAAAACTCATAACATCTAGTACGAGGATTTTTTTCTGGGAGAGAATTGAAGTCTCCGCTCCCTTTCTTTGTTCAAAAAACTTTATTATGAACATCGTTTTTGGGATATTTTTCAAAACGAAAAAAAAACTGTCCAAATTAGGAAAAGATACATTTCTAAATGTGCTTTTTTGGTAAAAGGGGTTACGAACGGTAACTGTGTATACAACAAGGCGAATATATACAAGTACAGGAGTTCAAAAGAATATATTTCTTTTACCTGTACTGACGATTGGTATACATTTGGGAATAATATATCGCGTTACTAATGCCATAAGGTGGTAAACGCCAAAAATGCGATTTGAGTGCCAGAAGGTCGTATAATTTTTTTTTTCTGCATTCGCTTTAGAATCGACAATTACGTGTAAATCAATTGAAATTAGACATTCGGAAAATTAAAAGCAGAAGGTCGCATATACCGAACACATACGACCTTCTGGCTTTAGTTTTACGGAAAAATCACGAAAACTAAAGCCAGAAGGTCGTAGTCGCCAAAAAAAACTTGTTTTTCGGTAACCTCAATGGAAATACGCGTTTCCATCGATTTCATGGCGAATCCGAGAGAAAAAAAAAGGCGGATACGACTTTTGACTTTAACTTTTTCGATTTTTCCCTGAAAATAAAGCCAGGGGGTCATATCCGCCAAAAAAAAATTTCTCAAGAATTTCGATAAATCTATGTGTTTTTCATTGGTTTCATGGCGATTCCGAAGAAAAAATAAATATACGACCTTTTGGTTTTAATAGAACCAGAAGGTCGTATAGTGTCGCTTACGACCTCATGGCATTAGTAACGCGATATCATAAATCAATAATTCATCAAATTTCTCAAAGTATATTGTTGAGTATATCGATTTAGTGACGGTGAAAATGTTCGACATGTCACATCGTTGGAATGGTTAGCAAAGAAAATACACCTAACTCAATGTAATGAGTTTTTGAAGATCTTTTTTTTTTGTTCAATATAGTGAGAAATATTCCTATGAAGAATATTCCCATGATTGTGTCCCTGAGTATTAGCAATATAATGCTGCCGTGTTATCTGATAGTAGTTCAATTCCGCTAACAAACTAATAAAAACAGAACAAATTTTCGAGTTCTCTCCTTATTATAAATATATTGTTTTGCCGGTGAGATTTCAGTCATCACGTAAATAGTAGCATGATCCTAAATATAAGAATACCAGTTCTAAACATTCACGTTATATCCACATTCTAACAAAAAATACAGAAATGCAGAATTATAATGACGACGACAAAAGAAAAAATTTAAAAGGCGAATATATGTACGTGACTTTACAAATAGGTTGAGCGTCTCCACCTGAGGCCCCGCCCATACCGAGTTCTCAGGCTCGGTGCTAGAGGCGCCACATACGCTAGATTATTTCAATAGGGTTCTACGGCTGGGCGCTAGAGGCGCTTTTCCGATCGAGGAGTTGTCGGAGCTCGCTCAAAAGCCCTTAACACCCGCTTGCAACGTCTTGCTAATCGCTGCGTTCGCTTTGTCTGCGGTGCTGCAAGGGATGAGCATATCACCCCATACCGTCGTGAGCTTGGCTGGCTCTCGGTTCGGGACCGGAGGCTCTATTTTCTCGGTACGCTGCTTTACACGCTTTTCCGTACGAACACTCCCGACTACCTCCGTGCTCTCTTCGTCGATCGTCCTATCGCGGCCTTAGGCCCTAGCAGACGCCCTAGGGGCGATTTCATGGTCCCCCACTCTTCTACCGAGGCCTTTAGAAGGTCCTTCGCGATCTCGGGTGTGCTTTTTTGGGAATCTCTCCCCTCCGATCTACGTGGATCCTCGTCACTACCCATTTTCCGGTCTCGACTGAGGCAATACCTCTTCGACTCCGAGTTAGCCAGGGCCTAGGTTAAGTGACTATCTGTACCATCTGTCTCTCTTTATTTACTCTTACTTTCTCTGTTAATTATTTACCTTTACTTTCTCTGTTAATTGTTATTTAGTTTATTTTCTCTTATTACTTTCTCTGTTAACCTTTCTTACTCTTTGCCTTTACTGTATTGTTACCATGTATCCTTACTGTAATTGCTTGTCCAATATTGTTATGGACAAATAAATAACCTATCTATCTATCTATCTATCTATATCTCCTTAGATTTTCATCGCTATCGTCGAAGTATCTGTCTTCAATCTCACTATGTTATCCCTTTTCCTCCCCTTCCTCCTCTTCACTCTCTTCCTCGTGTTCCTCCTTTTCTTCCTCCTCTTGCCTGCCCCTTCCCTCTTTCCTTCTCGTCGCTGGCCATCTCCTCTCACGCCTCGCCCCGTCTCCCTCTCTGCATGACTCTGTAGATCTCTTTCCCCCCTCTTTCCTACTCCCGTTCCCATCCCTTAGGTCTCCCAAACTCTTGCTCGGTGTATGCCTCAGCTTGTTTCTTGTTTCGAATGCCGCCTTCTCTAGCTCTTTTTCCCCCTTCTGTCTTGTTAAATAACGCTCGATTTTCCCCTGCGCGTCCTTTCCCTCCCCTCCTACCTCTTTTTTTGGTCGGCCTCTGCCCCTTGACGATTCTAAAAAGTTTTGGTTTTTGTGTTTCCGATATTCCGTTTGCCTATAAACGTGGTCACCGTTTCGCAAATAGTTTTTCGCAGAGCTCGACTCAAATGGACGCAGCGGACCTGATTCTTGTGATATTTGATTTTTCTTTTTTTCAGTTTGAAGCGGAAATTCGTAGCTTTCAAATGCGCTTTTCACAATTATTTTCCGCCCTTTATTCTCACCGCATTAAAACATTGAACACGATGACCGTTTTATCCTTCTCGTAGGTTGGCACTCCCCTTAATATTGAGAGCTCATATTTTAACAGGCATACTTTTTGACCTAACTGAAACTTTCGAGCCTGTTAATGAGGAATTTTTTTTTTATTTTCTTTCGAATCACCCTAGTGTATACTAAGGTGTCCGTTAAAAAACCCAATTCTGAATCGGACTAAACGCACCACTTACAACGATTGAAAAAAAAATTAAAAAAATTTTAGGCACAATTTGATCTTTCTATCTCAATGTGAAGGCGTGCCTAAGTGTTCAAATAATTTCCCATTTGAATAACATCGAATTTCTTCATTTTTCCCATCCCAGTTTCTTACGCAGCCAACAAACGGTAGAAAAAATCATTCTATAGTTCAAACGTCTCTCACATGAGTAGAAGTACATAGAAAGCAGTGCTTCTGGTCCAGTTTCAGTTTTTTGTCCATTTCGTTATTCAAAAGATCGCGCAGTTCTTCATTTCATTTAAAAATTTATTTTTTATACATACGAGACGATTTGCAACGACCAGGATTTGTTTCCACGTACTTCCACTTATATGAGGGACATTTCAACTATCGAATAATTTTTTCTACCTTCTGTTGGCAACGTAAAAAATTGGAATTTGAAAAATGAAAAAATTCAATGTTATTCAAATATGAAATTATTTGGACACTTAGGCACGCCTTTTGGTTGAGATAGAAGGATCAAATTACGCCTGAAAATTTTTATATTTTTTTTTTTTTGCAATCATTGTAGGGGGTGCGTCTAGTCCGATGGAAAATTGAGTCTTTTAACGGACACCTTAGTGTGTACAAGTAATTGAAAAAAAAAAATTAATTTGAAGGTTCAGGTCCCCCCTCAACACTTTATTAGAATGTATACCTAGTTCTGTTACCATAGTATTGTGAATTCTATGAAATTCACGACTTTTGATCAACACACTGACCTGAGGAGATCCTAGAATAATAAATATAAGAAATTTATGAGAAAACACGTGTTTTTGAGTTTTCTGCTCGCGACTTCGGAATTTAGAATTTTTGCTTACGGCACAACACGTAGCACAAGCCCAGCACAGTCTGGCACAACCATCAGATTTTTTCTATTCCAAGATGACGGCGCTGACTTATTTTTTAAAATATGTTTTTTACCCAAAATAAGGATGATTTAGGAGATCGCCGATCACGGCACAACACTTGGCGAGAATGTTCAAATTCAGCACAAGATTTATTTTTATAAAAACTCGGAATGGCGGTGCCGGTGAAAAAATTCAATTTTTTAAATAAATTCTTTCGCCTGTGTCGTTGCCGCACAGATTGAGGATTTTCGTTTACGGCACAACGTAGCACAAGCCCAGCACAGTCTGGCACAACCATCAGATTTTTTCTATTACAGGATGGCGGCGCTGACTCATTTTCAAAAATAGTTTTTTACCCAAAATTAGAATGATTTAGGAGAACGCCGATCACGGCACAACACTTGGTGAGAATTTTCGAATCCAGCACAAGTTTCATTTTTATAAAAACTCAAAATGGCGGTGCTAGGCGAAAAAAAATGTTTTCGAATTCTATGCTCCTTTGACGTAGAGGATTCTGGCTTACGGCACAATATAGCACAAGCCTAGCACAAACTGGCACAACGCCTAGGGTTGGTGAATTTAAAAATGGCGTCGCTAACTTCACACACATAAATTTTTCGCCAAGTACATGGCTCTCGAATGACCCCTCATTCGTAGTGTAGCCAGATACGAATCGGGGGCTGTGTGCCAGGCGTTCTACAGAGGGGGCAACGACGTCCATATTCCTCCTGGTCCCAGATTCGCTCTGCACATGTGGCGCAACAGCTGCGATGCCCACATGGTACAAATGAGTGGGTCATCGGATTCCCCGGACATACACGGCACAATGCTATAATAGTACATTGTACAACACGGGAGGGAAATTGGTCATTTCTAGCGAGGGTTAGATGATGTTGCATGAGGTGGAGTCGAGGGCACTGAAGGTGCCCGAGACAACGACGAGTGCAACGTCATCACCCGAGCTAGAAATGACCATCCCCTCCGTGTTACACACCGTATTTTTTCCAACAAGTGCATGTATAGGCCCTTTTTCGAGCATGTTTCCTGTGCATTGACACACAAAATTACATCGATCAAAAACGGACATTGAAAATGAATATATCCAATAATTACCGAAAAATACTAATTTATGTGTACGTCAAAAACGCGATTCAAAACTATCGAGTATATTAACGGTCGTGGGGGGTCCAGGGGCGTCGCCCTGGTAGGGGGTTCGCCCCCCGACTACGAAACAAAATAAATTTCTTTTGTATCCCTGGTTAAAATTCCATCAGAAACACACCGAAGACGAATCCTGTCTGGATCGAGTGTGTTTGTCACGGCAATTCCAGACAGAAGCAGTTGGATATGCCCGTTCTTATACGCATCTATGTGCAACAGCTAACAGAAATCCTATCCGCGCGTGTCCGATTCCATACGCATTTTGCTATTCAATGGGCAGAATTTTTATCTGCATCTACCGGTTTTCTATACGCAGACGTTGTCTACCTGGAATAACTCGCAGATGGATTCTATCGGTTTCTAATGTACCTCTATCTGCACAGATTTAAATACGGTCCACAGATGCATTCTGTCCGCATCTATGCGCTGCTGATGAACTATTTGACCCCCTCAATTTCTATCAATGTATCTACCCGGGTGTTGCCCATGATTACGTACATGTTGAGGAAATAGCAGTACTTTTGGAACGACAAATCAATCCTGAATAACTTTTTTGGTTGAAAATCATAGTTTTGAGTCCGTCAGTATTCATTATGTGGAGATTAACAACCAAATTGTTGTGCAGATTGTGAATAATAGAGTGTTTAATAAATATTGTTATAATTTAAAGTGAAATCTTCAAACATTTATTTCACCCACGCATAGTGGTGGCTGATAAAACCCATTACCTCAACAGATACGAGTTCAACGACGTCCCGAAGAACTAGTTATCTAAGACTCGGTAAGAAACATAGTACTCTAGCAATTCAAGATCAGAACCTCATAGAATTTAAAATTTTAAAGCTACAATTAGAAACGCATCGTGTCAATAATTCATGAAACCGGACAGACAGGCTATCTATCGGATGCAGATAGAGGCCGATAGAATTTGTACACGCAATTGCGGATAGATCCAGATGGATTTGCACGCTGCTCAGCGCTTCGTACACATTCGGACAGACGGGCTGTCTGCAATTGCGGACAGAAGCGGATGGCTTGTTGTGAAGAGCGGATGCGGATAGGGGCCGATAGAATTTGTATATGCAATTGCGGATAGACGCCGTTAAGCAGTTAAAAGTCAAATAAATACCGTCTGAAATTCATAGGCATGCGTACACGAAACTGATAGATGCAGACAGAAATTCAGTGTTGGATCACTTGTGCAGATACAGAGGACAGAATTCCGTTAAGTTCTTATACATTCCGGTTACATATTCTATGGGTTTCTGGTGGAATTTCAACCAGGGATTAGAAAATTGTCAATGTTTAGATCAATTAATTATAACTTGTTTTAAGTTTTTGCCTTATGTGTCAACTCAACACATGTACACATGCCGACAGTACATGTCGGTGATGGCTGGTTTATGCAGCGCCGTATCTTAACTTAATTTAGGGATCGACCAATCAGGAGGCTCGATTCACCTGAAGTGTGGCAAAGCAGCCTCCTGATTGGTCAATGTTTATTTTCAATATCCATTTTTAATTGACTTTTTGTATGTAAATCCACAGAAAACATGCTCAAAAAAGGGCCTATACAAGCACTTGTTGAACAAAATGCTGGAAAATTTGAATTTTTGAAACGTTTGCCTTCTTCAAATATTTTTTGGGAGGAAATGGACTCATTCCTTCCCTAGGCAGGAAATAGACTCATTCCTGGGAAGGGAATGGGGTCCATGCTGGAAATGAGCAATTTTCCATCCACTTGACATGCGAGAAAAAGGGCCTATTCCATGCACGTGTTGAAAAAAATTAATTTGAATCAAGGAGTACACATAAACTAAGATCGCTTAAATTCTAGCGAAAAAACGGAATAGCATGATTTCGACGTTTCAGGTAATAATTTATTATACATTGGAATCTAGACTGAGTAAGTTAAAAAAAATAGTATACGACACGCGTGCGCGTACGTGTATCGTAATGTACTATTGTCTGATTCGATATTGAGGGTTTCAGTTTGCATTTAAATCCTACGAAGACGATGGATTATATCTAACATACTGCAATTTACAATCGTAGAGTATGTTGAAGACATGGACCGCACCTGCCTGAAAAAACTCTCGCATGGCTCCCTGCTCATCAACGATGGCAAAAATAAATCATTCAGATTTCTATTTCGTAACTGAATTATCAAGTTTATCAGTGCATGGCCATTTATTTCTATGCAAGTGTTAGCAGTTTGTAGTCAGGAAGTTATATCTAAGAGTGTAATTGTCATTAACCCCTTAAGCGGCATTGACGCCATATGGCGCACATCGATTATTTCGTGATTGTGTCAATCGATTTTCATGAAAATTGGTACCCCGGGGTTTTCGAGGTCGCTGATTACGAATCTGACCTCAAATTACAGAAATTCAGAATGGCGGATCCAATATGGCGAACCAAAATGCAAAAATTGATTTGAATCGGATGGAACTTGGTACTCGGGGGTTTTCGAGGTCGCTGATTACGAATCTGATCTCAAAATACAGAAATTCAAAATGGCGGATTCAATATGGCGGCCATAATGCAAAAATTGATCTAAATCGGATGAGACTTAAAAGTGGATTTTCACGCAGGATTTTTGGGAATTTTGCTGATTTTTCCGAAGCGTTTTTTTTCATCCGACTTGAATCCAAAAATATGAGAAAAAATATAATCGCTTCGAAAAAATCAGCAAAAAATCATAAAAACGTTCAAGCAACAGTTCACAGTGGACTGAAATCTGCTGCTGTTCTTTTTCATAATTTTTTTCCGAAAAAAGCACGAAAAAGAATGGAAGCAAACATTTGCCCACTTTGGCTCAAAGCTGAAAAATTTTGAAATTTGACAGAGGGTTTTTGAGAATTTTTTCAGATTTTTGAATTGGGGCTCTTATGTTGGCGTTTTGAGCATTTTTTAAAAAATGGCGGCTTTTCGAAAAAATCTGAAAAAAATTTGGAGCGTCTCTTCGATCAGGTACAATAACATAAAAAATCATGGCCTGAATCGGAAGGTGTCAGGGTCAAACGTTCACCGAGTTCACGTGGAATTCCCCATAGGCTAGTTCTGGATTGCATATACGCGCCAAGAAATTCTACCCAATCGGACCAAATCCCCTGTTCATACCGTTTATGCTGTTTGTCGTCAGTCATGGCGCTACATGTCTTGACGCACATAGCGAATACCCAATACGTGAAATTACAACAACTTTTTCCTGACCAGTACAATTATCCTTTGTATTCCGTAGGTATCATTTGTCTCGTCGTAATTTTTTCAAAACTAAAAAAAAATTCTGAGACAAAAATGAACTACTCATATCCGCTCGAATCAAAACTTCATTTCTCTGTGACCACCGACATAAATATCTGAAGTTAGTTATGTGCATCCCACCAAAGGTAATGAGAATCAGTCAAGTATTGACCAACAACTAAAGTGGTGTTTTTTTTTTTTTTTAGCACTGTCGGTTCTTTGGCAGTCATCAATAAAAAAGAAAGTTGAATGTTTTTTAGTTACTCATTACCCTCATCGCTCAATCGAATCTTATCAACTTTGCATCTGAGTCCACCATGTTTTATCGATGAATCTGAATTCATCAATTCTGAGGCCAGATTCGTAATCAGCGACCCCGAAAACCCCCGAGTACCAAATTCCATCCGATTCAAATCAAGTTTTGCATTTTGGTTCGCCATATTGGATCCCCCATTTTGAATTTCTGTAATTTGAGGTCAGATTCGTAATCAGCGCCCTCGAAGACCCCCGAGTACCAAGTCTCATCCGATCAGATCAATTTTTGCATTATGGCTGCCATATTGAATGCGCCATTTTGAATTTCTTTATTTTGAGGTCAGATTCGTAATCAGCGATCCCGAAAACCCCCGAGTACCAAATTTCGTGCAAATCTAAATACTTTTTTTGTTCCGCGTTTGAGGCACTCAGCGTAAGATTTTTCTTGCCGCTTAAGTGGTTAAGGAGATTTCCTCGTGAGAAAAACCTCCCGGCACTCCAGCACACGCTACACGAAACTCAACCACTCGAAAATTCCACGGGGGAAATACGCTAAACTGCCTTGTGGCTTGCCAAATCTAATTACAAAATTTAAGTTGTGCAAGCACTAGAGCTCGACGCTCTACCTGCGAGGCAGGCCTACGGCAGAGTGATCTTTGGCCGCTGGGCGCTGATAAATCGCACCCTGGTTAGGCGGTCGAGTATTGATTTTGCAAATCGATCCAAAGATCCCTGAATATGGCGACCTATTGTCGCTACGCGCGAAATTCGAAGTTCACCACGGTGTCATTACTCGTTGAATCGGAGGACCACGGGTTGCGGGTTCTTCTTGGTGGCGGAAATCTCTTTCACCACCGATATCCCACGCTGTAGAGTGCCCTCGGCACTCCCCCGTGTCCTCTGTCTCTTTGGTGGAGGTAGCCTGGCCAGTACGGTGGCATAGCAAGTCACAAACCTCCTCAAACTACGCGGAGAAACCGAAGCATTTCAAAAATACACGAATTTAGCCGAAGACGATCGGCCACGAGGACCGATCGTCACTCGAGTACGTACCGTCGATTAAGACAGTGGCTACCCCGAAAACCGAATATAGTTAAAACACTTCCAAACCGCTAAACTTCAAGGTCAGTACCCTTATTGCATCAGACCTTCGATAACGTAGTTATCAACCCTTTACTATACTTAAAGTCACACACGCACACACTCACACCCACCCACTCACACCTGTATTAGATTTAAGACACGGAATATACCCCTACGTATAATTTCCAACGCATATCATACTCGTATTTACTTTTCCTCCTTACCCACCGTCCTAACTCCCATAAAGTTCTAACCGGGTAACCCCCCCGTTACAGTACTATCCTCTAGAGCTCATGCGGTGTTCGTTGAAAGGGATCCAAACACCCGGTATTCGGTGTCGTGCGTCCGTCGAGTGGCGTATCAGTCTTAGTTTTGGCCGTCGTATGAGCCTCGTCTCCCACATTATAGAGAAAATGCGTAAAATAAAACAAAAAAATTAGAACTAAATTCGACAGTTGTTACACGCATAGCTACCTAGCATCCTCAGGGCGCCTACCGGCAGGCAACCCCGGCCTACACGGCTGCCCACACCGCGCGCACTTCCGCCTGTACAAGCGTCTCGCGCTCCGAGGCAGGCAGCTGCTGCGCTTACGCGCGACGCCACTACGCGGCGCCGAGCCTCAGCTCAACCGCGACGCGACTGCCATGTTTTTCTCGCAATCAAAAGTGTACCAGCGGCTGAGTATAGACCCCGGCGTTCGGCCACTTGAGCACCCAGCACACGATCGTCACACGATCGCCTAGCAGCGTACCCCGACTGCAGACGCATCCGCACCTCACCGTGCTCAAACCTACTACTAGTCGACATTCGACGCAAAGCACTCAGTGTACTAACCTACCTGAATAAAAACTCCGTTACGAAGTAAATCGTACAAATTTTTACTGGCCAATACCACCTCCTATTCTCGAAACCCCAGCTTCTCCCGCAGAACCTAAGGAGGCGACACCAACGCAGACAGAGCAACTACTCACCCTCGTTCATCGGCAACTAGAGCTACTACGGGAACAGGAGGAAGTCACCTGGCGGATCGGCCTAAAAACTCTAGATCCAGTAGACAGGCCATGCCAGCACCCTAGGCGAGATCTACGGGTCCACCGAGACGGCGAGATCACTCCTGGCATCGTCATCGACCACAGCCAGACACCCTATCCTCTTCCAAAAACCTCCCGGATCCCTAGGTTCACACGCAAAGGACCGCAAGCCGACACAGCGACACCTGGTGGCGTACGACTACGAACCCGGCTGCAGCTCATCCAACCGCCGCAGGGCCTCCACCAGGTGATCGGCACGCCGCCGAAGGATCCACGTATCCCTCCGTCTGTCCGTCCAACAACCCGACCTAACCCTATCTCCCGCCTCCCTCTTCCGATACCTAGGAAGACTCTGTTCACCTCTCCCACCCATAAACCTCGTCGCGCCTAAATGTCCGTCTAGCCCACAAGCCTCGCTTTCCCCAACTGCTCCTTTCCTTATCCGATTCCTACTCCTGCAAACCCCCCAACACAACGATAAAGCAACTACCACCGAACCACGGTGCCCGTCATTGATTGGGGAGCCCCTCCAGCTAAGGCCCCTCCCCATACCATCACAGTCTTAAGTCGGTCACGGTCGCCTCTCGGAGAGTCTCTAGCCTCGGGGCTAACCTAACGCATTCGTGCTTCTTTCATTCGTCGCACCCTACGTAACTATGGTCGTCTAAGGGTTCGGGAGTCGTTTGTAACACGCGTTGCAAAATGCAATGTTACAATGTTTTCATATATATAGGTATATATAGGTTGTAACGTGGCAAAACGTTAAGACCTCCTCCTTCCCAGCCTTACGCGCGTACCGAGTGCCCAAAAACCGATTTCCGCGGTTCAAACCCTTGCCGCCTTATCTCGCGGAGTCATATGGACTGTACTCGTCTGCTAACCGCCGACCGGCGACCGTCAGCGCTCGCCGGACAGGTGGTAATGAGGTGAACCACCCCTAGCGGAAAAATCGCCATTCCCACTCCGGTTACTAAAAGAGACACCTCGTGGGTGTAAAAAGTTAGCCGAGTGCAAGTTCGCGAGAGAGATAGATAGATAGATAGATATTTTATTATGTTCATAGCAATGTTGAACATTATTACAGTGGTAATCATAGAGAGCACAGAAAGTAAACAATACAGAGGTATAAAATAAGAGTAGATAATGACGCTGAAGCTAGCAGCCGATTCACAGCAGCGGATTCAGAAAACCAGTGGATCTCATGCAGATTGACTCGCGGCCGTTTGAAATTTTTTTTCAAGAGTAAATATTCGCGTTACGTAATGAAATTCACACCACCGTTTTGGGGGTGCAGAAGGAGCATTCCTATTTTTTTTCAGATTTTTCACACCTTTCCGAGTCACTAGCCGCCGATTCGAACTTAGAAAATTCACCGCTTCGACGATTTGTTTATTTATTTTCAAGAGTAAATATTCGCGTTACGTAATGAAATTCACACCACCGTTTTGGGGGTGCAGAAGGAGCATTCCTATTTTTTTTCAGATTTTTCACACCTTTCCGAGTCACTAGCCACCGATTCGAACTTAGAAAATTCACCGCTTCGACGATTTGTTTATTTATTTTCAAGAGTAAATATTCGCGTTACGTAATGAAATTCACACCACCGTTTTGGGGGTGCAGAAGGAGCATTCCTATTTTTTTTCAGATTTTTCACACCTTTCCGAGTCACTAGCCGCCGATTCGAACTTAGAAAATTCACCGCTTCGACGATTTGTTTATTTATTTTCAAGAGTAAATATTTTCTAAGTTCGAATCGGCGGCTAGTGACTCGGAAAGGTGTGAAAAATCTGAAAAAAATAGGAATGCTCCTTCTGCACCCCCAAAACGGTGGTGTGAATTTCATTACGTAACGCGAATATTTACTCTTGAAAAAAAATTTCAAACGGCCGCGAGTCAATCTGCATGAGATCCACTGGTTTTCTGAATCCGCTGCTGTGAATCGGCTGCTAGCTTCAGCGTCATGAGTAGATACAGAGAAAGAAGTGAGAAAAGAAAAATTATAAGTATAGTAAATTATAAGTAAGGTACATAAGTGGCAGTGGTGGAAGAGGAAGCAAAGAAATGAGTCCAGCGGAAGGCGAGGACCAAGAGGCAGAAAAAAGAAAAGACCTAACCTAGGCAAACGGAATCGACTTAAATTAAACTAAGCTAGGGCTCAAGGAGCTAGAGCCAGTAGCCCGCAAAGCAGGCACATACAGTTGGCCACTTAAACTTAATCTTACATTGATCTAAGACTAGAACGAGGAGAGAAGGAGAAGAAAGAAAGGTAAAGATAGGAGGGAAGAACGAAGAATTAAGCAGTACGGCTGAACTCGGTGCGGAAGAGGTAGTCGCGGAAACGAGACCTAAAGGCTGGATAAGAGCGAGCCTCGCGAACGTCAGGAGGTAGCGACTCCCAGAGGTAGAGGGCCGAGACCGAGAAGGATCGTCGGAAGGTCTCGGAGGCAAAGCGAGGAAAGAGAAATGCACCCCTATTACGCCTAGAGGGGGCCGCAGCAGAGTCAGGACGATCTACGAATAGGGCACGGAGGTACCCAGGACGCGCCGAGCGAATGGTCATAAAAAACAAGGACCCTAAAAGGAAAAGCCTGCGGTCACGGGCGCTGAGCCAACCTAGTTCACGACGGTAGGGAGTTATGTGCACGTCTCTCGCGACGCCACAGACGAAGCGTACGCAACAATTTAGCAGACGTTGGAGCCTAATGTTGAGTGTGACGGGAGTGTCACTATACACTACACAGCAGTAGTCAAGAAGGGGGAACACGAGGGCAGTGACAAGGAGCCTACGCAGAGATGGTGAAAGAAGCCTACGGGAGGCAGATAGCTGGCGCAATGCGCAGTGCACCCGATTTGAGAGGGCGTCAACCTGGGGGACCCATGACAGCTTGCAGTCGAGAATGAGGCCCAGATCGCGAACGGATCCTGAGAAAATGGAACGGCCACGCCATCGAGGATTACAGGCGGAAGAGAGACCTCGGACAGCTTGGTGATGAAAGGAGAGCTGCCGAGAATGATTGACTGAGTCTTGTCAGGATTGAGGCGGAGAGAGTTTTCCACAGACCACTCATGAATGGCAGAGATGTCAAGGTTGAGACGCTGTATGGCGTCAGGGACTTCAGAAACTGCACACTGGAGATAGATCTGCAGATCATCGGCATATAGGAGGTGCTGCGAGTGCTGAAGAACCCGAGAGACGTCATTAATGAAAGTGGCGAAGAGGAGAGGGCCGAGTACTGAGCCCTGCGGAACGCCCTGGTCTAGGGGAGCAAAAGTGGAGAGTTTGCCTGACGAACCTACTACCGCCTGAGAGCGCCCAAGCAAGTAGCTTTCAGTCCATGAAAGAGCATGCTGCGAGAAACCAAGGGACAGGAGCTTAGAAAGGAGAGTCGCGTGAGAGATGGTATCAAAAGCCTTGGTAAAGTCAAAGAGGACTAAGATGGTAACTGTCCTATTGTCGATGCCACGCCGGACGTCCTCAGTAAGCTTAAGCAGAGCGGTCTGGGTGTTGAAGCCGCGCCGAAAGCCCGACTGCCGAGGGTCGAGTAGAGAGTGTTCCTCGAGGTAGGCGACAACCTGCATGAGAACGATGCGCTCCAGGATCTTGGAGAGAAGACACAAGTTGGCGATAGGACGCATCTGTTGCAATGAAACAGGTGACTTGACCTTAGGAAAAGAGATGACTCGAGCTTGCTTCCAGAGAGCGGGAAAGACGGCAGAACTGAGCGATTGGTTGAAGAGCAGCAAGAGGAGAGGAAAAATCGTAGGGAGCGCGTCTTTGATGTTTCGGAGCGAGAGTTCATCCACCCCGCGCGACTGAGAGGAGAAGTGAGAGATGGAGTCCGATAACTGCAACGGGGAGATGTCCCGAAAATAAAAGAGAGAGTCATCATACCGAGGGGGGGGCAGTGACAGGCGGAAATCGGCGACGGCCTGTGCAGCCGTAGGGCAGCGAGAGATGGACGCAAAGTGGCGGTTGAGTTCCTCCACATGGAAACCAGCACAGTCGCTACGCTGAGACGACGCGAGTCCAAGAGAGCGCAGCTCACTCCAGAGAGCACGAGCGTTGGGAGCTTCAGCAAGCCGGCTTGCGTAGAAAGCAGACCGCGAGGACGAGATGCTCTTATGGAGAAGGTCCCGGGCGGCGCGGAAGCACAGAAGGTCGGCGGGAGAACGCGAGCGTTTATAGCGACGATAGATAGAATCCCTGTCACGCGCCTGTGACCGAAGATCAGGCGATATCCAAGGCGGAGCGCCAGGCTTCGGAATGAACGAGCGAACCGGAGCGAGAACGTCGAGGGCCGCAGTGAGATTTTCATGGAGACAGCAAAGCATATCATCAACGGCTGAGTCAAGTGAGAAGCTACTCCAGTCAGAGCCATCCAGCAGCACCACGAACGCATCAGGCGAGAAGGCTTTGTAAGAGCGCGCGGTGATCCGGGTTGGCAGAGGGGCGGCAGAGAGGTTGAGGCAAACGAAAATAAGGTCGTGCCCAGCAATAAACGGAACCGGAGACTGCCCATGTTCGACTATCGCACCCAGGTCGCTGACGAAGCAGAGGTCGAGCAGAGTGTCGGAGGTGTGCTTGTGGTAAGTGGGAGCAAAAGGGACGATGGACAAAGCGCGAGTGAAGCAGAAGGCTCGAACATTCTCGGCGTCATAGGTATCCGACAACTGATTCGCATTAAAATCGCCAAACACGAGTGAGAACGCATAGTCCCCCAAGAATCTGTCAAATTCACTCTCGAACTGAGCAAGGTTAGCAACCTTGGGAGGGCGGTAAACGACGGAGAGCAAGAGCGGCGGCACGAAGCGCGATCTGACCTCGGCTATGAGGTACTCAGGAGCGGCAGCGTATGGGGACGGAGAAACAGCGAGGATTTTTGCACGAAGGGGGTTGCGTAGGTATAATGCGACCCCGCCACCCACTTTTCCTATTCGATCATTACGGAGCAGTGTATAACCGGCGATAGCAACGGACGAGTCAGTGACAAGCGGGTGAAGCCACGACTCACTGACAGCAATAAGCTGGTAGGGGGAGGACTCAAAGTGGTAGCGAAGGTAGTCCAAATGCCCGCGGATCGAATTAGCATTGATGTGACAGCAGCGGAGCAACGAGCTAGACGGACCGGAAGAAGGCAGAGGCATGGGGGTGGGCGCGGGCGCAGAGAGAAGCGGCAAGGTGGAGCGGCAGCGTCATTGCGGCGAAGACGAGGACGACGAAGAAGCAGAGGCCGGGGGATCAGAGGTGGGTTCCCTAGTTGGAGAGTCGCGAGACCCCGAGGCCATGCCACCAAGGCGCGAAGGGCCGGCCAGCGGCGAAGGAGAGCGCACAGCATTGCGAGAAGCACCTCGGGAAGTTCCGCGAGACCGACCGCGAGAGAAGCCGCGCGAAGAAGGGCCAGCAGAGGACCCAGACGGAGAGGCAAGAGGGGGCAGGGCTTCGAAGGCTTCCAAGTCCTCCACGGAGCGAATGCGAGTGGTTGGAGCACCATCGCCGAGCTTTACGAGAATGACACCGTCACTATGCCAAGTGTACCTGTATCCCCTGGCTTTCGCGGCCACCCGGGTAGCCACGAGGAGCCTATAGACGTCCCCTGGAAGCGACTCATTCACATTGATAGTGAAAGTAGCTCCGGCGGGAGGAGGAACTAGGTCCGACGAGCGGAGGACACCCTTGGCCTTTTTTTCCGCGAGCGCGCGAAGGCAGAGATCACGCGAGCGGAGCTGCACGACGATAGGCAGAGGAGCGTCCTTTATGATAGAGAGAGAGAGAGAGAGAGAGAGAAAGTGATCGTAGTTTTTAAGTGAGTGCAAGTGAGTGAGTGAGACCCCTGCATCCACCGGACCTCGACTAGACAGACATTTGGACTACCGGACAACCTACGACCCGTGCCTGTACTCGGACCTCCGTCGTCGCGTGAGCGAGACCGTCGTAACCGAGCCACGCTAGAGTGCCGTACCGTAAGGTAGGATCCATCTGAATAATAGTCTTGCACCCGTGGATCACCCTAGAAACCCTAGAAGCCTCGAGCCGTTCACGTGTTAGAATTCAATCGTTCCAGCGAACCGTTGGATTCAAACGACAAGAACAGCGTCACGTGTTGTTTGTCGTGCGTGAAGCCGTGCCAGGATTGGTCACCGCTGCGCCGATATTCACCGAGATCGCGCCGACGCCATATCGCTACGGACTGCTGACGTCACGCAACGCACTCAGCTGCTGCGTGTCAGAGTACCGGCGCTTCCCCAGCCATCCCCACCACCTCTCCGTCGCCGCTTCACAGCGAGGCGCAGCAGTCCTCCGAGAGACATCGAGAGAGACACGCAATCTCGCTACAGTGACAGCTGGCTGTCAAGTAGCCAGAGAGGGAGAGACTGCGACCGTCGAGAACGATCGTCGCTTAGCATTATCTTTGGAAATAGTTATTCGAAATATTAAATATAGATTAGAGGCACTATTATAAATTGTAATACGCCAGGTAGCGGGCGTGAACCAAATTCGCGACCTTTTTCTTTTTCCTTTTTTTTAGAATAAATCATAGTAAAACTAAGATCAACTGGTGTCGTTATTTCTCGCCCCCACGAAATCCCTCTATCACTAGTAGCTGGCCGGAGGGTCCCAGAGAGAGAGAGAGAGAGAGAGAGAGGACTTCCAGCAAAGTCTGGCGCCCAACAACAACCCCTACCTACAAGTTGGGCCAGGTTTGTATTCGGCTTAAATTCCTCGGTACCCGAGCCGAGGAAAAACCCGTTACAAGGTATATATAGGTATATATGTCGGGTTTGGAAGGTAAAAAGAAGTAAATTATAATTCAAGGGCGATTTATTTTCGTCGTAGTACCTAGATTACATGAATCAAACTAATAATAACTTCAAATAAAATAAAACTCGTAGGTTGAACAAAATATAAAGGAAGCTAAATAAATAACAAATAAAGCAAAGTGCGTCTTTCGTCGCGACAGTAATTTTCAAAAAGGGCCTAGAGCAGCCTTGTGCTCTGGCTTATATGGAGCTTCCCCCTCCAACTCAAACTCGCAACTCGCTCGTATCGTTGTCGGATACGCATCGCCATAATTTTGATGCACCGGCCGCGATTATAACCCTTTGATGCGACATATATAGGAATATAGAGGTGTATATTGATATATACAGCGAGGAAATCTAGAAAGTATACAGGCGACTGCGCACGCGCCAAATAATTCATTTTCATTGGTCGGTAAGATCGTCCCGCGGTGGTAATTTAAGCTACGAGGCATGGGTGCCAGCTTGACAAAAATTAAGCGAAAGCTGTCAAACTCTCGCCCGTCGAGTAGTCAATCGAGGTTATGTTGATATTTATTTCAATTCGACGTTAATTATCAAAAGAAAATAAAAACATAGCACGGACTAGTAGTCCAGTAATCTCGATAATAATGGTTTTCCAAGCCTTTCTGAATCACTATCGCAATTGATTGAGATTTTAACCTAAAAATTTCGTATCAATTACATCGCCGTGAAAAACAAAGTTTGACAGCTCAAACTCGGGATGGCCAGCCTGCCCCAGCGAACGCCTGTATACTTTCTAGATTTCCTCGCTGTATATAGACGTGTAGTATGTATATATCTGGGACAGCGACTTTTTGGGGGCCTAGTTACGGTCCTGTGACAACCACCGGGTGTTAGCTAGCATTTTTTGGTGTGTGGTATGGTCTCTGAAGTTAGCGATTAGTATAAAATGTTAGAGGTTTGGGTAAATAAATTCACGCTTACTTTGGTATATACAGAGATGTTCTGTGGAAAGTGGTCAGTCTAATGGCGGCACAATTATGTTTTTTCGCAAATGACAACGCTGCCGCTCGATCACAGACAATCGATATATTTTATATGTCTGTGACTGATAATAGACGACGTAGCTGTAGCTGACACATTGTAGGTTATAATGAACTGTCATATTACAATATTGTGTAGTTAAATTGTAATATCGTTCATAATACGACGGTATACGATACTATTTCATAAATAAGTAGTACTGAATTGTTAAATTAATTACAGATGTCAATTTCTATTTATTTATAACATTAGGTTATAAATAACTGTCTTGGTGAAATTTACGCATCTCGAAGTAATAAAGTTAATTAGGCAATAGCATACGAAATTGATTCTTTATGAATTCATTTCAGGTGTGAATTTCTGTTTATTTGCTACATTATTTACATCCGTGACTTTCTTTGATGACTGACTGACCCGTTGCATCTCTTCGACAAGTAGGGTTACGAACAAAGCGATGTGAATATCATTCAACGAGCAATATTCGCCTTGATTCAGTGACAGTGTTCCATCCTACGAGGCATCTTTGCTGAGTAAAACAATACTCTACATGTCTTCTCAGCCTAATAAGTACGAAAACAGTCCTGCGTAAGTGATGTGTTAGTCCATCAATGCGTGTTCAAGTTTCATCGGTAATAAATTAATTAAAATTATTGTTCTTATTGTAAATCTATTTAATTGTGTATTTGATTGCTGTGTGGAATAAAGCAAAAATTCATGACTACTCATTTATGAAATAGATAACCGTTGTATTAGGAACGATATCACAATTTAATTACATAATATTGCATATTATATTGCTCGATGAATGATATTCACATTGCTATGTTCGTAACCCTACTTGTCCAAGAGATGCAGCGGATCAGTCAGTCACCGACGAAATGCACGGTTGTAAATAATGTAGCAAATAAACAGAAATTCACACCTGAAATGAATTCAGAAAGAATCAATTTCGTATGCTATTGCCTAATTAACTTTATTACTCCGAGATGCGTAAATTTCACCGAGACAGTTATTTATAACCTAATGTTATAAATAAACAGAAATTGACATCTGTAATTAATTTAACAATTCAGTACTACTTATTTATGAAATAGTAACGTATACCGTCGTATTATGAACGATGTTACAATTTAATTACACAATATTGTAATATGACAGTTCATTTTAACCTACGACGTGACAGCTACCGCTACGTCGTCTATTATCAGTCACAGACATATAAAATATCAGTAGATCGATTGTCTGTGATCGAGCGGCAGCGTTGTCATTCGCGAGAAAAAATAATTGTGCCGCCATTAGACTGGCCACTTTCCACAGAACATCTCTGTATATAAATAACGTATCGGTACTAAATAGTTTATTCAATTATAAAGTTTGTAGAGATATGAAGATAACCTATTGAGTTTATTTCTTTCAGGCAAATGAATATCCTTTTTACATGTGCTACACCTATACTGACTAACTAGTTTTTCTTTTTTTTAACTATAGTGTATGAGATAGATAGATTCGGAAAAGTACAGTGTTGCCATCCTCTATTGTACTATTGAGTTGGTAGATTGGTAGTTCCATAAGGGCGCGGTATATTTAAATCTACCGGGCTTATACAACGATCGGTGTGTTGAGAATTCCCAACATCCCTCCTCAACGATGAGTTATAAGCCCTGTCCCTTTTGCAAGCTCTAAGAGTTTCGTCGGTCCCAGGGGTTTAGTCATCATGTCTGCCACCATTTTTTCCGTCGGGCAGTACAGGGGCTCGATGATTTTTCTTTTTAACAAATCTCTTATGAAATGGTACTTTGTGTCTATGTGTTTAGTTCTGTTGCTGAACCTTTTGTTTTCTGCCAGCTTCAGGCAACTCTGGTTGTCTTCGTATATCTTTGTAGGTCCATGTTGTCGTTCACCTAGACTCTCGAGTAAGTCCCGTATCCAGACGCACTCCTGGCATGCTTCTGCCAGAGCTATATACTCCGCTTCGGTAGATGACAAAGCGATGCAAGATTGTCTTCTGCAAGCCCAACTTATCGGTGCTCCGAAGACTTTGAGCAGGTAACCGGTATTTGATTTCCTGTTACTCGTGTCCTAAGCCCAATCCGCATCTGCGTAGCCAATCACATCTTCTTCTGGGTACTTAGGATTTCCTAGTCTCAGCTCGTAGTTCTGGGTTCCCTTTAAATATCTGAGCGTCCTCTTTACCTCTGTTAAGTCTTGCTTCGTCGGGCCTTCTACCCGTTGACTCAATATAGAAACGCTTGCTGCGATATCTGGTCGAGTATTGGTATATATGTAGAGTAAGGCCCCAATTATTTCTCGATAGGTTTTGTTATCCTGTAGTTTTTCTTCGACTTCAGGTTTCTTGAAATAACCGCTGTCCAGTGGTATGGTCGATGGTTTTGAGTCTTCTAGTGCATTTCGTTGCAGTACTTGTTCGATGTATGCCTTTTGGTTCAGTAGATATATTCCCTCTCCGTCTCTCCGTACTTGAATTCCCAGGTAGAATTTTAACTCCCCCAGGTCTGTCAATTCAAAGTGTTTCTTCAGGAGGTTTCCTACTGATTTGATTTGGTGTACATCTTTGGATACAATAAGAAGATCATCAACGTAAACCAGTAGGTAGATTTGTTCTGTTTGAGTGTTCTTCATATACAGGCATGGGTCAGCACTGCTTTGCTTGAATTGGTTACTTGTGAGTATCTGATCAAGTGTCTCGTTCCAAACTTTAGCTGCTTGTTTTAGCCCATATATGCTCTTCTTTAATTTGCATACCTTTTCGCTGTCGGTTTCGGTTTCGTATCCAGTCGGTTGCTTCATATAAATGGTTTCCTTTAATTCTCCGTTCAGGAAAGCGGGTTTTACATCATAGTGGTGGACTATTAGCTTCCTCTTCCCTGCTATTGCTAGCAGTGTTCTAAATGTCGTCTGTCTAGCCACTGGGGCAAATACCTCGTCGAAATCCGTGCCAAACTTCTGGGAGAAACCTTGGGCGCTACTAGGCGTGCTTTATACTTAGTAATTTCTCCACTGTAACATACCAAGCTATAAAATAGCTTGGAAATGTAACCTAGCGGGAGTATCTCAGGCTCGAAAGCTGTAGAGACACCCGCCGTTACTGTGAGTTCTTTACCTAGAATTGAATTTTATGAAAATTGGGCTTTTCTTAGAGGTTGAAAGGTAGGGAAAAGGATGGGTACTCCACCAAAAGCCACCTATCTAACCTTGTGAATTTAATATCAAACTACGGACTCGGATAGATTTCTCTAACAAAAGCCGGCAACGATCGGACTCGGGTAAAATTACCAAAGCCGAGATATCTTCTATCTAGTAGAGCCGGAAAGTTACTCCAAGCCTACTGTTCCTATTCAAATTCTGTTATTTTACGGATCCGGGAATCGTTAGACTCCAAGACCGTGCCTCAGACTCGGGATCGTCTACCTTGGCCCTCGGACGCGGAGAGGTTAATCTCAACGCCGTACGCACTTGGTTAAGATCCAAAGCTGGTCCCTGTTGGCTTTTTATTGGGATGGAAAGTGGTTTGGATTAGGAGTCAGAGCTGAAAATTAAGCATTCAAACCGATTTGTGTTTAAACGTTAAATAAAGTAATTTAATTTTAAATTTACAGATCTGAGTTTATCCTATCCTATTTCTATCCTATGGACTTGTGCTTTGTGCGTTATTTGATTCTATTTGATGACTCGATGTTTAGAATAATGCTAGGTGTAAATATTCTAATATCAATTGAATTTAATTTCTTTAACTCCTAGTTTCCTATCCTTCGATAATATTTCATTTGTTTTATGCTAAAGTGACGCTTTGTCTACTCTACATTAAGTTTTCTTTTAAAGTGAATCTATAGTAGTCATCAGAACTAGGCGTTCTGATGCTAGCAAGTGATTTTAATAGTGAGTCGCTGTGGTGCTCTACCGACTAACGCTGCCGTGCTTGAAGTCGGTGCGTCTTATATAGTAGCTATCCCCTCCTTCTCGTGTGACGTCAGCGCCTATGTCGAGCGTAGAGGATTAGTATAATCCTCTATTCCGTTGTTCTCGATATTCAGCTGATTTCCAAGCTATTTTATAGCTTGGTATGTTACATTGCCCCCTTTCATCAAGTGAACTTCAGCAATCTCGGTTGTTTCCCCTCTTTATCCTTCTATTGCGAAGCTTCGCTTGATGAATTTTAGTTTGAGTTTGATCTTCAAGCGGATCGGTCGATTCTGTTGAGGTCTTCATATTTTGGTGTTATATCCGATGTTTTAAATTTGTATATAGTTTTCGTTGTGTCCGTGATAAATCTTTAAAGGTCTTTTAATCCCAGAGAATCGGTTGGATCTCTTTTTATGAAATATGCCGGTGCTTCTGGTGCTACAAACGGTGCAAGCTGTGGCCGTGATGGTCCAGCTACCGAACTCCCTCTTGTCATCAACACCTTTGGTATTGTTGGCGGCGCATGCTGCACATGCAGTACCGGCATGTCCTTCACCTTCGTTTTCGGAGGTGTTGGAGGTCGTATAGAATCTATCCAAGCGTGGATCCCTCGTTTATATTCTTGTTTTTCCTCCGGTGTCTTATCCACGATCCCTAGCCCCCTCAACTTCCAGTGCAGGCTCAGGTCCACGTCGCTCTTTTCCTCTACGATGCCATCTTCCTTCCAGCGGATCTGCTGATTTTTCGTGAGTTTGACATCTTCGATGATAACTGGTAGTGACCTTTTCTCCGGTTTGTGCATCAAAGTTTCAAGTTCGTGGATGAGATCATTTTTGACTTCCTCGATCATGTTTATTGGTAAGTAGTTACTTTCTATTAGCATTTCCTCGATTTCATTATTATTTTCATCATATTTTTGCTTCTTATTTCTCCTCTTTTTTTCTAGGATTCTTCCGGGTTTTGGTGTCATCGTATCTCGACCAGGTCGGGCTCTTCCTCTACCACTGACGAAGCTGTTTGAAGGATAGATTAAACGGTCGCCTTCCTCGACTTGCACTTCTTCTCCCAGGTAAGTTTGTACTTCCTTATCTTGCATACTGACGTATCCGTACGACGTCATATTGGTCGGTTGTACTGGATTATCAAATCTAATCTGTCGCTTTATATAGTCGCAATTCACAATTGTTGTATTTTGAATTTATCGATTACGCCTAAATTGATTGACAGCTAGAGTCTTATGCCATTGTCTCTTCGACGTTTCTTATATTTATTTTCCTAGTTTCTTATATTCAAACGCTTAGCTAATATAATGCTTAAACATATTTACATGGAATCGTCCACGTTCTTTTAGATTTATAGGATTCTCTAATATAAATGTAGCTTCACCTATTTGGCTTTTTATTCTATATGGCCCTTCATAAATAGCAAAAAACTTAGCCATTTTTTTGTTTTGTGAATCTGATACGTTTAACGCGCGCACAAGCACTAAATCGTTTACCTTAAAACTAGACATTTTGTGCGTTGCATTATAACGATCCGCACGATATTTTCCTCTTCTTTTGATATTCTCTTTTGCTAACCTGAGTTTGTACTCATATGGTAAGTCGTATTTGTTTTCAAAAATATAATTTCCCCAAAATCTTTTAGGTTTTTCTTGTTTCTGTAATTCACATGGTGTAAACCCCGTAGTATCGTGATATACTTCGTTCATGCACGATTCTATGACGTCTAGCCATTTTATCCAGTCGGTATGTTTATCTGTAATAAATGTTCTAAAAAATCTTGCGATTTCCCGATTCACCCTTTCTACTATGTTACCCTGTGGATGTCGTATAGAGGAGAATATCGGCGTTACATTTTCATCTTTTAATTTATCCAGCCATTTGACTGAGGTAAATTGTGTACCATGATCAAATTGTATCTTTTTAGGTTTCCCTAACTCAGGTACATATTTGTCAAATATGCTGCGAATGGTGGATTGCGCGTTGGCGATTCTTAGTGGGTACAATTTTACGTACTTACTAAATGCATCGATCACGACTAACAACCACTTATAGTTTCCACGGCTAGCAGGTAATGGACCAAAAAAATCTATAAAGATTAAGTCTCCTACGCCAGCAGGTATGATATTTTGCATATTCGAATAACTATAACAGTTAGTTACCTTGCATTTTTGACATAGGACGCAGCGAGCTAGTTCTTTTCGTATTATTTTACCGAATTTAGGATAATAAAACCCTTCTCGCAACAACTTGTAGCATTTCCCTGACCCTACATGTCCATAGATTTCATGGCATTCAAGGATTAATGTTTTCACGATTGATTCTGGTAAGTATACTTTTAATTTGCCCCCTGCTTCCTTATGATACAGAATGTCATTTTTATATTCGTAATTTAATTGATTGTTTATTTTTCCCTGAAGTCCTGAATTTCTCAAGTGAATAAATTATGGCTAGTAATTCCTTCTCTGTCGTGAAATACCCTAGTTCCGCACCCTTTAGTGTTCTACTGGCAAAACCTACGATTTTATGCTCATTATTTTTGTCTATTTGGTACAACATGCCTCCAATTGCATAATTACTTGCATCGCACTCTAAATAATATTTAGCTTTCGGATCGGGATGATGAACAATCATGGTTTCGCAAAATAGCTCTTTGATTTTTATGAAACTTTCGTAAATTTCTTCTGTCCAATTCCATTTTATTTCTTTCCGTAACAATTTTAAGAGTGGATAAGTCAGTTCAGAATAATCCTTCGTAAATTTATTATAATAATTCGCCAACCCTAAAAATCCTTTCAATTGTTTAATATTTTTCGGTGTGGGAAAATTCTTTATAGCCATGATTTTATCAGATTGAGGTTGTATACCGTGCTCTGTGATTTTGTGTCCCAAGAATTCAACTTCTTTTCTAAAGAATTTGGATTTTTGGAAGTTTAAAGTTAAGTTATGTTTTCTGAAAGTATCGAAAAGTTGCTCTAAATGAGTTAGATGGTCCTCGATCGACCCTGCGGTGCATAGAATGTCATCAACGAAATTTATAGTGAAATGTGCTACTTCTTGAAGTATAATATCTAATGTTCGCACTAAGCTAGCAAAACTGGTGTTTAATCCGTATGGAGTCACCTTAAATTGATATGTTTTACCTTCAAACATGAAAGCTGTGTATTTTCTTGATTCTACTTGTAGCGGTACTTGCCAAAAACTTGCAGTTAAGTCTAAACTTGACATTATTTTTGTATTCCCACATTTTCGAAAGAGCGCCTCAGTAGATTGAGCACAGTCTCTATCTGGTATTATCAATTTGTTGATAAAACGAGCATCAAGTACTAGTCGTATATCGCCGTTTTTCTTAGCTACTACCACAATTGGGTTTACGTATTCACTACATGATCTTTCTATAATTCCGTGATTCAACATTTTGTCTATTTCTTTTCGAACCTTTTCGCGGTGCATGATTGGCACTGGATATGACCTTCGTACAAATGGTCTATCTTCATAGGTCAGTATTTTATGTTCGTAAACCGACACCCTCCCAGGAATTTTGCTGAAATCGCCCCTAAACTTTTTTAACAATTTTATGAATTTTCTTTGGTGCTCGTTTTCTAACCAATTGCATTCCAAGAGTTTGTCTCTGATCTCATCATCGGTTAACTCATATTCCTCACTATCATGTCGTTGTTTTACAAATTGCGAACTTAATGTTGCTATTTCTAAATTCTCTTTATTTGAAGGTAATTCCTTTGACGTGTGCAATATGATATTCTCCGATTTGTTCTCAGTGTTACGTCCGGGCTTGGACGTAACCTTTCTTCCTTTCCTTTCCCACACGTAATATGACCACCACTAAACTAACCGTCTGCTTTATCTTCCGTTTCTTCACCTGACTCCCTGGGAGTCACGCCGCTTCGCTGGCCTCACATACCACTGGTATGTGATGGCTTGGCTGCGCGTGAACCTGTTCTTTTTCTGACCGTTACTGCATATTCGACCTTTCAACAATACACATCATCTCAAATCCTCCGACTATAAACTTCTTCCTCGACCCTTCTATCAGACAGATCACCATCCATTCACTCATAATATTCAAACTCGTCCTAACACACACACACACACTTACACTTAAATCAATAAATAATTATCAATCAACTTTATTCCAATCGCTCATTACCCTTTCCATACTCTCCTCTCCACTTACTTTAAGTATAAACAGGGTTGAACCCACAATAACAACGTCTCGGACGTTACACTGGTGTCAGAAATGAAGCCCGTTTCTGGAGTGAAAAGTGAAAAGTGAAAAGTGAAAAGCGAATAAGTGAAAATTTTGAATCCAGTGTGTGTACAGATCTGACAATACCAATTTATATACAAGTTGTTCGGTGATCATATAAACAGTCCACAAATCCACAAAAATCTACAAATCTACGGAGCCATACGAGCCAAATCCACAGAAATCTACAAATCTACGGAGCCATACGAGCCAAATCCACAGAAATCTACAAATCTACGGAGCCATACGAGCCAAATCCACAAAAATCTACAAATTTACGGAGCCATACGAGCCAAATCCACAGAAATCTACAAATCTACGGAGCCATACGAGCCAAATCCACAAAAATCTACAAATCTACGGAGCCATACGAGCCAAATCCACAAAATCTACAAATCTACGGAGCCATACGAGCCAAATCCACAAAAATCTACAAATCTACGGAGCCATACGAGCCAAATCCACAAATAATCTACAAACCTACGGAGCCATACGAGCCAAACTCACGAATAATCTACAAATCTACGAAGCCATACGAACGAAATCTACAAAAATCTACTACAGAAGTCAACGAAGACATAGAAGGACGCTTACAACGAGCCACCGAAAGTGAAATGACGTCGAACATCGTACACCTGATATGCAGTCAGTGCGGATAATTTTAATAACATCAATCCTATTGTAAGTCTTTACTATTTTAAACACATAAATTAAGAATCACTATCAGATAAAATGCCAGGTTCAGAAGGAAACGATTCCGCAAACAGCCCGTATTTACCGCTGCAGGCAGCGATCAATCTAGTGCCCACGTTTAATGGCACGAATATACCAGTAACATCGTTCATCAGAAAAATAGAACAAGTTAAAAGCGCGATTCATGCTCGTGACATACCGTTGTTCACTACTTTAGTGTCTACGAAAATTGAAGGTCCAGCGGAAAATTATATACAAAGAGGAAGTTTGGATTCATTACCTAAGTTATTTGATGATTTGAAGCGCGCCTATTCTCCGAAGCAACTTTTACCAGATATACAAACTCAAATTTCACAATCCGTGCAAAAACTAAACGAGAGCGCACTAGAATTCGGTATAAGAATGGAAAAGCTCGTCGAAACGGCGTGTGAAGTGTCTTCAACTTCTAATAATCTCGAGCAAGCTACTATATTAAATAAATTCATTAAAGACACAGCTACGCAATCATTTATAAAAGGTCTATCAAACGATTTAGAGTACAGAGTAGGTAGCGAAAAACCTGCCACACTACGCGAAGCGATAGATGTAGCTACTCGGGTCGAGAAACTTATATCAGAAAGGAAGTTTTTAGAACCATTTCGCGACGCCGCATCATCGAGCCAAACCGGAATAAAATGTGAAATTCGTAAACAAACAGACCACATAGACAAATACTGTCCCCAAAAAAGGTCAAATCCAGGAGATCAATCATCACAAAATTGTAGGTATTGTAAAAAACGAGGGCATTCGATCGAAAATTGCGAGACGAAGCAGCGTAATAGTAAATACTGCACACATTGTCAACGTCCTGGACACGTTTACGATGAATGTCGTACGAGAAACTCCGAAAATCAACAAGCTCGCCCAAACTCCACATCCAACCAATCCCAAAACGATACTAATAATCGACAAAATCATCAAAGCAACAACCGTCAATATTCTAACAATTACAACAGACAGTCAAATCATTCTAATAACGGGAATCAAAACCAAAACCAAAACTACCGACGAACTCAATTCAACAATCGTTCGAATAATAATAATTTTCGAGAACGGTCAAACCAATCGCGAAATAACGATAGGCAGAACTCCGACCGTCAAAACAACACTGCAACCGTCAATACTATAACAGATAATAACACAAATCAGACACCTAATGGACAGAATGATTTAAACGAGTCACGGGACTACCGTGCGGAAGTAGCGGTAGCCCAAACGTCGGAAGAACGTCCGAGCACAATAAGAGAATCGTTTTAGGATCTCCGATAATCGAAATAAAATCACCACAGATCCTCGGTGAAACGGCAACACTACTAATTCATACTGGCGCAAATATAAACATAATTAAAATTGGAGTAATTATTCGCGACACTCGTTGCACGCCAAATGATATACGCCGTATTACAGGTATTATAGAAGGTTTTACAGACACAATGGGTAGCTTCGATTTAGAATTTGCTCGTACGCGTCACGAATTTCACTTGGTTGATAATTTATTTCCAATAAAAGAAGACGGGATTTTAAGCGCAGCATTTCTACGAGCAGAAAACGCGACAATCTGCTTCAAAAATAATCAAATCTTTTCGCGAAATACAGGTGTTCTACCTATTTCATACCGACCCTCTTACGATACTATAAACACTGCACGCATACTCGCAACATCGACGATAGAAACTCCCAAGACTAGTCTACAAACACCACAGTTCCAAAAACAAACAGCCACACTTTTAATCGATACCGGAGCCGATGTAAATATAATGAAACTAAATGCAATCAACCCAGACACCTGTTGTACAAAAACAGACAGAGTTCAAATAACAGGCGTGACCGACAGAACCCTAGAAACACTAGGAAGTTTTAATGTCCAAATCGGTGGAAAATTGCACAAATTTTATATAGTTGATAGCTCGCTCCCTATAAAACAAGATGGTATTTTAGGCTTAAAATTTCTACGTGACGCAAATGCCACGATTTCTTTCGAAACAAATACAGTAGTTTTTGACGACTCACAAGAACTAAAAATAATAGACGAAAACATTATCTTGATTCCCCCTCGAACAGCACAAGTGATAAGGGTAAAAGTAACTAACCCACCAACAACAAATTCAGGAGCCTTATTACTAGAGGAACAAATCCTAGGCCCCAATATTTTTTTCGGTAAAGCCCTAGTCACAAACAGAGACGGCTCTGCATACACTTATGCAATAAACTCAGGAGAATCGGTGGTACGAATAAAAAGACCCACAGTTACATTAAATGAAGTTGTTGAACTGACTGACACACAAACTGTTAACAACTCACATATGCTTCTAACACATAGCCAAAAAACAAACCCGAGTGACGATTCACATACGTTAAACATATCACCGAATCATGATGCAAATCGACTCGAAATCTTAGAACAAAACTTAAGGCTTGAACATCTCAATAATGAAGAAAAACAATCGATAATCGAGCTAGTGACAGAATACAATAATCTCTTTTTTCTACCGGGTGACAAACTAGGCTGTACACAACTAATCAGCCATACGATTCCTACCACAGATGATATACCAATCCACACCAAACAATACAGATACCCTCAAGCACACAAGGGAGAAATAAATAACCAAGTAACTAAGCTTCTCGAACAAAACATTATTAAACACTCTTCGTCCCCATACAACTCCCCAGTTTGGATAGTTCCGAAGAAAGATGACGCTAGAGGCATTAAAAAGTGAGGCATGGTAATTGACTTTAGGAAATTGAACGAAAAAACTGTTGGTGACGCCTACCCACTACCAAATATAACAGACATACTAGATCAGTTAGGTTCCGCGAAGTATTTTTCAACTTTCGACTTGGCATCAGGGTTCCATCAGATCCCAATGCACCCTGACCATAGCTCAAAAACCGCTTTTTCGACCCCTCATGGTCATTTTGAATTCAATCAGATGCCATTCGGTCTCAAAAATGCACGGAAAGATCGGAAAAGATCTACCTATCGCCTACGCATCCAGGGCATTAAATAAAGCAAAAACTAATTACTCAACTATAGATAAAGAGTTACTAGCTATAGTTTTCGCAGTCAAACATTTTAGACCATATCTATACGGACGAGCTTTTACACTGGTAACAGATCATAAGCCATTGGATTGGTTGAACAGCGTCAAAGACCCGACATCAAGACTATTACGCTGGAGACTAACACTCGATGAATACACTTATGACGTAGTCTATAAAAAAGGTAAAACAAACCTTAACGCGGATGCATTATCAAGAAATCCTCCTTCCAATACTATTCAAGCCTTACCTATGGAAGGAAAACGTCCCCGTTCAGAGACAGACCCCACAGAACCAGAGAATAGTAAAAAACCAAAACCAGCTCACCAATTTCCACGACATCCCAGACAAAGTACAGACGACACCACCAATCCTGCACCGCTTAAACGACCCAAAACACAAATAGAAGTAGAGACAAACAATCCACCAAAAGGAAACTCACATTATTCAGACAGCTCAGATGTTGAAATAATTTCCTAAAAACCCAGAAACGTCAGCTTTGGCGAAACAATTAACCCTTCACCTCACCCAAAAAAAAAGAATCAAACGATATCGAAGTACTGAATCTTCCGGAAACACAAGACCACGAAAGAGACGAACAAAACCACTTGACCCAACAGACTCGACAAACGATGATTCAGATACAGAAGCAATTCAGACTAAAGTAAGACCATCCAAACGCCGTCGCGATACAGAAACATCCAGCAATCTAGCGCCACGGAAAAAGTTACCTACTTATAAAAAATACGATAGCTCAGATAAAAATTCCACTACCGATTCTATGTTAGACACCTCACGGGGCATACAAGCAGGCACATCAACCGAGGAACGACCGGGAACTACACCCCCATACAGTCAATTTCTTGTAGATTTAGATTTTCTACCACTAACTCACAACAGGAATATTCAAGAAATTGAAGCAAACTTATTAGAACAGAAGGATAATCTCGCACACTGTATCTCAGCCGATTGCAAAGCTTCACAGGGTATAGCAGACCAAATGGTAAAACGCGGACTCATACAACGTAAGCGTTTACGGTCAATGGACCCCGTAGTGACAGATATAATTACAGTTAAATACCCTCGACGTATAATCTACAACCTAGTCACAAAACAATACCAACCAATGCGACAACAAATACGTACAACAGCTTCATTCTAGACCTAATAACGAACATGCACGACATACGAAAACAAGCAGCAGCAAACCTAAAAGAAGCTAAACTAAAGTCAAAAGCTTACTACGACAGGCAAATCAATCCGCAAACCTTTGAAGCCGGACAAAAAGTCTTCCTATTAAACGAAACACGCTCAAAATTCGACGACCACTACAAAGGTCCCTACACTATTAAACAAATAATCGACAACGTCAACGCAGAAATTTACATTACCCCGAACAGAACAAAAATAGTTCACCTAAACAAATTAAAGTCAGCACACACACGAGACTAACACAACAAATAATTACAGATACGGCATGACACTCGAGAACGATGGAAGCCAACCTTACACCTTGATACCGTTAAGGACTCACGACTCACGACTCACGACTCACGACTCACTGAGTCATTCCTCCCGTTCCCGCAGACTACTCAGCCTGGTGCTGGACCACCTACCGTCAACTAATTCTGGACGTCTAGGCAATGGTCGAATAGAGCAGGGCGAAAACACAAAAGTAACCCAACAAAAGCTTCCCGTTGTCCAAGACTTATCGACCTAGAGTCGAGCTAGACCGAATCATCGACTTTCTCGTCTTCGTCCCGCTATCGTGGTTACCCACGAAAGGTCCCGATAGTAGAATTGCAATCGTGTGATGCAGGCCTGCCTGTAAGCCTTCCGCACCGCTCATGGGGAAAATCTGGATGCGGATCCGGTTATTGGGGCATCAGAACTTCCGCCAGATCCTCTAATTGGTCAGTTTTTGCAGTAAAAGCGCAACTAGGGTGCATTTCGTCCCGACGATGATCCCGAGGAGTCCCGAGACGCAAACCAGAGCACAGAAGAAGACAGAAGAGGAAAGTAATCGTCAGAGTCCCGCCTACTACATTTAAAGCTTCCCGCCATACCGTCCAACTAGCTACACGCCTGGACAAATATTCAAATATCAGGCAGAATTGGACAAGGTGTTCCCGAAAATATGTCCAACTGTACTCGACACCTGATTCGTCGTCTTAATTACCTTCGACGATCGGCTCGACCGCATGGAAATCCCGAGGCTATAAATCGTAGGACGACACAGGACTCAGCCTACTTCTACGCTGGTCCGTTCTCACGTCAAGACTACATCCCGAGTGTCCCGAGTGTCCCGACAGTGTTACATACCGTTTATTCTATTCTGTTCTATATCTTTCGTTCTATTCTGTTTTTCTATTATCCCGATCTACTGTGTTATATTAGCTTCAGTAACGAACATTCAGTGACGTTTAGTTTAAGTGATATCCCGTTTATATTTCATCAATAAGGTAAGACCTATTTTCTGTAAAACCACGAGTTCGCTCACGAATCCCGTTTAGTTCTCTAGTCCGTCTTATATTATATTATATTAGATTATATTTGGTGTGACGTGGGTCACGATAACGGCACGTAAGTCTCAGACTTCGTCCCGAGTAATTAGTATTTTGTCTGATTAAAAACGGATTCCCGAGTTGACTCGTGCTTATAGCGTCTATTTGTGGGTTTTCTTTACTTAATCTATTCTTTCTTTATCTCACGCTGCTTAGAGCATGTTGTAGAGCTTAGTCACTTCTATTCTTTTCTTGAATATCGAATAAATGATAGCCATCGACCTGTAACTAATTTCTGGAGATAGCGAGCGTAGAAGCAAGCATTTTGTTATATTTAATTTATATTTCTTAGTTCTTAGTATTTGATCTGATTTATTCTGCTTGATTATTATAATTATCGTATGATGTTTTCCCGTTAAATCTACTATTGTATTTCGTTTATATCGTGCTGCACTGCTTTGAAACTTTTGCTATTATTCTATTATATTCTCTGTGAATATTATTTATGATCTAGTCCCGATATTCCCGAAATAATCTGAGTCACAACGATAATTTTGTAAGCCTAGATTTCTATCCCGTATTATTTTGTTAAATAAATCAATCAGATATGAAATGTTAATTATTCTTGTTTAATTTGGAAACCCTGCCCCTCTACCGTTAAATAATCTGAGCTAACTGGACGTTTCCGCCGTCAAGATTTAGTATTTGTTATATTTGTTATATTTCAAGTGACGTTTTTACGTCTGGCGCCCAAATCGAGCTTTTCTAGTTGTTTATTAATTATTTTATATTACGTACTGACGCCGAAGTGCAACAAGGACGGGTCCACCCTAGCCCTTAAACAGAACCTTGCGTTGCAAATTGGCGCCCAACGTGAAGGGGCCACGCCAATAATTAGGGTTCTTTGCCAATAAAAATCCCTATAAAATATCTAGTGACTCAGATAGATTCCCGAAAAATCGGTTAAATTCAAAATTATAAGCAGTCTCGATACGTTCGAAAATAAAAGAAAAAAAAAAAAGATCCCGACCCTAGAATAAGAATCAGACAAAAGAAATTTCACAAAGGTTCACAATAAGCGTTTAATAATACACCGAATCAAACAATAGGTAATATCAAATAACACCAACGGTATTAACAATATCTAACAATAGATAATACCGAAAATAACTTACAAAGTATTAACGATCCCGACAAAGGATTAGCGAGCAATAACACTGCTAATCCCGATAGAACGGTTTGTTTACTTTCCTCTCCCGTGCGTTTCAATCTCGTGTTGTCAAGCTGAATAAAAATGAAGCTAGTTAAAAATTTAACTTTATCGTTATATGCTACGACCGTCTTCTAAAGACGCGTGGATTTATTCACTTTCTGCGGAACAGCTGTACGCTGAACTCAACGATCGTTTTTTGTCGACTGAAGGAACAGTACCCACTTTAAGGTACCGATTATTAGGTTTCCTAATGTCTCAACGTGGAGAAAATACCGATAAGCCTCCAACGCCTGCTGGAGAGCCTCCCGTACAAAACGACCCTTCCCGACTTCAGATACACAACGATGCATATGATAGTCCGCAATCAACAAATGCAATCCCGCCTGACGACAGAGAAAATACAACACACGCGATAGAAATAAATATCCCGAGGACGAACGGAGGTCACTCCCCGCTCGATTATAGTCAACAGCATGTCAATGCTAATACTTCCCGATTTATTGATACGCAATTACCTAATAATAATGACTCCCGACCTAGACAGGATAATAATTCTTTCCCGATTCGTAACAATTCGTTACCAATTCGCGATAATGAACCACCGATTAATCACGGCAATCTGAATTTTAATCGCGAACCTCGCTTCTTCAATCAACGAAATACAGAATTTCAAGAGTTCGTTGGACAGGAACCCGATTTTCGTCAGGAAAACCGTTTTTCCCGATTTAATTCCCGACAACAAGACTTCATGGATGACGATTTTCATCCACCGACGCGACAACACAATTTTTCACCAAGGTCAAATCAAACCACCTCTCCTCCCGCCGCGTATGAAGCCATGCGTAAATGGAATATACATTTTTCCGGTTCCCGTACTGAAGACTCTGAAGCTTTTCTTCTCCGTTTACAAGAGGGTAAACATTTATTTAATATTCGCGATACTGATATATTAAGCTGTACCCCGTTCTTCTTAACTAATGTTGCTTTATACTGGTTTCGTACCTCACGCCGTACTTGGCTCACATTCAGAGATTTTGAATTCGCTTGGCGTGATAGATTCGGAAAACCTAATCTACAATTTTCCTTACGCGAAGAGATTAGACGACGTACCCAAGGCGAACAAGAACAAGTCGCCGATTATATGACCTTCATGAGAGCGTATTTCGATCGCTTACGTCCCGGTTGGCCGGAAGAGGAACAACTAGACTATTGCTATCGTAATCTCCTCCCGCGCTATCAAGTTTTGATCAATCGTGACGATCTAATGACACTAGACGAACTCGAGCATCTCGCCCGTCGTTTAGAGCGTAGTTTTCAAGATGCCAATAATTATCAGGCACCGCCACCTCCCGATCGAGTTCTGATGCCAGAACTCGCGTATCGTGGACCGAGAACTACAACCCGTCAAAATCGACTCACATTAGCTCATCTCGACTTAGAAGATCAGGAATCGTTCGGTGAATCTCCCGAAACTCTTAACGCAGTACAGCCATCGAATAAAAAGAATCAAGCCGCGTTTAAGAAACCTTCCCGTAATCCCCCGCGTAAAGAAACGAAGAACGAAAATAAAACTTCAAAAAATCATTCAGCTAACGCCACTGTAGTTAATCCCGATTTATCGTCTACTTCCAGTGCTACTTTGCAAGCCGCGAGTAACCCGTTTCTATCGACTCCCGCACAAGGTACGACTTCCCGTACCAATTCTCGTAATACAACCTGTTATAATTGTCGAAAACCCGGTCATCGTTGGCCTGAGTGTACCGAGCCTCGACGCATCTTCTGCTATAGATGCGGACAAGACGAAGTCACTAAGCTGACATGTCCCCGTTGTTCGGGAAACGCCTAAAGGAGCCGTATATTCAATCCTTAGAACCCCTCCTAAGATTCCCCGTTCCGCTGAGAGATGTCTATGCGGAAGAATTAATCAGAGTATCAAAACTAGAAATCTTATATACGACCCCAAATTTAATATACATACTATCAATCCCCCTATTAGATGACGATACGTTTAATCTATACCACTTAATCTCAATTCCAGTTCGACAAAATTACGATGGAACCACAAATACATTCGCTTACATAATTCCTAGTAACGATTACATAGCGATATCTGCAGACAGAAACTCTTACTTCCATTTATCAAAAACAGATTTTACAAACTGCAAGAAATCACAGAACTCTTATATCTGTACACAAAGCCACCCTATTTACCACAACAATAATCATAGGACATGCGAGATGCAATTATTCCTAGATAATGTGTCTAATCGATTAAATACATGCAATGTTAGGATAAACTCATTCGACGGATCGTATTGGGCGAAACCAAGATCTCCCAATACCTGGATTTACTCCTTATCAAATCCTGAAACCATTCACATTATATGTCCCAATACACACACAACACGCGTCACCCTGGTCGACTCAGGAATATTAAAATTAAACAGTGGATGTTCCGGACGTTCGGAGGCTGTAACACTCAGTGCCTCTAATTCAATCTCATCGATAGAATCACATTCGTATATTCCAGAATTCACTTTAAACCTCACTAAAATATATCGAGAGTTGAACATTAACCGTACTGTGAACCTATCTACAGTTCCTATATTCCACCAATATAAGACCACACTCTTAGACGCCGACGACTTAAAATCCAATAGTCTAGCGTTAGACGATATCATAAAACAAGCAAAAGGAATAAGCACACATAGACGCACGCAACAAAATACAGACAACCTGACAACCGGCCTTTCCTATGCCGCTATCGGTCTAGGCTTACTACCCTCACGGAAAAAACCCCGAGATTTACCCCCAAATTTACCCCCAAATTCAACCTCAAAATTACACCCAACCGGGATGGGGTAAATTCGTACCCCTTGATCGAGGGTTCACCTCCAAGTTCAGGGTTAACCCCCGTTTTCAGGGTTCACCTCCAAGTTCAGGGTTAACCCCCGCATATAGGCTTTATACCTTCGAATAATAAATTAATAATAAATTTGCGTAAAAGCGAGCCGCTTTGGAGTAATCAAGCCTCAGTCGCTGGACTGTTTAAAATAATAATGTTATTCATTTATAAATGCAGCAAAATTGACTTATATCACTCAAATAATCAATATTATCGACTTAAAAACAATAATCTGTAAATTTTTAACTAAATGTTGATTTAACAATATTATTAATCAACAATAAATAATAATAAATGATCAATTTTATCGAACATCAATAAAAAAAAAAACAGGTTTCCCTTTTTCAGATAATGAATGTACTAATATTCCTATCAAACCCTCGATCGCTGATGGTTAACCTTCAACTCATGGGGGTTACCCTCGATCGCTGAAGGTTAACCTTCAACTCATGGGGGTTACCCTCGATCGCTGAAGGTTAACCTTCAACTCATGGGGGTTTACCCTCGATCGCTGAAGGTTAACCTTCAACTCTTGGGGGTAACCCTCGATCGCTGAAGGTTAACCTTCAACTCTTGGGGGTAACCCTCGATCGCTGATGATTAACCTTCAACTCACGGGGGTTACCCTCGATCGTTGAGGGTTTACCTCAAAGTTGAAGGGGTAAAATCCTCAAATTACTGGGTTCACCCTCAAACTTCAGTGTTTACCTTGAAATTTGACAGTAAACACCCAACTTTCAGGGTACACCCCCAATTTTTCGGGTTTTTTTTTCCGTGAGGGTAGGAGCTTTGTTCTTGGCTTATAAAATGTCATTATTCGGGAAGATTCTTACATTCGTTACGTGTCTGAAGAAAATTAAAAAACGTGACAATAAGCGTTTGAAAATGGCCACGTACGAAAAGCCTATTGAGCTAGAAATTATCCACCCCCATTTACTCCAAAATCCCGACCCGTTGACGACTAAAACCAAACACGAGTCGCAACGTAAAACCGAGGTCTCGCTTGAACTAACACCTTTAAATCAGCTAGCATATTATTAATGTTAGCTGATGATAAAATTATATATTATTACAATGTTTTATTAGTACATAAGAGATATACGCTTCTACGCTGCTTCTTCACTTTGCGATGAAAATACAATGTTTGGAACTAGTATAATTTCTTCAATGAATGTTTTTCTAGTTATTCTTATATGTTTGATCACAAACTTATATTATAAAAAAAAAAAAAAAAAAATCTCTATGATGAAAGCTTTGATTTATAATCAAATCACATATCTGAATTATATATTATTACAATGTTTTATTAGTACATAAGAGATATACACAAACATATATACAAACACACATGATTTTGTAAAACACAGCCTTTACCAATAAATTTCCCATGGTATAGAAAAAAATTTTGGGCTATACCTCCACACTAATACACAATATCTGAAAAATTATGTTATACTCATATCATTTTGTACTAAACACCATTGAAAACTGTATATGTATAACTCGTAATCGACACAACCATATTCACATACACACCCTATACGTCAATGGAAACATACCCCATAAAATTAAGCGGTATGTTCCCTCTGACGCGGGGGGTGTTACGTCCGGGCTTGGACGTAACCTTTCTTCCTTTCCTTTCCCACACGTAATATGACCACCACTAAACTAACCGTCTGCTTTATCTTCCGTTTCTTCACCTGACTCCCTGGGAGTCACGCCGCTTCGCTGGCCTCACATACCACTGGTATGTGATGGCTTGGCTGCGCGTGAACCTGTTCTTTTTCTGACCGTTACTGCATATTCGACCTTTCAACAATACACATCATCTCAAATCCTCCGACTATAAACTTCTTCCTCGACCCTTCTATCAGACAGATCACCATCCATTCACTCATCATATTCAAACTCGTCCTACCACACACACACTTACACTTAAATCAATAAATAATTATCAATCAACTTTATTCCAATCGCTCATTACCCTTTCCATACTCTCCTCTCCACTTACTTTAAGTATAAACAGGGTTGAACCCACAATAACAACGTCTCGGACGTTACATCAGTGTTTATCGACAAGATATTTGTTTTTAGATTTAGATGTGCTTTCCACTTCCCTAGCGTGTCTATTCCGATAATTATTTGTCTTCGTAAACTCGGGATTATAATAAATGGAATTTGGTCTGTAAAATCTCCTAATTTTATTGTTACAAAAATTTGTATTTTTACTTTTACGGGTTTGCCACCTGTGACTCCGATTATTTGATAATTTACCACGGGTAACTTTTCGCATGATTTGAATTTATCTATGTTTTCGTTATACCAACTTTCCGATATTCCTGTTATTTGGCTCCCAGTATCGATAAGCGCTACTGTTTTAACATTTTCCAAATAAAGCTCTATTGTTGGACAGTAAATAATTTTCCTTTCTTTTATGTCCTCACCCTTTGGTAAGAAATCTGTAGGATTTTCGAAAGTGTCTGATTTTACCGTTTCCGCTGTATTTAATTCGAATTCGCGCTGCGTCTCGTTTATTGGCGGACTTCCGATTACAGCGCCACTTGGTTTTCTGAAACCAGCTCTTCTGTTTCGATTTTGTCGCCTTCGCAGGTTTCTTCCGCGATCGCGTTTATCTGTCGAGGATTTGTCCAGTTTGGACGGCGGCTATTATCATGTGAATTAGGCTTTATTCTAATTTCATGTGAATCGTTCGCGTTTGTGTCTTCCCGTTGTACGTTTGGTTTTGTGTTATTTTTTTGCTGTTGATAGCTACTTCGCCAATTGGTTTGTTTTTGTCTCTCGTCAAGATGGCGTGTCGTGTTTGGAGACCTGTTAATATTCTGAGCGTGAGGATTTAATTTTGGAATATTCGAACGTCCTCCGGATTGCATTTGATCTAAGAAGGTAAGCAAGTTGTCTATGTCACGAATGCACCGGCATTTTGCTGCTTCTACAACATGTTCGTCGAAATGACGTATCAGATTGCTAACGATTTCGCTTTCTGTCATTGCAGGTACTAACCCGCTTGCTGATGCAAATTTCCTGCTGGCATATTCTGACCATCCTACTTTTCCCTCAGGTATGAAATATCCGAATTCTAGATCTCTTCGGATCTCACGTTGAGTTTCCTCACCCCAATATCTAGCCAAAAATCTCTTTTTAAACTCTTCCCATGAATCTATTACACCGCGTCGCGCAACCCACCAGTCTTTTGCATCATTCGTCAAACTTTGACCAATAAGCTTAAGTCCAAGGTCGTCGCTAATCCCTAAAAATGTAAAATACTCGTCTAGTTCTTTAATATAATTCACCGGTTTTTCCCATGATTTACCTGCATAGGTTGGTAATTTTAATTGTCTTGTTATTATATTTGTGTTATCATTAGAAGTGTCTTGCCCTACACGTTGTCGTCTAAGACGTCTCAAATCTGATTCTATGCCTATTTTTAGACTATCATGTTTATGACTTAGCTCTAATGGCATTTCTGGATTTGTTTTGTGACTTTCTGTTATTTTATTTTTCAGAACCTCGTACGTGCCTACTTGTTCTCCTCTGAGAATGTTTTCACATGTTTCGAGTTTGTCCTTCCAATCGGTAGTTTCATTATTTATTTTATCGACAACATTTTTCAGGTTGGTATTTATTTGTTCAAATTTAACATTATTTTCAATGGCGTTAGTTTCTAGTTTCTATCTTTGATTCATATTTAGTTCTCTCTTCTACATTTTCTGCTTGGAATCTCAACATAGTTTGTTCCATTGATTCGAATCTAACATCCATTTTCTTTTCTAGATTTTCTAAAGAAGCTAATATTCAGGCCATCGGATCCGCCGATCCGGTACTTGTTTCTGGAATCATTGACTACGTTTCCACCGAGGGTCCAAAGCGGGTCAGAGTCGGGTTAGAGTCGGATTGGCTTGTCTGTTTCCACCGGCCCAGAAGTCCGAGTCGGATTGAGTCGGTCGCAATAGGTTGAATATGGGTCGAATGTTACCAACTGTGCTTTACGTCAACTGAACAGCTTGAGGTTATGTCGACTCAGAAGAGATGGATCCGAGAGCGATCATTTTAATTTCACATTATCAGAACAACATGCAAAAATTATTTTTAATTTTACAAAATCGGCGACGCAAAGCAGCACATAGGTTATGGCGTAAAATATTTATAATGATGAATAAATATTTGCTTGCGGCTGGAAAAATGTTTGCAATGCAAAGTTTAAGACAGGCTCCAAGGTTCTGGATGAAAATCAGAAGTTCTGACTTTTGGGAAAGAATAGTACTGATAGAGTACTTGGACGAAGACTGGCTTGAAACATTTAGGATGAAAAGATCTGTATTCGAATATGTATGTGACAGGCTAAAAAACAGATTGCAGCCCGCTGAACCATACTTGGTAGCGAGAGAGGCAATTTCTGTCGAAAAGGCAGTTGCAGTCACCATATTCTATTTGGCAAGCTGCTGTGAATACAGAGTAGTTGGTAGTTTGTTTGGAATTCATAAGACATCGGTATGGAGATGCGTCCACAATGTTGTCGAAGCAATAAATGACATATTACAACCATTATGGATCAAGGTGCCCAATGAATTTGAATGCACAATGATCGCTCAGTCTTATGAAGAACGTACTCATATCCCACAACTAATTGGAGCGATTGATGGAACTCATATTCCCGTGTTACCACCTGCTGATGGATATAGGGATTACGTTAATCGGAAGGGATGGCCATCGATTGTATTGCAAGTAGTAGTTGACCACACACTCAGGTACCCACAATTGTTGTACTACATATAAATTTTCTGTAAGAACAGACTTTACATACTTGCATACAAATTTTCATTCATTGTTGTCAGTTTCAGAAATATTAATTGCCAAGCACCTGGGTCAGCACACGATGCAGCAGTCTTTAAAGCGTCAAGTCTTTTCCGGTACTACAAACATTTAATACCACAGGTGAGATAAATATATTGATCAAAACCATACTGATTTAATTTAATAGAGATATTGCTGAGTCTTTCGATTAAATTTTTTTATGGGTATTCTGAACTCAATAAAATTGGTAATCGAAATATATAATCTCATACTTTATATGTAATAAAACTTTCAGAAAACAGTTACGCTACATGGCTCCGCAATACCCTTTATGATAATGGGAGATCCGGCATATCCACTGCTACCATGGTTACTGAAAGGGTATACCAGGAGTAGACCCCTAACACCTGAAGAAGAATCATTTAATTGTTATTTAAACAGTGGACGCGTAGACGTAGAAATGGCATTTGGACGCTTGAAGGCACGGTGGCGTCGCATTTCAAAAAGGATTGATCTCCACTACACTTTTGCGCCCCACGTCGTAGCTGCTTGTTGTGTGCTTCACAATATTGTGGAAGTTCACAAGCAAGAATTCAGACATGCATGGATGAGGGATATTGAAGAACTTGATGTACTGTTTCCACAACCAGATGGAACAAGACTACGTGACTATGATGATTTGGATGCATCGAACATTAGGAATGTGCTCATGAATCACTTGTCGCAATTTCCTCTGCGGAGATCATTCTATTGATATACATGCTGGGTTCGGTAAATATACATCTCCAAGCAATCGGAGCTCTTCTATCTTTTTTTTTAACTCATGTTAGGAAAAAAGATACAAGAGCTATGATTGCTCAGAGATGCATATCCCAAACGCAGCTTATATCTGTAAGCCAAAATGTTATCATGTACACAATATTTTTGTATAATTTCTAAACAAGTTACGAACTTCAGTAAGTAATAATTCGTCAATAAAGTAGCTCAATGTATTATTTATTACACTAACACAACAATTATATAGAAAAATATAAAATATTTTTGACATCAACGCCTCATATCGCACACCTAGATCTAAACTAGGACAAGTAAAAAAACTCATTAAATTATTATTATTAATATTATATAATTATATTTATCATGAATAATAATTAATTATTCAATTAATTATCCAAAGGTATATAAGAGAGCTAATAAACGTTTTTCCTCATACTGAAAAATGAGATTTTTTTACTTTTCCTAGTTTAGATCTAGGTGTGCGATATCTGTGGAATATGACATACATATATATATATATATATATAAAACCATTAGTGGTAACTCTTTAAACATCACAGTATGTTACTAATAATATCGCAGTATAGCGTACGTATATAAAAATAAAGAATATTTCTGTAACATCAAAGCCTTATTATAATATTTTTGAATCGTCGAATGTTAACATATGCCTCAGATATCAAGATAATATTGCAGCCTTATCAGTTATAACAACATCTTTGGAATATCAAATCTTAAAATTACCGTTAATTATTTGAGAGAATATATAATCTTCAAAGGAAGCTCATTAAAAACTTCGAGCAACATGACAAAGTTCGCAGTAACATTATATAGAAAATAATACTAAAACAAGAATACTGAAACAATAATACTTAATCCTAGGGCTTAAAAAAGATAAATTTGACTGTCTCTCATTTGAAAAATGTGAGCTGCTTTGACCAGCTGTTTCCTTCACCACTTTTGATCATAGTCCAAGTATTCAACGTCTTCGTATTCCATATCTGAGCTGTCTTCATCTCCTTCAGGCATAGGACGGGCTTGTGCTTCAGTTTGTATAGTGTATGGTTGTTGTGAAGTGGATGGTTGTTGTGAAGTGTATGGTTGTTTTGAAGTGTACGGTTGTTTTGAAGTGGATGGTTGTTTTGAAGTGTATGGTTGTTTTGAAGTGTATGGTTGTTGTGAAGTGGACGGTTGTTGTGAAGTGGATGGTTGTTGTGAAGTGGATGGTTGTGCAAGTGACTCATGTGAAATAATTTGCCGTCGGATTGAATTTGGAGGTGGTGTTGTTATGCGTTTTGGAATTGCTTCCTCAGTCTGATACGGCTTGGATCGAGTATGTGTTTCGTACCATGCCGAAGGACTAGGACGAGCTATGTACTGATTATTCTGATGCGGAAACATTGGTTGTACCGAGTATTGCTGATGTAATAGATTCTCTGTTGAAATTTTATTTGTTGGTGGCATAGTTGATATACCCGAAAATTGCTGTTGTGTTGCATAATTTGTAGGAAAGGGTGAACTCAAGCTCTGCAGCCCTGTGAGCAGCATTTGTGTTTGTTGCGAGAAGATTTGATTATATTGTTCTATCATTGCCTGGTCAAGTTTGCGCTGCTCTTCAATAGTTTTTGCAAATAAAGTGTCTTGTGATCCAATTATTTGTTCAGCAAAGTTCTGCATTACATTCTTTAAGTTAGATCGTGGGCCTTCGCGCCTTGGGTATGCAGGTGTTTTACATAGTTTTGGTTTTTTAGCAGAGGTGTATAGCTTGTCAGAGTCATCAAGTCCACGTGAATCTGAACAGGGCGTTGAGGTGGTGCTGCGGTCGTCTGATATACTGCTGGGCGCTGGTGATGATGGCATGAGCCGCCTTCGAACGGTTACGGGTGATGATTTTTGTTGACCTTTTGAAGTACACGGTGTTATACTTGAACCGCCAGTACTTCTTTCAATAGATTTTCGTTTCTCTGATCCAGCAGACGTATTTGATGTTACGGATGACATTTCGGCATCACTTGCACAATAGCCAGAAGTTTCTTCATCTAAAGGATACGTTATGTAATTCATTTTGTGTCAGCAGTATTCGTTAAGATGTATATTTATGAGTATTGATATAATTTGATATAAATTTGAACCTTTGACAATTGTACTTTCCTCCGGAGGTAGTATGGTAGAGTCTACACCACTCTGATTAACAATTGGTCGGTGGCCAAATATTTCACTCAGCTCTTCAAAAAACGGACATTTCACTTTCTGTTCAGTCCCTGCACCGCTTACCGATAAGGCCCCTGTTGTAGCTTTGAAACGTTCTGTTAATAAGAAAAATAGCATATAATGTATTGCGAGTAAGATATGAGCAATGATGTGCAATAAAGATCATCACATGTTACACAAAATTAGTGTTGTACTCATTAGTAACTTATAGTATGAAGTGGATGAATGGTACGAATCAATATGTTTTATTTTTAATTTGCATACTTTTCATTGCTTTAAATTTTTCTAATAGTTGCGTATGCGTTTTGGCATATCCTTTGGTTATGAAGTTTTCTTCGACTTTCTTAAATATTTCTGCAGTCTTGAATCTCTTCCCATCCATCAACGCAACAACTTGAAGATCTTTTATAATCTCGAGAAAACATGTTGTCTCGTCGCCGTTCCAAATAGCCGGCTTATTTTTTAATTGCTTTCCACTTGGATTTTCCATTGTCGAAACGTGTACTGAAAATATGCTCGATCAACTGGATGTGCATTTTATATTTTAGCGCGCGGGCCTATTCAGTTTATCCTGTTGGCAACACTACAGCAACCTAACTCAACTCTTGGCGTTTCCACCGAGCCTCATTTGGACGCTACCCTAAATTTTTTTAGGGTAGAGGCCTGGCTGGCGTTTGGTGTTTCCACCGCGAGAGTGCTCGTCCCAACCCAACTCCAACCCGACTCTGACCCGCTTTGGACCCTCGGTGGAAACGTACTCATTGTGAAAGACGCTGAACTAGATCTACCGCCTACAAAACCTGAATCTCGCTCGCGATTCCCTAAATTAGCGACACTGGACTGCTTTGATTTATCTGGTCTTTCGCTGGACATTTTCAATCCTGACTCCGACCCAAAAAACAATCCCAAGCCTGAAGCACAGATCCTTTTGTCGGTCTATTTATGGAATTTTAAACTTGACTCTAGTTTTTATTTGATTTTACTTTGATTTTAACTTTTAATTCAAGTGATTTGACTGATTTGACTTTTACATGCTTTTTCCAAATGATTTTATTAAGAAAAGCCCCACGTTGGGCGCCAAATGTAACCTAGCGGGAGTATCTCAGGCTCGAAAGCTGTAGAGACACCCGCCGTTACTGTGAGTTCTTTACCTAGAATTGAATTTTATGAAAATTGGGCTTTTCTTGGAGGTTGAAAGGTAGGGAAAAGGATGGGTACTCCACCAAAAGCCACCTATCTAACTTTGTGAATTTAATATCAAACTACGGACTCGGATAGATTTCTCTAACAAAGCCGGCAACGATCGGACTCGGGTAAAATTACCAAAGCCGAGATATCTTCTATCTAGTAGAGCCGGGAAGTTACTCCAAGCCTACTGTTCCTATTCAAATTCTGTTATTTTACGGATCCGGGAATCGTTAGACTCCAAGACCGTGCCTCAGACTCGGGATCGTCTACCTTGGCCCTCGGACGCGGAGAGGTTAATCTCAACGCCGTACGCACTTGGTTAAGATCCAAAGCTGGTCCCTGTTGGCTTCTATTGGGATGGAAATTGGTTTGGATTAGGAGTCAGAGCTGAAACTTAAGCATTCAAACCGATTTGTGTTTAAACGTTAAATAAAGTGATTTAATTTTAAATTTACAGATCTGAGTTTATCCTATCCTATTTCTATCCTATGGACTTGTGCTTTGTGCGTTATTTGATTCTATTTAATGACTCGATGTTTAGAATAATGCTAGGTGCAAATATTCTAATATCAATTGAATTTAAATTCTTTAACTCCTAGTTTCCTATCCTTCGATAATATTTCATTTGTTTTATGCTAAAGTGACGCTTTGTCTACTCTACATTAAGTTTTCTTTTAAAATGAATTTATATTAGTCATCAGAACTAGGCGTTCTGATGCTAGCAAGTGATTTTATAGTGAGTCGCTGTGGTGCTCTACCGACTAACGCTGCCGTGCTTGAAGTCGGTGCGTCTTATATAGTAGCTATCCCCTCCTTCTCGTGTGACGTATTTCATCGGTATAGTTAGCGAGGGCTGTGAGAGTGTCGTTACGGCAGGTGATAAAAATTCGTCAAGATAGCACTCGATCGCGAGACCTTCATCACAGAGTCGGGTTTTTCTTGGGTTCAATTGTTGATTCTCGGGCAGTTGCGTGGCGACCTCCGCTTGTTGACACCCGAAAAACCGAGCATATGGACGCTATCGGGGGTGAACGGGTGCTAGCGGGGAAGCACATCGGCTCAGAAGCGGGGAAAAAGTTAACGACATCGCTAAGTTAGCGACAGAGTTACAGAATTGCACCCCTGAGCTCTTCATCCATTGCCGCCCTCCACTCCCTGGCGTTAGGGCCTGTGAGTGCTTCATGTGTGGCTCCTGTCTGGCGGTATGCCTTTTGTTTGTCTCGATGAGCTCCTGATTCCGAAGTCCTCCTCTACACTTTCGTAACCGTCTGGTGCATAATCTGGGTCGTCTGTACTATTGTGTGACGTCTCGCTTACTGAAGTTTCAGCAGTGACATCTGCTATGCTTACATCGGGTGTTTCGGGTTCTTCTTCTGGGACGTCTAGTTCCGTATGGGCATTATTCAGTTCCCATATGACCTTTTCTTTGTTGTCTGCTCTTTTGGGTTTGTATATTAGGTCTTCGGTTTCTTCTACGGTTCTTGCAGTCCCTTTTTCATCTTTGTCATCGTGCTCGATTGCGTTGTGGCCTTTTTGCTTGTCTTTACCTGGGATTTCTTCAATAATTTTTACGTCTCTACTGATGACAATTTTATTCGTCGATTTATCCAGTAGCCTGAATGCTTCGGATTCCTTCGAGTAGCCGACAAAAGTAAGTTTTATGCTTCTGACGTCCAGCTTCCTTTGTTGCTCCTTAGGTACATGTGCATAGGCTGTACATCCGAAGGTGTAGATTAGACTGTTTCAAAAAAAAGAAAGTTTTTTTTTTTTCACTTCCCATTGATGAGGCAATTGGAGGCGGGCATGGCGAAGAATTTGCACCAAAGCAGCTGTTAGAATGATATTTTTTGGGCTGGCGCCAAGCATTTTCATTTTTTCCATTCATTTAACATGGGAATTCTGTTTCTTCTCCGCTTCTCTTTGACTGCACCATTCAAAAAATGTCCGAAACTACGATAATTTGGGGGACCTATGGAGAAATGTTACAAACATATTTCTATGTGAAAATGCATGAAAAAAAAAAATACCCATATGGACAAAAAGATCTTTTACTGGTTGCCCAAGATCATCGTAAATTGTATCCCAATTGCGCAAAATCAACATTATCCACCCCAAAATTTTGAATACTGATCGATCGTTTTAAAATATTTGACGATACAGAATTTTTGCTGGGAAAATTCTTCGGATTTTATTCATTGTGTATCTTATTACTACTAATAATAATAATAATAGTAATATTAAAATACGATTCGAGCGAAATTTCACAAGAATTTGAATACGACGTTCATATGATCTGAAATAAACGTCTTTTTGTCCATATAGGTATTTTTTTCTCATGCATCTTCACATAGAAATATGGTTGTAACATTCCTTCATACGTTCCCCAAATTATAGTAGTTTCGGACATTTTTTGAATGGTGCAGTCGAAGAAAAGCGAAGAAGAAACAAAATTCCCATGTTAAATGAATGGAAAAAATGAAAATGCTTGGCGCCAGCCCAAAAAAAATCATTCTAACACCTGCTTTGGTCCAAAATCTTTGCTATGTTCGCCTTCAATTGCTTCATCAATGGGAAGTGAAAAAAAAAAAAACTTTGTTTTTTTTGAAACAGTCTAATATATATAACGTATCGGTACTAAATAGTTTATTGAATTATAAAGTTTGTAGAGATTGTAACATTGCATGTTATGACAGACTCCTTACCCCTTGGACGACCTTAGCGGAATGACTGAAAAAGAGTAAATGAGTAGAGTGACCCCGAGGTCTGACAATAATTCCGAGAGGCGACCGTGACCGACTAAAAACTATAGAGCATATTATTTATTCTTTTGTTTTGTTTTACGACTTTTCTCTAACATGTGGGGGAGCCGAGACCTATCCGACGGCCAAAACTGAGACCAATACGCCACTCGACGGACACAAGAGACTGCATACCGAGCGTTTGGGTCCTTTTGACGAACACCAACGAGAGAGCGAGCACGGGGAGTGCCGAGGGCACTCTACAACGCGGGATATCGGTGGTGGAAGAGATTCCCGCCACCAAAAAGAGCCTGCAACCCGTGTTCCTCCGATTTACAATCACCGTAGCGAATTTCGAAATTTCGCGCGTTGCGACAATAGGTCGCCATATTTAAGGATCCTGCGCTCGATACGAAAAATCGATATTCGACCGAGTAATGAGGGCGCTGAGTACCGGCGCCTTGCGGTCTACTCACTCTGCGTTAGACTAGCGCCAAGACCACCTGTGTGGAATTGATTTTGGGGAAATTTCGCCGAGTATCTATTCTTTTTGCTTTTTGCGTGTGAGCCCCGTGGGTCAAATAGTATAAAAATCTATCAGTGTGCCTGTGGTGAGGACGGTTTATCCCCGAGGGATACTCTGTGCCAAGTGATGGATTTCGGAAGAGAGAAAATCCTTCTCCTGAGATGGCTGGAAGACGGTAAGCGTTAGCCATTCCTACTCATGCTAATTCGAATTCGGCAACGGCCAGAGGTGGATTAAAGGTCCCCGCCGCCCTGAGGCCCTACTTTTCTTTGCCCCCCCCCCCCCCCCCCCCCCCACAAGAAATGGCAGGTATATTAAATTATCCTGTCGAATAGATATATATCAGAGTCATCTGTGGCTGAGTAACATCGCCGATCAATTCGTCACTAGATAATTTGAATCATACTCATGTGAGCATGGGACTGAAAATGTCAGATATCTATTGCAATCATTTTATACAAATAATTAGACCTTTGAGGAGTGGGTTTTTTTATTTATGAGAATGTGATTTTATTATATGAAAATAACAAATAGTAATATATACACTCGTCACAAATATTACAGGAATAGGTCACATATAAATACAAGTGAAATAAAGATGGGAAAATTCATCTCAAATAGAGAAATCTTTTCTCCTTGCTTTTAGGTGGCTAAATTTATCAATTACTGTTTCAAAGTTCATCCCTTGAAGCAGATCAGATTCGATGTACATCAAGGATACCCGATTCAATTGATCTTCTCCTAACCTCGAAGTTAAATAATTTTTTACCCTTTTCAACGCGCTGAACGACCTTTCTTCACCAGAACAATTGCTTGAAAACAACGTCAAATATATTCTTAAGGCGATATTTACGTTCGGGTAGATCTTATCCCAGCCTTTTTCAAATAGCCAATTGCAAAGATTCCTTGAGGAAATATCCTCTTTGCCAATGGATCTTAAGTACGAATTCAGATGAATACATTCGCTGGCCAGTTCTTCATCCAAATCATCAGGATATAATTTCCTCAACTGCTCCGATTTTTCATCAATGACACTGGTTTCCAACTTGGACAATTTTGCAACCAATTCAAATCTTTCTGCCAGTATTTTGTATGATTTCATACGTTCCTCCAATTGGTTTGAAAGAGTATCAATAATGACATTGAAGGAATTAATTCTCAAACTTTCCCTACCTGAGAAGACTCGATCTTCACTTGGACCATCGTCATAGGCAGCTCTCCGCGAACGTTTACGAGTTGTATCGGATTTGTATTCGCTTATTCCACATACGGTGATTGCCTTCTTCTCGTATTCATCATAAGTATTCCGTAACGTATCAACGTAAGTGTACAGAGAGTCATAATCTTCCTTTACTTGGCTCAACTCAATATCCACTGCCTGAAGATTTTGACTGACTTTATTAAATCTTCCGAGCACATCGTTCCAGAACAAACTCATGAAGCACGTTTCTAAGCAGTTGAGAGAATCGTGAATTCCCGAAGCTTCTGCCCTTGCCACACTTTTTTGTGTTTTATCATTACGAATATCATCCAGTGCTTTTAAAATTGGTTTCCACGACCTGGCTAAGCTCTTAGATGCTTCGCAACGAGCTGACCATCTGGTCTTGGACGGATTCTTTACGGTCAAACTATCGGGCTCAAAATATGAGATCAAGTTGCTCCATCTACTGGGCGAAGCAGTGAAAAAATTGAAAACTTCTTGTACTGTCATGAAATATCTTATAGACAGCGGACAACTTCCAGCGGCATGTTCTCCTGCCAAATTCAATGTGTGATCTGAACAAGGCACAAAAAGCGCAAGAGGATTTAATTCCATCAGCCTCGCTTGGACTCCGGAATAAATACCAGCCATATTTTTGGCATTGTCATAAGATTGACCTCGACAATTTTCCAATTTCAAATCATTTTCATGAAAAAAATTCAAAATTGCATTGAAAATTTCTTCGGCTTTGTGTCCACAATTAGGGATAAATTTAATGAACCGTTCTTTCGGAAACCCTTCTTTTGAAATATACCTAATAATAAATGTAAACTGGTCGACATGAGAAATGTCTGGCGTGGAATCTACACTAATTGCAAAATATCCCGCCTCTCTGATTTCAAAGAGAATTTTGCTCAGCAACTCATTCGACATTATTTCAAGGAATTCGTTGCAAATGGTTTTCGACAAATAAGATATCGTCCCCTTACCCTTGTTTGCATACGTTTCTATATGATTTGCCAAAAATGGGTCAAACTCTGCGATTAGTTGTAAGCTCATTATGTAGTTTCCTGCATGAAGGGATCCGAATTTATCATCTGCTCCCCTAAAGGGTAAACCACGAATACATAAAGATTTCACTGTGGCTACTATATATTTCAGGATCCTCTTCCAATACTCAATCTCTTGTTCACACTGGCGTGCTAAACTCTCATTCATGGGATGTATGTCGTGACGATATCGTAAAAATAACAAGGAAGTCGACCTATGCTCAGCCGATTTTGCATGAATAATCAGCCTATCCTTAGCATTTTTCCAGTCATTAAACCCTTTGGTCAAGCTATTGTTTTTTTCAAACAATGTACATGGAATACAATATACCTTATATGTACTCATGGAATAAATCAACCAGTCTCGGTGCTGGACTTGTCCATTAGGGAGAGTTCGAGAAAATAATGTCTTGGTCATATGTCTATTCTTATCTGGATACTCTCGCTTAGACAAAATAAAATTCGCATCCATGTGCTGCTTGATACCACGTTGAATCAAATATTTCCTACTACATTCAGTGATTACCCATTCTGCAGGATCATCACTCATGCCTTGAACAGTACTCTCGATTAAATCTCTATTGCTCGTCGAATCCCCAACTCCAGATTTATCTTCTCTCGCATTTAATGAAATGATAATATCAATGTTGGGGTCTATTGCGAGACAATTCATTTCTTCTTCATTTCCGTTAATTAGCGATGACAGACGAACATCGCCTGGAACTATTGATAAATAAAAGCCTGAAGTGAAATGTATTGTAACAAACAATAACACGGCTGAAATAAGATAGGGGAGACCAGTGCAAAGTGATATTTCGGGATAAAGATCCAACAAGGTCGGCGAGGATAATTGTCAGTCAAATTTTGTTAGGCCAGACGTTTTCAATTATATTCTCTTCAAAAAAAGCGTTGTTTATCAAAAAAAAAAAAAAGGAATTACGTTTCAGTTAAGGCCCATCCCTAGTCACCCACCTCCTTTTGATACAATGTGACTCATTTAGATGATTATCCGAGCCCAGGCGTCAAAAACGCAAAAAAGGCCAACGCTGCGTGAATTCAAATTCAATACGGAACACATACATCCAAAGAAATGTTCGTTTCGTGCGAAAATAGAGTCTACAGATGGTTTTTACATTTTTCGTAATGTAATGTTTTTCGTAACAATGTAGATGATTTTCAAAGCTATTGTTAGTGGTTAGTGTGGGAAAAAACGGTGCTCAATTCGCTCCGGTCTTCCCTACAATTTTGTATGCAGTTTTCGTTGGTGATATAATTACCAGAGTTATCGACCTCACCGGGTGTGTTGACACTTTCGGAGCATTGAGCCTGGACAAATTCTGTTTTTTTCGAGGAAAAATTAAAAGCATCCAGTGGACGTATTTTAGAGATGAGATTATTTTCCTTTTGCTTCTTCACTTCTGCTTGTTTCCGATACTCACATCCACTCAACCGCTTTCGATTCATGGTAAGACCTATTCAATATTTCAACTCATTTTGTGTCCACCATATTCAATAGTTTTATTCCTGAATAGATTAAAAATATAAGATATGCAAACTAACCTAATACCTAAATGCGGAGTTCTTCAGCAAGCAGCAGAACTGCGAATGCAGGGCGGCGCGCGGAGGTCGCGCGCTGGTGGCTCTTACCGCCGCTGCGGTGTGACAAAACTCACGAGTCAAATCGACACATCGACGGCTGAGCAGAACAACATCGTATCTCAGAATTTGGTTCAACAATATCGTATCTTGGAATTCGTTTCAAAAACATCGTATCTCAGAATTTGCTCCAAAAACATCGTACCTCGAAATTTGTTTTAACATGTATGTCCGCTCGTTTCTTACGAAAGATACGACCTTTTTGGCCCAAATTTCGAGATACGATGTTTTTGGAGCAAATTCTGAGACACGATGTTTTTGAAACAAATTCTCAGATACGATATTGTTGAACCAAATTCTCAGATACGATGTTGTTCTGCTCAGCCGTCGACATAATCCACACCTCTCCTCCCGCCCCTCGCGCCAAGGAAAGAGCGAGAGAAAGAACCTCTCACATCTTTCTATCATTTATACTCTTTGTTCACTGCATTATTTTACCTCTGTATTATTTTGCTGTGTTCTTGCCCAATATTGTTATGGGCAATAATAAAATATCTATCTATCTATCTATCTCTTTGATATATTTCAATCATAAGTATATCTCAATGTTTTATATTTTTTTTCGCGTTCCGTGCCGAATTCTTTTTCCCTCAGTGCGGGTCAGTGCCGCCCCCAGGATCGTGCCGCCCCAAGGCCGGGCCTTGCGGGCCTCTAGTGTTAATCCGCCTCTGGCAACGGCCGTCTGCCATCTTGCCTTAGTGCAGCCACGAGGCTATTTAGAATTTTTGAGATTCGAATTAAGCCAATCTCCGAAGGGTAGGCCGTCACCAGTGTCCCCCTGCAACATATCTAGAGTTCGAGTCGATAATTATGGTAAATTATTCTGTGATCTAGAGTAAGCCGGTTCGATACTCGCCGTACCTGAGTGCGACAGAGATAGATAGTCGGTCACTGTCGCTCTCTCTTCCTCCTGCGGGGAGAGACGTAGCTCGAGGCTTAGCCGAGGGCTGTTATACATTTCGCGTTCGAGCAATCATTTTGTATTTCGGTCATTATTGTTTAAATCATTACTTGCGTTAGGCGCAGAGTTAGGTTAAGTTAGTGTTAGTAAAAATTGTGAATAATAATTTATTCAAGCAGTCTATTAAACGGGAGGTTTCGTCTCTCGGAGGCGAACCAGTCGTCTTCAACGGCTGGTGACGTAATAGGCTGCGATTATCAATATTGTATTGTTGAGATAGGCCGCGAGCCTCCCGAATTTGTTATTCTATTTACTGTTTTGAGTCAAAGACTGTCTTTTCGTTAGTTGTAAGATTGTTGTTAATTATTTGTGAATTTTCCTCGTGGAAGTGATTAGTGTTTCAGCTAATTCACTGTCCCGAGGACCAGATTTGTTAAGTGTCGGTAAACAAGGATTTCGATTGTATCGACACAGATAATAGTTAGATTTTTATGGCTAAGTACTTTATTCATGCCTTTAGGAACCACTTCCTGTGTGTTCCAGTTGTATACTTACCTTTGTAACGATCGTCGATCACAATAGTGCAAAACCTGATCCGTATGAATCTTAATAAAAAACTTAATACAGACTACAAACCTTGGTGTGATTCAATAGGTTATGGACCCAGGTGCGCGGTAGAAAGTATAGTTTTGAAATAAGAAAGACAATTTTCCGGAAAACGAGTGAAGTTTTTTTTGGTTAGCCAGCCGCGTGCAACAAGAGCAAGAAGAAACCCAAAATTGAAAACGAGATCTCAAGAATCATCAAACTAAAGGATGTGGAAAATTGGGGGGTATGGAAATTCCAAGTGGAAACCCTGATGTCAGCAAACGACATGATTACGGTAGCAAACGGTGAGTTCCAAATCCCAGGCACAATCGAAGCAGATGCAGATGCGCAGACAATCACTAGCCATGAAAAGAAAGTGGCTGAGTGGAAGAAACTTGATGGGGCCGCACGGAGAATAATAGTCACTACGGTATGCGAAAAAACTCTAGTACACATAATGAATTGCAAAACTGCAAAAGACATGTGGGAGAAGCTACACGAAGTTTACGAGAACAAAAATGAAACTTCTAAGCACATGCTACAGCAACAGTGGTTTACCGTAGGGAAAGATCTCACAGACGATATGCCGACGCATATAGCAAAAATCAAAGACCTCGCGCATAGATTAACTGCATTAAGTGATAAGATCGAAGATAGCATGATCATGACGAAAATACTAATGACCCTTCCTCCTGCCTATCAGCATTTCGTTACAGCGTGGGAGTCGGCCAGTCAAGACCAAAGGACTCTCACCAATCTCACGTCTAGGCTCACCATAGAAGAAACACGTGTCAACGTACAACAAGGCAACAGTGCTCTTGCAGCTAACAGCACCACATGGCATTCCAAAGATGGAAAACACAAACCTAAAAGAAGGCCAGGTAAATGCTTCGGGTGTGGGGAAACAGGACACTGGAAGTCTCAGTGCAAAAACAAGGGCAAAACAGACAACGAGAAGAAGGACGAAAAGGATAAAAAGGAGAAAGAAGAAACCAAAAAGGCAAGCAATGTCTGGCAGAAAAGAATGGTTCGTTAACTACAGGGATTCACAGATCATGACACAAATAAAGGTAGGGAACGGAGAGACTATTCTGGCCGAAGGACAAGGAGACATACAACTCCAAGCTTTCAACGGGACACATTGGGATAGCTGTGTGTTAAAAGGAGTACTCTACGTACCGAAACTCGAGTATAACCTCTATTCTGTTCCAGCAACAGTTGATCGACGCATGAAAGTAATTTCAGAACAAAACAAATGCATAGTCCTACAGGACGACGTTCAGGTAGCAGTGGGGGAGCGAGACGGGAACCTTTATCAAATGAAATTTAAGGTCGTGACCCCAGAAGAAAACCCTTTGGATAAGGCCTACGTACATCAACGTAAAAAGGAAAGCCTACAGGTTTGGCATGAGAGACTGGCGCATCAAAACATCACATACGTAAAAAGAATCTTGAAGAACTCTGGTATCGAAGCAGAAACCAGAGACGATTTCTCTTGCGAGGCGTGTGCGTTGGGAAAAATGCACAGGCTACCTTTCCCAGTCAGCCAGACGAGAGCAAAAGAAGCTGGGGAACTGATACATGCAGACCTGTGTGGAAGTATGGAAGTCAAGTCGTTGGGTGGTGCCAAATACTTCTTACTCTTTAAGGACGACTATTCACACTACAGGACACTGTACTTCCTGGACAACAAAGCCGACGTCGCACGGTGTTTTGAGGATTTCTTGAAAAAGGCCCAAAACCAGATGGGAAGAGTAATCAAGCGACTAAGGACAGACAACGGGCTGGAGTTCGTCAACGCGAAAATGCAGAGCATTACCCAGGGATATGGAATCGAGCATGCAGAAAGCGTGGTATACACACCAGAGCAGAACGGTGCGGCTGAGCGAGAAAATCGCACTCTCGTGGAGTCAGCTAGAACCATGATACACGCCAAAGGCTTCGACAAATCCTTTTGGGCAGAGGCAGTGAACTCAGCTACTTTCGTCTTGAATCGCACCGGTACAAGCAGTGTGCCGGGGAAGACGCCATATGAGCTTTGGCATAAGAAATAAGCCGGCCACATCGAATTGAAGATATTCGGCACCAAAGCATACGCACACATACCAAAGCAAAAACGAAAAAAGTGGGACGCCAAGTCCAAACCGGGAGTCTTCGTAGGCTACGGAGACACAACCAAAGGATACAGAATCTGGTTTCCAAATAAGAGGGAAGTGGAAATCCTCCGAGACGTTGTGTTCATCAACGAAAAACCGGGGCTATCTGAAAGAAATCAAGAACCTGCCGAAGGACAAAACGAGGTCCTCGTAAGAGTGACTGTCAAGGAGGCATCAGATCAAGAGGAGTCTGAAAACGAGGTTGACGATCTACCAGAAGAATCCGAAGACGAAGAGGACCAAGTGACCGAAAACGAGGACGAGGACCCACCAGAAGAAACAGATGAGGACGACCAATCGAACGAAGACGAGAATCACCGAGAGGTTGAAGTCGCACCCGATGTCGCAGAAGAGCAAGAAGGTCAAAGGCGATATGGTCTAAGAGATCGGAGAACCATCCGGCAACCAGAACATCTCGCAGACTACATAAATGTCGAGGACCTCTTCGTGGCTGAAGGTCGAGAGCCTGCAGCGTACATCGATGCAATCCAAAGCCAGAAAGCAGACCTGTGGAAGGAAGCCATGGATGATGAAATGGATTCATTGATCAAAAATGAAACCTGGACGCTGGAGGAAGCCCCTAGAGGAGCACAAGTTTTACAGAACCGATGGGTATACAAAGTCAAACAAGCGGTGGACGGTTCGGTTAATAGATACAAAGCGAGACTTGTGGTAAAAGGATTCACACAAAGGCCAGGTATGGACTACTTTGAGACCTTTAGCCCAGTTGTGAAATTCACCTCGATAAGAACCATTGTCGCAGTGGCGGTGACCCAAGGGATGAAACTTACACAATTCGACATCAAGACGGCATTCTTGAACGGCGATCTAGATGAGACGATCTATATGACGCAGCCGCAAGGATACGAAGATGGATCAACAAAGGTTTGCAGACTAAACAAAGCACTTTACGGCTTGAAGCAATCTGCCAGATGTTGGAACCAAAAGTTCACCAGGTGCTTAAGAAAATTTAACTTGCAAGCAAGCGACGCAGACCCATGTGTTTTTACGAACAGAGAGGACGGAGACATCTTAATACTCGCAGTATACAGAGATGTTCTGTGGAAAGTGGTCAGTCTAATGGCGGCACAATTATTTTCTTTCGCGAATGACAACGCTGCCGCTCGATCACAGACAAGCGATCTACTGATATTTTATATGTCTGTGACTGATAATAGACGACGTAGCAGTAGCTGTCACGTCGTAGGTTATAATGAACTGTCAATATTGTGTAATTAAATTGTAATATTGTTCATAATACGACGGTATACGATACTATTTCATAAATAAGTAGTACTGAATTGTTAAATTAATTACAGATGTCAATTTCTGTTTATTTATAACATTAGGTTATAAATAACTGTCTTGGTGAAATTTACGCATCTCGGAATAATAAAGTTAATTAGGCAATAGCATACGAAATTGATTCTTTATGAATTCATTTCAGGTGTAGATTTCTGTTTATTTGCTACATTATTCACAACCGTGCATTTCGTCGGTGACTGACTGATTCGCTGCATCTCTTGGACAAGTAGGGTTACGAACATAGGGATGTGAATATCATTCATCGAGCAATATAATATGCAATATTATGTGATTAAATTGTGATCCCCCTAAAAAGTTCTGCTCGTTCGCTCGCTGCGCTCGCTCACTCGATTGGTTGATGATTATCAACATACAAAAGCATTGAAATCAGATACAACTGCCAAGTACCTGTAGAATAATAAAAGTTTGAAATTAAAAAATTTCTTCAAACTAAATATAACGTTGTACTCGTTCGCTCGCTGCGCTCGCTCACTCGATTGGCTTATGATTATTAGTTGAAAAAATAATTCGGATGAAGAAATTGAAGATGACAATATTTATCAAAAAATATTCACAACAAAAAAATAATTAAAAAAAAATTGTAAACAAAAAATTTGGAGTCCGTGGTACGTTGGTGGGCCAATGTTTGAATGGCTATCAGATGACATTGACATGGTTCGCAATTGATATTTCATAATGCTGTTTCTACAAAAGGCCCACCAAGTACCACTACCTCCAAATTTTTTGTTTACAATTTTTTTTTAATTATTTTTTTGTTGTGAATATTTTTTGATAAATATTGTCATCTTCAATTTCTTCATCCGAATTATTTTTTCAACTAATAATCATAAGCCAATCGAGTGAGCGAGCGCAGCGAGCGAACGAGTACAACGTTATATTTAGTTTGAAGAAATTTTTAAATTTCAAACTTTTATTATTCTACAGGTACTTGGCAGTTGTATCTGATTTCAATGCTTTTGTATGTTGATAATCATCAACCAATCGAGTGAGCGAGCGCAGCGAGCGAACGAGCAGAACTTTTTAGGGGGATTTTGTTGGGGTGATTAATGGACTTGGCGAAAGGTTTTTGCACCAGAGGTGCTTTTTGGGGTTGATTTCACTACTTTTTGTACAATTTTGCTTGACCACCTAATAATTGTGCTCGCTCGCTACGCTCGCTCGGTTGTTTTCTACTATTTCATTTTTGTCGAATTTTGCTTGACCACCTAATAATTGTGCTCGCTCGCTACGCTCGCTCGGTTGTTTTCTACTATTTCATTTTTGTCAAATTTTGCTTGACCACCTAATAATTGTGCTCGCTCGCTACGCTCGCTCGGTTGTTTTCTACTATTTCATTTTTGTCAAATTTTGCTTGACCACCTAATAATTGTGCTCGCTCGCTACGCTCGCTCGGTTGTTTTCTACTATTTCATTTTTGTCAAATTTTGCTTGACCACCTAATAATTGTGCTCGCTCGCTCGGTTGTTCTGTAATATTTCATACCGCCCGAAGTCCCTCGGTAAGCAGAAACGTCAACAGCCACGAGTACACGTGTGCTCATAATTTTCCCAAGGTCTCAAATTTGTAGACTGACGCGTAATATACTTTCATTACGTTTACAAATTGTTCCTGATGGGATTGGATATTAAATAAATAATATCGTACACAAAATATAGAGAAATAGATATATTAACGTGACTATTGTATGAGATATATACAAAAAGTGATGCTTATACACTATAGTAGTACACGCCACCTGTCTAATAATAGGAGCTTGGCATGATTTGAATACTATTGCCAACACTCCCTTTAGAATTTAAATTATGTTACTCATTGACTACTTTAAGTCCCATGCCATTTGTGCATACATCATGTTTTGGTGTAAACAAAGGTTGTGTTAGGGAGTCCGCGATCATTCTTTCAGTGCCTATGAATTTGATCGTTACTTCTCCTGTTTCAATCTGTTCGCGTATGAAGTGGTATTTTACGTCGATGTGCTTCGTTCGAGGTTTGTATGCTGATGTGTGAGCTAGGTCAATAGCTCCCCCGTTGTCCATATATATTGTAGTAGGCTCGATGATTGACTTTGGATCGAACTCTTTTGCTAGCTTTCGTAGCCATAAGGCTTCTTGAACAGCTGCTGCAAGAGACATGTACTCGGCTTTGTAGGTTGAAAGAGCTACGGTTGCTTGTTTCTTCGAACTCCATGATGTTGAACCTCCTTGGAGAATGATTTTCTGTCTTCTTCGTTGTTTCCCCAATCGGCATCGCAGTAACCGATTATTGAGTTATTTGCTTCTTTGTTGAATTCGATTCCGGTCTCTTTCGATCTTTGTAGGTATCTTAAGACCCTCTTTGCTGCTTTCCAGTGCGTCTTCGTGGGATTCTTATTATAGCCGCTGAGAGCGCATATAGCGTAAGATATTTCAGGTGTGGTTGCTTGGCTTGCGTATAGCATTGCGCCAATAGCTTCTTGATACGGAAAGTTCTCAGGTTTTTTTATTATCTTCAGTCGAAGTGTTGATTCCAGCTTTTAATTTTTGGTTCGCGTCCATTGGTGTATTGACAACTTTTTTAATTCCTTCGTTATTTTTTGCTTTAGATCTTCCCTGTTTGAGAAAATTAGTTTAGTAAGTTGTCGACATATATGGCTATGATTATGAATTCGTCTATTTTAATCCGATGATAATCGCATTGGTCTCCCTTTGATTCTGTAAGATTTAATTTCTTTCGAGACGGAGCTCAACTTTTTGTTCCATGATCTGTTTCCTTGTTTCAATCCATATTTAGCCTTATGCAGTTTTCATACTTTATCTTCGTTGCCTTCTTTTATGTAGGGTTCTGGCTGGCGTATATAGATTTCTTCTGTTAAATCTCCAGGGATGAAAGCAGTTTCTACATCTAAATGGTAGATGTTTAAGTCTTACTGTGCTCCTAGTGCGAAGAGATATCTTATTGTGCTGTGTCTGACAACTGGTGAGTAAATTTGGTGGTAATCTATCCCAGGTTGTTAGGTAAATCCCCCGGCCACTAGTCTGGCTTTGTATTTATCTGGGCATCCACCTATGTTTTTCTTTATCTTGTACACCCATTTTGTGTCAATTAATCTTTTATTCTGTGGTAGTTCCATTAAAGTCCAAGTTTGATTTTTGTTCAGAGAGTTAATCTCGGAGTCCATTGCTTCTCTCCATTTTTCCTTGTCATTTTCACTTAATGCGTCTTTCCAAGCCTTTGGTTAAGAGTTTGAGGTGACTAGATATGTTACGTAATTTTCAAATTTTCCTCGAACGGCTTGTCTTGATGAACGTGTAGGTGTAGACGTGTCTGAGCCTTTTCTTGTATTCTGTATTGGAAATTCATCTGGGCTTGCGTCTATGTACTTTTCTTCGTCTTCGCTTGAATAATCTGGATCCTCTTCATCCTCTTCATCGTTGGTTGATTCATCTTTTCGATCAACTTCTTCGATAATGTTATCTGTTAATGGAAAAAATAGGTTGTTTGTTATTTTTTCTTTCTTTTTTTCTTGCGGTGATTCTTCTTTCTTGTTTTCGAAAAATATGACATCTGTACTTTTTATAATCTTGATAAATTTTTCTTCCATCAATCTATATCCTTTTGAATTTTCGCAGTATCCTAGGAATGTACATTTTTGAGAGTTTACATACCATTTTCTTCGTTTTTGACCAGGAATGTGTACCATTGCGTGGCACCCAAATACTCTCAAGTGTTAAAGGTCAGGTTTATTCCCAAACCATTTTTCTTCCGGTGTAGATTTTATTATTTTATTATATTTGTTGGTGATCTATTTATTATTAGGTAAACAGCTGTGGCAACTGTTTCGGCCCAAAAAATGGTAGGTAGGTTTGCATCTGCCAACATGCTTCGTGCCTTCTCTACAATTGTTCGATTCATCCTCTCGGCTACTCCGTTTTGTTGGGGAGAGTATGGGATGGTCGTCTGGTGTATGATGCCACTTTTGTGTAAATAATTTTTCAAGTCATTATTTACATATTCCTTTCTGTTATCTATTCGCCTAAGTGATTATATTAAAATAAATTTATAATAATAAATAAATATATACATAAATAAACATAAATTTTTGTTGAACCATTTACTGTAAAAAGCTGAATCTGTTTTATTACCTGCATTTCCATCGATACGTACGTCTTGGAGTAATTTTGTTTTTATCGCTTCACCTGTTATGGGGGTACGCTCTCAAGACCGATTATCATTGGTCGATACTCGTCAGGTAGACCTGCTAATAGGAATGCGCCGATCCATTCTTGGCTGACTGTGAATCCTAGTCCATCGAGTTTTTGAGCTGTTATGAATATTTTATTCACACATATTCTTCTGTAGTACTGCAGTTTTGTAGCTGGGTAGTTATCAAGGTTCTCAGCAAACCAACTCTTTTTGTTAACCCAGAATCTTCAAAAGCAGTCTTCAGATTTTCCCATACATCCTTCGATGTGTTTGCGTTGCGCACGTGAGGGTAATTAACTGGATCAATTGCAAGTACTAGTTTTGCCTTCGCTCGGGCCATGTTTCTAGCGTTCGATGTCGCTGATTCTGTACCGAGTACGCAGTCCCATAGGTCTTCGTGTTCTAGGTATGATTGCATGCCAAATTTCCAGTCATTGTAGTCACTCATGCCTTCTAGTTTCTCTATCGGTGGCAAATTATTTGAACCAGAAGCCATTTCAGAGTTGGTGTCCTTCTTTGGAACACGTGTCGAAAAAATATATATTTTGCTTGTTAACGATTATTCCAGCCTTTTTTACTGTTGCCAATATATATTGCATGCTCTGGGCTCATATTAACCTGATGAGATAAAGAAATAGGTAAATATAAACGTGACTATATTCTGTAAGATATATACAAAGAGTAATGCTTATACACTATAATACTCAACGCCACCTGTCTAGTAATATCGGAGCGCGGCATGATTTAAATGCTATTGCCAACAGTTCCATTACCATAATTCTTTATACCTACAACATCTAACCCTGCGTGCAGCCCTTCTCCTTTCTCATCCGGGCTTGGGACCGGCAATGGCGGAGTTACTTACACGCGGGGTTATATGTTATTACTCAAACATCACCACAGTATTTGAAAATTCGAATATTATTACATATGTCCTTCAATAAGCAATTAGGTTTTGATCAACATTTTTGGAAAGTTATTTTTAAAGGTCAATCATCCTGTATTTTCATTGCATAGCTATCGTAAAACCCAAATATACCACAATCTCCAATGTATTAAAAACTTAAACCCTTATGCTTGGAAAAATGTCCATATTGTAACATGTGCATTATACCTGAGAGGTATATGACGTACATGAGGCTGGAAGAAAAAGAAATACTCGAGACAAAGCAAGGATTATGACGCGATAATCCTAGCTGAGTACAGAAATGGTGGGGAAACGACAATAAATACGGACGAGTGCTAGGCATCACCAGCATTCTACGAGCAGAGCGACTCAGAGTGACTCACACAAATTTGGTATAATGACTGAGATATCGGTTCTCTTCATTAATTTAGCTTCATAATTAAAATCATGATCAAAGCGATCAATTTAATTTAATGATTTAAATACATAACATACAAAATTTAGTTGCATTGAGCAACGGCATTACGCCATTAAACACTTACTTTAGCAAAGCGCTAAATAACTTTATATCGAGCCAAACAAAAATAGAAACAACCATAACTATAATCTGATAGATTACCCGACTAAGACCAATTTAGACTTACACTGATTTTGACTCTTTCATTACAATTATTGTACCATTCTAGTTAAATATAATTTAATACAATTTGTGCCATTGTTTGATTCCTTATCTGTCTCGCATTCGATTCCTAATTCGAAACAGCATAGGGAACAGCTTCGGAAAGTAATTCCATTAGAGCGTACGGCATCGGCTAAAAACCCATGTCCGAGGGCCAAGGATTACCAACCCAAGTCTGGTACACAGTCTCGGTATTCCACCCAGATCTGAGCTAGGATTGTATTAAGCATCAGGCACGGCATAAAAATCCCTGCTCTGATTAGTTATCAAGTACAGGCACGGCTTAAAAACCCTGCTCTGACATAGGGACTCGGACACGGTATTCAACACCCTGTTCCGAGTAACCGCGGCTCTGACTTTCAAAACGTCCGAGTCCGCAAGAGATTAGATAAAGAGATCGAAGGTTTTTTGTCGTCGGCAGAACCGACTATTTTCGCCTAGAGATTGAAGAAGTTCCTAATTAATTTCATCTAAGACTTGTTTTTGCAGACTAGGACAAAGTATTCACTATAACGACGGTCCACCTTAACTTGCCAATTAAGGTGATACTCCGTAAAAGGTTACAATATGTATATGACAATTGTTCCGTCATATTTGTTAGTGCAGTTAGCTCCTCTGCAAAAAGAACATGTATGCATCCTTTGCATTTTTTATCCATTTCTGCTTCCTAATTTTATAATCATCGACATGTTGCCAAGCAAAAGTTCCATCTCGTAGCATGCAAGTGTAATGTCCTTTTTCAATATTCTGACCATGATGGAATACAGCGCTATTGACTTTATATTTTTTCGCGCAAAAGACGGGTTTATCGGTAGGAACTGCTTTGATACCGTAATCCGTTATCTTCGTAATATGCCCATCCTGTACGGAAGTCAATCTGAGCTGTAAAATAAGACAGCTGCTTGCCGATGATACATCGGTTTTGATGAGTATATTTTTTGACCCACAATTTTGACAGGACGAATCTTCGACGTTCTTCCAACACGAAAAATTGTGATTGATAATCTCTGTTAGACTGTGAGTCTTTTTCTTGCCTGGGGCCAAAGCAAGTAACAGAATGTAACCAGCTTCGATTGTCTTGCTCGTGAAACCACAATCCTTGCATCGCCTTGTAGAGGTTAGCTCGTGTTTTACTATATTTCTCAAGTCATCGTATTTCCAAATGAGACTGGTTAAAAATTCGGGCGCATCCTGCTGAACGTTTAAAGTGAACTCTTCACCGGCAAGTCTCCTCGCATGAAAAACATCACCTGGTGATTGTAAATTGACATAATTATCGATCAAGATTTTCATGACGTCGTCATTTTGTTGATTCAGCCAACAGTTTCTAATAGGTCTACTGTGAAAAAGACACTGTATCGTAGCGTTAGCATAACAAGAAACACCATCTGTATTCTGAAAACCTTTCACTTGCCACGTCTCGCTGGATGGTTTTTCCTCGATTGGTTCCTGGCATGTAGATAAATTTATTGGTAAAGACCATTTGCGGTCTTTAATTTTTCTCGCCCTTTTTTTTGAAACGGTCATCGCCATAAGGTCCGGTCGATATTGCTTTCTCAACCTATTGTACTCCAAAATAGCGGAATCATCTGCTAATACTGCATGCGGATCGTAATTGATCAAGTGGAGTCCTTCTAAGGAAGTTACCCGCGAGAGGGCAACGTACACTTGTCCACTAGAAAATATAGAATTACCCGCATCGATCACGGCATTCTTCAAACTAAGACCTTGGCTTTTATGGATTGTAATTCCGTAACTGAGACAAATTGGAAACTGTCTTCGAATAACGAAAGCCCCTTCCATTGCCTCAAACTTTACGTCTACGCGCTCTATAACGTGTTCGACACCTGTCGCTAAGACAACTCGTATTGCTTCAACATCCTTCGTATCAATAGCTCGTGATACCGAAGTGATTTTACCAATCGTACCATTTACAAGACCTAAAGTAACATCAATATTTCGTCTGATCATTACTTTTGCACCAATTTTTATGGTAATTAATTTGGCAAGGCCCGCAGTTCGAGAACAATCTTCGTCTGCCATATCCAAAATTTTATGCACTTTCTTTTTGACATATGGGGGGCAGTCAACTGTATCGTGGGCTATCAGTTCTATTTCTTCGCTTCGTATCTCGGCCAACATAGCTTCATTGAGAACATCACACATCCGACACGTGGGAAGCAGACAAACTGCGTCGTTCGGTAAGTTATTTATTAGGGGTGTGCGGGTAGACCTTTTTCTCGGGTCGGGTCGAGTCGAGCAATTTTTATTTGTGTCGGGTCGAGTACCCGAAAGTTTCGGGTACTCGAATCCACCCGAATACTCGAACATTTTCGGGTACTCGAACGTTTTCGGGTACTCGAATCGACTCGAATACTCGAACATTTTCGGGTACTCGAACGTTTTCGGGTACTCGACCGTTTTCGGGTACTCGAACGTTTTCGGGTACTCGAACGTTTTCGGGTACTCGACCGTTTTCGGGTACTCGAACGTTTTCGGGTACTCGAATGTTCCGGGGTACACGAATTTTTTCGGGTAGAGTCATGTGGGGTAACCGTACGCAGCGGGTAAGTGTACGCAGTACTGTGTATAAGTGTACTGTGTATAAGCTTACTGCGTACACTTACCCGCTGCGTACGGTTACCCCACATGACTCTACTCACATGTTTCGGAGTACTCGCATATTTACCGGCACTTAGCTCGGATACCCGTCGGGTTTTAGAAAAATGTCTCCATGCATCCATGTCGTTAGGAAATTCAAATGTAGTCGGGTATTGATGTCATTTTAAACCTAGTAATTCAATTAATTTACTAATCTACACGGAAAGAAAAATATAGCACTGGTTACCAAGCCGGATAGTACTCAGTGCTATCTGAAATAAAGAAAAATTTCAGCTTATACTCAGTACTATCTGGATAGTACTGGCTACTATCCAGATGCTACTCAGTACTATCTTAGATGTCACTCAGTAACATCTGAGATTATACAGCGTCAGATGGCACTGAGTACCATCCAGATAGCAACCAGTTACATGCCACATAGTATACGTTTCTATATGACGATGTTACAGTGTCGTATCTAGCGATATAGTGTGCTGGCATCCTAGAATGTCGCTCATTGACATGTATTTCATGTGAGTGAATACTACCTATTCTAGCAGTAGGTTATATCTCAGATGTTACCGAGTGCTATGTTAGGTAGTATTCACTCATATGAAATACATGTCAATGAGCGACATTCTAGGATACCAGCACACTATATATCGCTAGATACGACACTGTAACATCGTCATATAGAAACGTATACTATCTGGCATGTAACTGGTTGCTATCTGGATGGTACTCAGTGCCATCTGACGCTGTATAATCTCAGATGTTACTGAGTGACATCTAAGATAGTACTGAGTAGCATCTGGATAGTAGCCAGTACTATCCAGATAGTACTGAGTATAAGCTGAAATTTTTCTTCATTTCAGATAGCACTGAGTACTATCCGGCTTGGTAACCAGTGCTATATTTTTCTTTTCGTGTAGGCAGTATGGTTAGTAGTTAACAATAAGGACCAAGATGCGGGATGTATTTAAAAAATGTACCAATCTGTTCATAAATTTAATGAATTATATGGCTAGTTTTGACTACCCTCACGGAAAAAACCCCGAGATTTACCCCCAAATTTACCCCCAAATTCAACCTCAAAATTACACCCAACCGGGATGGGGTAAATTCGTACCCCTTGATCGAGGGTTCACCTCCAAGTTCAGGGTTAACCCCCGTTTTCAGGGTTCACCTCCAAGTTCAGGGTTAACCCCCGCATATAGGCTTTATACCTTCGAATAATAAATTAATAATAAATTTGCGTAAAAGCGAGCCGCTTTGGAGTAATCAAGCCTCAGTCGCTGGACTGTTTAAAATAATAATGTTATTCATTTATAAATGCAGCAAAATTGACTTATATCACTCAAATAATCAATATTATCGACTTAAAAACAATAATCTGTAAATTTTTAACTAAATGTTGATTTAACAATATTATTAATCAACAATAAATAATAATAAATGATCAATTTTATCGAACATCAATAAAAAAAAAACAGGTTTCCCTTTTTCAGATAATGAATGTACTAATATTCCTATCAAACCCTCGATCGCTGATGGTTAACCTTCAACTCATGGGGGTTACCCTCGATCGCTGAAGGTTAACCTTCAACTCATGGGGGTTTACCCTCGATCGCTGAAGGTTAACCTTCAACTCTTGGGGGTAACCCTCGATCGCTGAAGGTTAACCTTCAACTCTTGGGGGTAACCCTCGATCGCTGATGATTAACCTTCAACTCACGGGGGTTACCCTCGATCGTTGAGGGTTTACCTCAAAGTTGAAGGGGTAAAATCCTCAAATTACGGGGTTCACCCTCAAACTTCAGTGTTTACCTTGAAATTTGACAGTAAACACCCAACTTTCAGGGTACACCCCCAATTTTTCGGGTTTTTTTTTCCGTGAGGGTAGTAGTTAGTACAACGTAAGTAATAAGATTTAAAATTATATCAAATGATTATTAGAAATTCAAACTTAAAGGATTATATTTTGAGGTTAGCGTGAAGGAAACAGAGCTCTTCAACATGTTCGGTGAGTAGTCTGGAGCGGCTATGCGTAACAATGTTACCCGCTGTCGAAAAACTTGATTCACTGCTGACTTGAGTAGCAGGAATCGAGATATAAATTGCCGCAATTTTTGCGATCCCCGTATACCGATGTCGGTTTGTTTCCCACCATGAACCAGGTTTTGTGTTTGGTGGAGCTACCCGGTCACAAAAGTACCGCCGTACTTCCATAGTTGGCGTACTTTCGGCGCTTGCGTCATCTTCTTCGTCAATTGCCGAAAGAAATTTCATCAATTTTGATGGTGGTTGGTCTGAAATATAGTTTTATAATATAATAGGTTTTCAGCGTGTATGGTGCGATGCCAAATTTGAATTGACTTTTTAGTTAAATAGTTGAGAATCTATGTATAATCTATGTATTAATTTTTAATTTTTTAACCTTCTAATGACTTGGATACGGTGTCGCGTCTTGCGTCATTGGCAGATACATCCTCCTCGGCTTTTTGTATTTCTTTTATTTTGTTGACAAGGTACTCTTCCGCGTTGATTTTTTCTTCAAAAGTCAGTAGACGATTTTTATATCGCGGATCCATAGTCATCGCCAAGATCAGGGTTTCATTTTTGCAAACGCTATTGAAGCGTTCATTTACGGCGGTCAACAGCTTCTTGCCAAGGCTGATACCCTTTTGGTCAGTATTCTCCTTGATAAAATCCTCTGTAGCGTTTATCAAACCCTTGACAATTGGTATGTACGACGGTAGCGTTGGGTACTTTTCGCCGGACATAAGAACAGTAGCTTCTTTGAAGGCTCCAAGGGCATTCGCGTAAGATTGTATCATATCCCATTCTATGTTTGTTAAATTATAGGGCATTTTCGGTAACGATAGAACTGCCCCAAGGGCCGTTCGCAACTCCAGTAAGCGCTGAAACATTGCGAACTCTGAGTTCCATCTTGTTTCGACATCTTGTATAAGTCTCAGTGGCGTGGCGTCAGGATTCAACGACGTTTGCATTTCATCCAACTTAGCATGGGCCGTCGAACTTCTCGCGAAAAAACCAACGAGCGATCTGCATTTTTTTCGCGTACGATCGAAGCCCGCAGTGTCGTTTAGAGCGTCTTTGATAGCTAATTGTAACGTATGAGCGAAACAGGGGATTCTTTCCCATGTGTCGTTTATACTCACAGCTTTAACGATATTTGGGGCATTATCTGTAACCACAAAAATAGGACGAGCCTCGGCGACCAAGTTCCACTCTAAAAGTGCGTCTTCGATGCAACCGTGAAGGTTTTCAGCGATGTGACTTTCCGGAAAATAGCGCATGTTGAGCAAGAAGTAGCGATGTTCAAAATCGAATGTCGTGTAATGAGCGGTAAGTGTCATGTAGCTTTCCACACTGCGAGATGTCCAACCATCAGTTGTGACAGCGATGGAAGCAATACCTGATCAAAAATATAAATAGAAATCAATTATTCTCAAGTTGTTTCCCGTTATAGGAATGAATGATACAACTGAAAGAATTTTCAACTTACAAGAGCAGTTGTAAAAGTAATTGATTATTCAGAAAGGTAAAATTCAGTTCGCAAATACAACTAAAAAAATCTGAATTCTATATCAATTTACAATGTCTGTATTAGGGCCCATCCGTAGTCGCCCACCTCCTTTTGATACAATGTGACTCATTTAGATTATTATCCGAGCCAAGGCGTCAAAAACGCAAAAAGGCCAACGCTGCGCGAATTCGAATTCAGTACCGAACAAAAAATGTGTCACATTGTATCAAAAGAAGGTGGGCGAGTAGAGGTAGGCCTCAATAGTTTATACAGATAAAATTGTTTCTACATTTATATGAGACACAAACGCTTCAAGAAACAACGATAGAAATTGTGTATGGGATATCTGATCATACCGTTAGCCATATCGCATTTAATTATATTGGCGATCCGTGCGCGTTCTTCCATAAGGTAAAGGACCCAGTACCGGAACGAGACCCAATATCGGAACGATTTGACACTAAATAATTTATATTTAATCTCGTACGCGATGGAATTTTTCGAATCTTTATTCATTTGATACCTTAATCTTTCATTTATATAACATACATAAATGTGAGTTGAAAGTATATTCAAAGTATGAAATAAAAATTCTTAAATATAGCGGGAATCTTAAATGTACGACTTATCCAAGTTCCTTAATGGTTTTGTTAAGAAATCTGTCGATGATCTTAAGCTTGTAGAAAGTGCATAAAGAACTTTTTGGTTATTTTTTTTTTTTATGTGTTTATAGAAGTATTTTGAAATCAGAATAATTTATTTATAATATTAGTAAAATTCCTTTTTTATTTAAATTCTACCGTTCCGTTATTGGTCCCCTACAAATGAGCCGTACCCAGTGTCGGAACAGCCAGCCATGTCGCTTTTATCGCATGACACATGCGCTGCATTTTATTTACTGTACAGATCGAGTGAGGCCAAAAAATTATTTTGTGATTTAAAGCCCATCTCTAGTCGCCCACCTCCTTTTGATACACTGTGATGCATTTCGATTATTATCCGAGCCCAGGCGTCAAAAACGCAGAAAAGGCCAGCGCTGCGCGAATTTAAATTCACTACCGAACACATACGTCCAAACAAATGTTCGTTTCGTGTAAAAATAGAGTCTACAGATGGTTTTGACATTTTTCGTAATGTAATGTTTTTCGTAATAATGTGAAAACCATCTCTAGTCTCTATTTTCGCATGAAACGAACATTTTTTTGGACGTATGTGTTCGGAATTGAATTTGAATTCGCGCAGCGTTGACCTTTTCTGCGTTTTTGACGCCTGGGCTCGGATAATAATCGAAATGTATCACATTGTATCAAAAGGAGTTGGGTGACTAGGGATGGGGGCCTCAATATTTAATGCAGTAAGTACGTTTGTTATAAAAAATACATAAAATATACATAAACTTTACTTTAGATAATAAAAATTAATCTCTGTGTCAAATGTTTTACTCGAAGCCGGAGAAGTAAAACAGTTAGAGCAAGAACAAAAAAAAAGGGGAAAGAAAACTCAAAAAATTAGTAAAAAAAGAGAAAGAGACAAAAGTTCAAAATACAAAAAAAAAAAAAAAGATATAGATTACTTGGTTATTTTTAAATAATTTTTATTTTAAATAATTATTTATATGCTGGATTATTGTTTTAAGGTCTGAGTTTGAATAAAAATCTTAATTTATTATAAAAGAATAATAAAACCCTTTTATAATAGAATTTTTCGATGTTAAATGCTTCTATCACCAATTATTATTGTCTTAACTCATTTATTATTAATTATTTCTTCTAATTAACTGCTATTAATCAATCACTTTTACGGTAAGCATAATCCTTTCATTAAAATCAATTCATTTTATTTACCGTTCCGGTACTGGGTTAACTATGTTCCGCTACTGGGTCTGGGCTTTTTAGGTGTTCCGGTACTGGGTCTTTTAGACTCATTCGAAAAAAATATTTTTAATATATTAAATTTCAGTGAAACTAATCAATATAATTACGCCTGAATAGCTAAATGTCTATTTCATCCCATGGATTAGATTTTTTTTTTCATCAGCTACTTAAGTATTTTTAAAACAAGAAAAATCAGTCATATACCCTTCGTCGTTCCGGTACTGGGTCTTTTACCTTATACATTTTCGGGATTATGGTGCGTGAAAATGTTGTTCTGCTCGGTAGCTGGTACCGCGGCTCAAGAACTTTCATCAACTTCTTGAAGCCGTCGTCATCAACCACGCTGTAGGGTTGCAGATCACACGCTATCATATGAGCGATAGCCTTTGTGATGCTCCTCGATCGTGCGGAATCCGGTTCGAGAGACTTCTGCAGTGCGAACGCTTTCGCGAGGCGCGACTCGCCCTTTTCGTTTTTTACTTCTCTCGCCCCTTGCTTCGCCAGCAGTGCTTTAGCTGCTTCAGGATGCCTCTGCAAATGACGGCTCATTGCAGAAGTATTTCCGGACTTCCTTTGCAACTTTGCTTTGCAATAGTTACATTGTGCGTCTGTAATCAATGTATTTTAGCTGAAACGCTCGAATGGATCAACGTAAAGAAATAACTTTTTCATATATATAGTGTTTGTCAGAAGAGACAATGAAATATTCGAATGCCATGGTACAAAATATGCACAGTTTACGAACAACTAACAGTCGGATTGCGAGAAAAGAGAATAAGCACGTTATATCCGGGAAATATAAACATGATTCCCATGCTCAGCTGTTCACTTCAGTAAGATATTTTCATTTTTCAGTAACTAGAACTATAGTTCCTCTCTTTGAGGCAAAATGTGTTGAAGAATGATTATTTATTATTATTTATATTCAATATTCATTTTCAGATTCAAATGCTAATTTATCATCAAATTAATCTTTAATTATTACTGATAAATGATTATTATAATATCTGTTTCATCAAGTAGGTAAATCCTGCATGTTGGAACTCATTTACTCTTTTATTTCATTTTCTACGGTCATGTCTCATTGCTACTGTATGAGTAATCTTTAAATTGAATTGATTGAATTAAAATGATTAAATGAGTCGATGTCTACTTACGTTTACTATCAATTGCAACAAAAAAATCCCATACGGTACTTCTTTTCTTTGATTGTGTGAACACTTGTGTTGAATCATCTGCACCGCTATCACATTCGGTGCAATCACTATCACTACGACCAGGGACACTATTACTATCGGATGCCGACATCGCGAATAATAAAGACAAAAATCGTTCAGAATGTTCTATTCGTCTTTCGAAGAACGGAATCGGTAGCAGTGAAAGAAGTATCGCAAGCGCCGCACTCAACACACTCGGACGCTTCAACGTTCCCGCATGCTAAGCGACGCACCGACATGACAGCAATGCTGAACGTGTTCGAACGCGCCCGTGATTGGAAGAGAGACTATGCATTCCCGAAGTTAGAAAGAACTGAGAGCCCTATCTCACTTAAATTTTTGTAAAAATAATTTTGTATTTTTCAAATATATTCCGCACTTTGGTTCTTATTGTTAGCTATACCAACCGTACTACCTATAATAGTATAGGACCTGAAAATTGAAATTGAAAGTCGAAGGCAATACTCAACTAAATTTGAATTAGGCAACGACATGGATGCATAGAGATGAGAGACATTCTTCTAAAACTTGACGGTTACCCGAGCTGAGTGCCGGTAAACATATTACATTCAAGTACCCGAAACCATTCGAGTACCCGAAAACGGTCGAGTACCCGAAAATGTTCGAGTACCCGAAACCGTTCGAGTACCCGAACCATTCGAGTACGCGAAACCATTCGAGTACGTGAAACCATTCGAGTACCCGAAAACGGTCGGGTACCCGGAATTGTTCGAGTATTCGGGTCGATTCGAGTACCCGAAAACATTCGAGTACCCGAAGGTATTCGGGTACCCGATATAATCGGGTAACGAAAGAATCTCGACTCGACGAGTACTCGACCCGACCCGAGCACCGAGTACCCGAGTAAATCGGGTACCCGCACACCCCTATTATTTATGTATTCACATAGTTCACGTACCCTTTCACTGAAGGTTGAAGTTGTGAAGTTTGTGAAACGGATTATCCTCGATGCTAGGATTTCTGTGTCTGAATCGATAACAATTCCTAGACGTATTCTTGATAGTATCTCGCGATAGGACTCATCGTTTTTTTGCCGCATGTTAATCGTTAATTCATCGTAACTGAATAACTTACTCCACAGATTAACACTTCCCATTGCACCCAGAAGTTTATTCAAAACTGCACTTGATAGCTGAGTGAACGCAGGTTCTTCTCGAACGGGTGGGAGTTGCAACAAGTCGCCGAACAGGAGAATATGTTTTTTACCGAACCAACCGTCATCGCAATCGGTGGTATCAAATATTTCACTCAATCGGAGATGTATGTACATGAGTGTTACATTAGAAATCATTGAGACCTCGTCAATGATAATGAGCGCGACATTTCTAAGCTGTTCTCTAATGACTTTCAAAGCTGCATCAGAGAGTTGCTTATATTTAGGAGTGCCCCCGTGCTCGACAGGCAGTTGAAACAGCCTATGAATAGTCAAACCGTTGACATTGAATGCTGCTATTCCAGTCGGTGCTGTTACGGCGGTATCTTTACCAGCATGTTGCTTGATCCACCATACGAGCGCTGCGATAAGATGACTCTTACCAGTTCCACCCTCTCCACTGACGTAATGTCGTAGAATTCTATCGTTCGAACTCACGGCAGCCGTGGTTGTATCAAATACCCGTTTTTGATCAGGATTCAAATCCGCAATCATTTGCGAACCGTTCACCGTGTCGACCTTCTGGACGCGTGCGTGAAATTCTTTCATCGCACCTTCTGCTTCGATTGGCGCACAACCTAAAGGTACCGCATCCGAAGTGTCGCTTTGTTGGGATTGAGCTCCTTCTGTCATACGTTTTTCGATTACCTCCTTGATATGCTCAAAACCTTTCTGTATTTCCGCAATGCGTTCGTGATACTGTAACGCATCTTCGAGCTCCGTTTGGACTGATTGGAATGCTTCTGCGTACGTATCACATCCATTCCGCAGCTCATTTGTATCTCTCCAAGGTTTGAAGAGTAACAGTAGCGCAAAGTAATATCGTTCGGGCTGATTATTCACATTATTTTTGTAATGATTAATTAAACAACCACGTTTCCTTCTTTTCAGGTACAATGATTTCCCAATCTTGTAATATTCAACATCTTTTGCTTTAGGTTCCACTTTGGTAACTTCGTACCACTTTACGAAGTCGTACAGATTGGTTGATTCCAATTCCTTTGGTCGAGCTGGATAATGCGTATCAACTACTGAATCGCAGAAGATATCAGTAGAATCCGCATCGAGGGCTTCAATTTCTTGACGAGTTTTTACTTTTCTGTTTCTTATTATATTAACATCTATCCATTTAATAGTTGTTTGTGGATCCGTGCCGTGCAACGGAATTCCTAATAGCGTATCAGCGGCCTCGAGCGCTCCACATTCTCTATGACTTAACGTACGTTGAACGAAACTCCACAGACGACTGTAGAGCGATTTTGCCGAACTGATCAGTGTTGCCATGTCTTCGTTCATGTTGCTTTTCTCACATTTTGACAGGTACTTAGTGATATAACACATGAGTATAGCGCTGAGCTCGCCAATGAACTGTATGTCCATGTTGCCTTCCCAAGCATAAAGAATTGCTGGGTTGTAGTCATTGATATCCACCTCATTCTGATTTCGAGGGAGATCATACAGCCTACTTCTAGACTTGAGCTTCCGCCTGCCAGCTATTGAAACAGCCACGTCCCTGATAACAATGTTATCCGTCGCGGGACGAGGAAACCCGAATCGACATGCCCTGGACAAACCACCATCTTTTTTTCGCTTACTTCGCAAGCAATAGGAATTGTGTTTGTGCCGTTGATGCGTATTCACGCGACGATACAAGTCAGGTGAAGCATGTTTCGGTGGCATTCTGCAAGTTACATATTTCAGAATAAAACTCGCTATTTCTTCGTTCGAAGATTTCCCAATAACCGGAGCATCTTTGATCCAGATTAATAGGTGGAAATGCTGCATTCCCCTGCCTTGGTATTCGCGCCTCCAAAAATAATGGGTCACCTCTCCGATAGGGTTATCGGGAGAGCATGTTATGAAATCGAGCATAGCGCGAAACTTGTTTTCAATGAATCGAGATGCAGCCACTGGATCCGCCGCGATCAATTGACTCGGAGACATCTTAGCGGCAGCAGGGCCACCTACTTCGCGAAGGTATTCCGTCATGTCCGACCATAACCATTCGCTTGGACTTAGGGTGAGAAACCATGTTGCCGGACCGTAATGATGTGTCATACAAGATACATCATTTCTGGGCCGACTCCAGTATTGCGCCGTGTTGCGCAGCCTCGAAAATATTGCATTCAAATTCCCTTCCAATTCTTCCCTGGAAAGTTTTTCTAGATAACTCGCTGCGGTAAATCGTTCGCTTGGATTGGTGATATTAAGTTTGTAATATATCCCACTATTCAACTGCCGAATATTGGCGTCATTCAATAGATAGAACAAGTATTGCTGATCCAGCCGGTATTGCGAATGCTTTGACATGAGTCTCGATTTAATAAATTCGGCTTGCGTCAGACGCGTTGATCTATCCTCGTGCTGTCCATTGCAACCATACGGATACAAATGCGGGAAACATAGCAAATCCAGACTTTTATGACGATTATCCAATGGCACGTCTTGGATTTTCAACATTTGATAAAGATCTGTAATAGTTTCATTGGGCCTCTTCTCATACATGGGATGTATAGTAAATTGTTCGTAAATTTCATCCGATTGAGACACTTGAGTCAATAAGGCACCATTTTTTGCGTCAACTGTATTATTCTGATGTTCACGCTTTTCATCGTCATTATTTCCGATTTCACTTGCGGAATCTATTCTATCAAGACTTCCGCGTTTCTTCGATTTGTCATTCTCATCGTTATCTTCATCCACTAATTGGAATTCAAGGTCTTCTATATCAGCTAGCAAGGCGTCAGCCGTTGCTGGCATCTGAATTTCAGAATATTGAGGATTGTTTGCCCTGAGCCATATTAATGCGTCCCATACTTTATTTATGTCTACCAATTGTTCCCACACTAACTTAGATTTTGTTGGTATTCCGCGAACTAATATGTATAGCTCGTGATCGAGATTAATTGGATCTGCAGGGGGACAGATTTTCTTCAAAGTTTCCTCCGTAGGTAGGGGCAAATGAAATGTCCTGCCTTTTACTTTTTGTACCATCTCTCTGTGCGGTAGTTTTTTGTTGGCTACGGTATTCATTCTTTGAACGGTTTGGAATGCTTTAGCTCTTTGTATCAATATTCGTTCATAATCATTCAACGATTGTATAATTTCCGGTACTGATTCAGTAATAAGTTTATTCATTATGCACTTAGGTGGCATGGTATTTTGTCTAAGTTTAGGAAGGCAATAGTTGCAAACATATTCGCAATCATCATCTTTACATTCCACATGTTCCATCAAATCTGTCCAAATTTTGGTTGTTATGGGTTTTCTGAATTTGTCCACGCTTGTGACTTCTCTTTTGAAACAAAGTTTTTCACAGGATACGCAGACTAAACGGGGAATGTCTATAGAACGTTTTGTCAAAGCATTGAATGCATTTTTATACTTCCGTCTGATTTCTTCTTCAACCAAATCAATATCATTCGTGATATTATTAGCGACGCTATTAGCATTTAGCTGCGCACGTTGGGAAATTTCATTCAGTTTCTCGAGATCACCGTCGTTTAGTGCCTTGTCGATGACGGAAATTTTCGCGTAACCATTCATCAATTTGTATACTAGCCTCTGCGTATACCGAACTGATGGAAAATGTGCGGATAACATTTGTACAGGCAAGAAAATTGATTTGCAGGTGGCATCATCCATATAACAAAGTTGCGAATGGCCTAGCTTACTATTCACGTGTCTAGCTGTACACTCCAACTTGTCTAGAAACTTATGTATATTTTTCAACGTGCACGTGGATATAATCCGAAGAAAGTCTACGTATTTCGCGAGTAATGTAACATCTTTCGTTTTACACATTTTGTTGCAAGGCCAACTCTTGCATTTGCTCTTTACACTTTTATTTTGTTTTTTTTTAAACAATGGCAGAATGTTGGCAGCTTGCCCTGTTGTATTAATCGCAATTGGTTCATGAAACTGAACAAGCTCATACCCAGCTTCCGCGTAAAACGATTCAGCTGAGGCGATGTGCCTTGATGAACCACAAAGAACGCTTAGTTTATCTTCGATTTTATTACTGGAGCATTTGTCAACCTTAGTTAAATATATGTCTGCTCTTTTATTTACAACTTGTAAAGTTTTCTTAATCGATTTTATTTTCAAATCTCTATCACGAATGCACCATTTAATGATCGATTCGGCATTAATTCTTCTATCACTTTCGTTTAGCTCGTCAATCTTTGGCGTAATCTTTGCTATATATTTTTCCTTGGACTGTATTAATGCTATGGTATTCGCATTTCGAATACGATGATATTTAGCAACAATTTTCGTAGCGGTACTCTTCTTGAGCTTTGCTGAACGATGTAAAGGATAGATAGTACGCTTAATTCGCTCCTTCTCAGCATTCGATCTATAATATGCGAGCGCTATAATTCGCTGTTTCTCGGGGTTCAAATTATAACGTTCGCGATTCTTAATTTTCCGCGCTTCAGCATTCAAATGATTACGATTGCGCTTTTCCTCTCGCCGTTTTTCAACGTTCGAATGATAGAGTTCGCGAGCTCGACCTCGCAGCCTCTCAGCATTAGAAAGGTAGTTCTGATGGTTTATAATACTCCGTTTCGTAGCGACACTACAGTGCTCCGACTTTCCGGCACTAGAATTATTATACATATATTTGTCTCTGTTTTTAATACCACGTTTTATCATTGCATCCACCATAGATGTTTTTGTCATATCTTGGTGTAGTACCTGTCCGCGATTAATGACACCAAATCTAACATGGTGCATAGATTCTGGATCTATATTTGGCATTATAAGTTGTTGTTTTTCATTAAACTCTCGATCACATTTAGTTGTTGCATCCGCCTGAATGTGCTCGCTGCACATTAGCGGTTTCGGGTGAGTTGCAACATTTGTTTCTGATTCTAATTTCGGATGCAAATCGGTGTGCGCAATAAGTTCAGCTCGTTGTTTTTTAACAACCCCAACGGGGCATGAGTTCTCTTGTTCCATTTGCTGCGAGTTTAGAGTTTGAACGTTTTCCGACAATACTTTACGTTTACGAGTAAGAGTATCCCTTTTTCTAACTGTGCGCTGCGTTTTACGAGCGTGAGGAAATTCTTCGATGATATTGTTTTCGAACAATTTCAATAAGTGTGCACGCATAGGAGAAACGTCGTATGTTATTTTATCCGGACTGTTACCATTAACGAGCGAGATTGCAAATGCGATAGCAAACACCCCACAATCCGAGCCGTTGGGTTGGTCTTGAACCGTTGGGAACTTTATGCGTTTACTGTCAAACTGATAGAAAGGAAATAGTTTCCTCAAATATGTCTCGTGCGTTCGATGTAGCCTTTTGGAATTGAATGAATCATATATGAATATCGATTTGGTATCATAATATGCGCATACCCAGTGCAGTTCACTGCTGTGTAGTATTTGGATATGCTTGTGAGTGGGAGAAACTGGCGCGATGGTACTTGGCATTTGTACCCGCCAGGTTTCACGTGGTGAATATTCTGTACAGCTTCTTAAGAGGTACGCAAATTGAGTCATATGAAGATCGGTCAACCACGCGCCTGATGTAATTATACGTTTAAATTTTTCGTCAAAAGTTGGAGGGGCATTACGCCGTTCTCGCCTCCGTGATTCCCTATCATTCACAGCAATTGATAAACTTGCGGTTACCTTGCGACCTTGCATTCCAGGTGAACTCTCAGGCGCAAGATTATCTAGCCGACTATTCTGTGCACCCACTTTTTGCGCGTGAGCTGTATCTGGGCGTGTAATTTCTGAGGTAATTCTTGAATGTTTATGAAACAATTCACGATTTTTTACATCTGTTCCGGGTGCACCAATAACTCTTTTTGGTTGTTGAACCATTGCAGCCAGTGATCTCACTACAGTGTGTTGCGAGTGTTTTTGTTCGATGCTATCGCAAGGCGATTCGTGGTTATTAACAGCAATATTTTGTTTTGTATCAGATACTTGCATTCTAGTAATGCATGGAAAGTCTTGTATCTCGTTATTTTTAAATATCTGTAAAAGATGTTTCCGCATTAGCTTAACATCGTAGATAATTTCGTCCGGCTGTTGCCCGTTTATCAGTGAAATTGCAAATGCGATTGCAAATACTCCACAGTCGGATGAGTTGGGCTGACGCTGAACTCTTGGAAACTGTACTGTATTTTTGTCCACTTTGTAAAATGGAAATAAACGTTTCAAATATATTTCATGTTCTTCGCGAAGTACTTTCGAATTGAACGATTCGTATATGTAGATCGACTTCGTGTCAAAATAGGCGCACACCCAGTGCTCATCGCCTTTTTTCTCACAAGCGCTATACTCGCCGCCGTTTTTCTCACCACCGCTATGCAATATTTGAATATCTTTGACGGTCGGTGACACAGGTACGATTGTATCTGGCAAATATCTTTTCCACGACTCTTGAAGTGCGTAGTTTGAGGTACGGTTGACAAGTTGGGCAAAGTGATACATATGCTCATCCCCTAACCAATCACCAGATTCGATAATCTTCACAAATTTATCTGGTAAAGGGCTTGTATTTAGCTTCTCCATATTTGGCATAAAGTTGCCGATTTGTTTCAGGCGCAAAGCTGCCGATCTATTTCAGGCGCAAAGCTGCCCGTCTGTTTCAGGCGCAAAGCTGCCCGTCTGTTTCAGGCGCAAAGCTGCCGATCTGTATTTAGCGCAAAGCTGCTTTTTTTGGGTTGGAGGAAGCTGATTTGGTTTGTTACTATTATCTAACCTAAATAACCTAACCTGCCTACTTACCTGAATGATAATTAAACCGTCCAACCTAATAAATATTTCCCTCAGCTTGACACGCCAATTCATACGCTTCTTCTTCTTCTTTTTTTTCTTCTTCTTCTTCTTCTATCTCCTGAGGCCTAACTCAACCAGTCAATGATTTTAGAGATGGGGCCGAATTATGTCAAGCAGTCGGAATATTCTGTACCAGCATTACAGCAGAACATTAACAGTTTCTAGATTTCATCTCTCAATTGGCTTAGCTTTGGACAAATTTTCTCAACAACCAATCAGGAGCGTTAGATCACTGCTTTGCGTTTGCGACTACGATCCAGCTTGAACGTGCCCGGGCCTTTACTGCAGATCTTATATCTACACATGGCGAGGTTGATTCTGGCCCGGAAGTGACTGCTGGGTATATGATTTAACACGCTAACCCGATCACTTCCGGGCCAGAATCAACCTCGCCGGGTATATAATAATACTTGGCGCGAGACTCTACCGAGTCTCTTGATAAAATATATCTATGGCTATGCATTCTACTTACGGTCTTTTTTCATTCTTGATTCCTTTTTGAATAATAATGCGCTATGTTTAAATCATCCACTATTATTTTCATTGATAACTAAGATGAGTAATCTAGCCATAAGTACTTGAATCCGTTTTCAAAATTAGGTTTTAAGCTATAATGATAAATAGTTAGAATGATAATGGCCGAAAATATTAGAACTGACACTAACATCAAAAAAATTACTTCTTCACTGGTCGAGAAATGATCGATCGACTCCCTGCTTCTCAAATGATATAGATTCTCATTCATAGAATAATATCATTTTTCGTTCCCTGAAGTGCCCATAGTTATGGATATTAATTTTTCATACTTCCTTTTCCTACTTATATCTGCTATCTGCATCTCGCAATGTTCTTCTCTTGTGAGTGAAGGCATGCATAATTCGCTTAAAAATAATAAATAAAATCTAAATAAATATAAATAACGAACAGAAACTATGAGGAGAAAGCACCAATATCAATCAAATATCTCGAGTCCCTCCGACGGACTCTTTATTTCTTTTTCTAGTGTATTTCTGACTAACTTGACAACAGAGTCCTATCCCAGAACCCAACGAACTACTAATCTATCTACTCTTCTTTCTCAATTTATTTCACAGTTATTGGAGCGCCGTTTATTACTAAGCGAGATTGTAACGAGTCTTGTGATATAATTCAATAAATAAAATGTAAAAAATGTGGGAAACATAGAAAATAAAAATGATGATCTATATGACACGTATCTTTATTTAAGTGGCTTTGTGGCCAACCCCCACCATGATGGCGGTAAGGGTAACTGAAAGAGGTTCTTCAGTGGGCGTCCCCGTCTTTCTTCTTCTTGTTACCCTTACCGCCACCATGGTAAGGGTTGGCGAGATTGTATAATAAGTCTACAAGATTGTTGACCCTTCTCCGACGTGCACGCCATCGTTGCCCGGCTCGTTGTTGCCGCCGGGCAACATTTTCTTCTGGAAAATTGAAAATTACATCATTAATATAAAGAGTTTTGAAGCATATACTAGTTCAAGTAGACTTCATTATATTATTTAAATTATACTGTATACATCATCAGAGATGATGATGACTGACTAGTAGCAGTTGCTCGCACACCTCGAGTCAACTGTGGGACTCCAAGCTTTTCTCAACTTATATGACTCAACGATATCAGAAAATCTAGTGAGGTAACAATAATTGTCGAACTGGTATTGTCAAAATGATAATAAGGATACAAAAGTGCTTTGGTAAAATAATTTAAGATGAGTTATATATCATCTTAGAATTGAACATGAAAATAAAACGGTCGTGACTGTGTATAATGATTAAATGAAAATAGATAACGTTGTCAACTATACCTCCAGCCGCTCCGGCCCCTTCGGGCCCTTGGGCGACTCCGGCCCCCTCGGCCCCTTGGCCCCCTCCGGCCCCTTGAGCCTCTCCGGCCCCTTCGACTCTCCCGGTCGCCCCTTCGACTCTCCCGGTCGCCCCATTGGGGGCTTGTCGGGCCCCATTGGGGGCTTGTCGGGCCCCGCCCGCAACGTTTAAATTTTCTATAAATAAAAGCATACAATCATATTGTTGAACTGTATATACCTCGACATCGTGCAAGCTTTCCAATTGTTTGTAATTCAAAGCATTGGATGGTTCGACTAATAAATCTAAAATCTCAAATCCGTCACATATTGATGTACATACATGGGGGACTCTATCGAACCTGCCACTTTGAGTATATAATTAATTAATTAATGATTCAAGTCGAATTATTGAGAAGTGTATGGGAGTATTTGAGATCCTCCATTATGGGATCAGAACACGATATTTTTTCACAGTATCATGACAGATTTGTGTATATAGGGTGAAAGTGAATCTAGATCGGCGAAGATGCCTCCGCAGAATTTATGGAACCTTGTTCGAAACCAGGGTCAAATTTTTTATCCAGAGGAAGATTCGTCAAAGAGGGATCACGGGTCGAAAATGAACCCATCAGCATGAAAAAAAATAATGAATCTGAAAGCAATATAGAAAAGAGGATTGATCTGCGACCTATGGATCCTTTTAGACTTTTGTTAACCTTCTTGAGTAGGATGTTTTAAGACGAAAATTTTTAACTGTAATTTACGGGACCACGTTTGAAGGTGATTTTCGCCGAATGCGAAGAATCACCTGGCAAGGCGGGAGCACAGAAGCCAGTCACAACCTGCATGTTAATACAATTCTTCACACTTACGGACAGGATTCACGCGGCCGTCGACGTCCATATTTGAGTCCTCGCGGATGTCGAGTTCGAAGTCGAGCAACTGTTCAACGAAGATAAAATAAATGCATGAAATATATCGAATTCTAATCGAATTCTAGCAGAATTAATAATATCCTGTGCTAATAATATAAACTTACGCTATCGGTGGGTGATAGGGGTCTACCCTCGTTCGAAGCCATGGTTGCAATGATGAACGATTCTCTGGGATTCCCAACGTAGCCAATACCATAGACTAGTATCATAGCAGGAAGTTCAAAAGATAGAGCGATTTCAGTGCACTCTATCAATGCAACTGAGTTCAGACCCTAGTTTCCAACCAATCAGCGACTGGACTACTATGAAAACTGTACTCAGTGCATCCTGGTAGAGCTCCTATCTTTGAATACTGCAGTTTGTCTATGGTTTTGTCTACGTTGGGAATCCCAGAGAATCGTTCGTCATTGCAACCATGGCTTCGAACGAGGGTAGACCCCTATCACCCACCGATAGCGTAAGTTTATATTATTAGCACAGGATATTATTAATTCTGCTAGAATTCGATTAATTTCATGCATTTATTTTATATTCGTTGAACAGTTAAGCGATTATACCGAGTCTCTTGATGAACTGGATTCTGGGGAGCTGCAATGAATCCTGGGGAGCCGCGTGAATCCTGTCCGTAAGTGTGAAGAATTGTATTATGCAGGTTGTGACTGGCTTCTGTGCTGCCGCCTTGCCAGGTGATTCTTCGCATTCGGCGAAAATCACCTTCAAACGTGGTCCCGTAAATTACAGTTAAAAATTTTCGTCTTTTGAAAATATCCTACTCAAGAAGGTTAACAAAAGTCTAAAAGGATCCATAGGTCGCAGATCAATCCTCTTTTCTATTTCTATATTGTTTTCAGATTCATTATTTTTTTTCATGCTAATGGGTTCATTTTCGACCCGTGATCCCTCTTTGACGAATCTTCCTCTGGATAAAAAATTTGACCCTGGTTTCGAACAAGGTTCCATAAATTCTGCGGAGGCATCTTCGCCGATCTTGATTCACTTTCACCCTATATACACAAATCTGTCATGATACTGTGAAAAAATATCGTGTTCTGATCCCATAATGGAGGATCTCAAATACTCCCATACACTTCTCAATAATTCGACTTGAATCATTAATTAATTAATTATATACTCAAAGTGGCAGGTTCGATAGAGTCCCCCATGTATGTACATCAATATGTGACGGATTTGAGATTTTAGATTTATTAGTCGAACCATCCAATGCTTTGAATTACAAACAATTGGAAAGCTTGCACGATGTCGAGGTATATACAGTTCAACAATATGATTGTATGCTTTTATTTATAGAAAATTTAAACGTTGCGGGCGGGGCCCGACAAGCCCCCAATGGGGCCCGACAAGCCCCCAATGGGGCGACCGGGAGAGTCGAAGGGGCGACCGGGAGAGTCGAAGGGGCCGGAGAGGCTCAAGGGGCCGGAGGGGGCCAAGGGGCCGAGGGGGCCGGAGTCGCCCAAGGGCCCGAAGGGGCCGGAGCGGCTGGAGGTATAGTTGACAACGTTATCTATTTTCATTTAATCATTATGCACAGTCACGACCGTTTTATTTTCATGTTCAATTCTAAGATGATATATAACTCATCTTAAATTATTTTACCAAAGCACTTTTGTATCCTTATTATCATTTTGACAATACCAGTTCGACAATTATTGTTACCTCACTAAATTTTCTGATATCATTGAGTCATATAAGTTGAGAAAAGCTTGGAGTCCCACAGTTGACTCGAGGTGTGCGAGCAACTGCTACTAGTCAGTCATCATCATCTCTGATGATGTATACAGTATAATTTAAATAATATAATGAAGTCTACTTGAACTAGTATATGCTTCAAAACTCTTTATATTAATGATGTAATTTTCAATTTTCCAGAAGAAAATGTTGCCCGGCGGCAACAACGAGCCGGGCAACGATGGCGTGCACGTCGGAGAAGGGTCAACAATCTTGTAGACTTATTATACAATCTCGCCAACCCTTACCATGGTGGCGGTAAGGGTAACAAGAAGAAGAAAGACGGGGACGCCCACTGAAGAACCTCTTTCAGTTACCCTTACCGCCATCATGGTGGGGGTTGGCCACAAAGCCACTTAAATAAAGATACGTGTCATATAGATCATCATTTTTATTTTCTATGTTTCCCACATTTTTTACATTTTATTTATTGAATTATATCACAAGACTCGTTACAATCTCGCTTAGTAATAAACGGCGCTCCAATAACTGTGAAATAAATTGAGAAAGAAGAGTAGATAGATTAGTAGTTCGTTGGGTTCTGGGATAGGACTCTGTTGTCAAGTTAGTCAGAAATACACTAGAAAAAGAAATAAAGAGTCCGTCGGAGGGACTCGAGATATTTGAGTGATATTGGTGCTTTCTCCTCATAGTTTCTGTTCGTTATTTAGATTTATTTAGATTTTATTTATTATTTTTAAGCGAATTATGCATGCCTTCACTCACAAGAGAAGAACATTGCGAGATGCAGATAGCAGATATAAGTAGGAAAAGGAAGTATGAAAAATTAATATCCGTAACTATGGGCACTTCAGGGAACGAAAAATGATATTATTCTATCAAAGCTTTGTAATTATTCAGAACTTGAAACACCTATTTCGATATTTGTCAAACGCACTTCAAACGTGTCAAATATAAAATTTACTAAAGTTCAATACACAATGGTGGCGTAGAGTGAATATTATAGAGAATAAAATAGAGCTGGTCGCAGTCTAATGCACAATGTTGGCTTACGGTCTGGTTTTGACTAAACGAAGCTCGTCGAAGTCTTACCCATAACGTCAACTTCGAATTCGGGTATAAACAGAAGGTATCAAACTATATAGAATTGAGCTTCTTTCTCTTCTTCCTTTTTTCGACTTACCGCTCTTGCGAGCATGTAGTCAAAATATAGAATTGAGCCTATTGATGCAAGACTAGCGTAGAGCCTAAATGCAAGTTTAGGAAGTCAAGCACTTGCATTCTGCTCTCTTCGTCTGACTTACCGTTTCTTGTATCAAATCATACTATCCCGATATTTTGCAACCCTAGCATTTTCTCTCATCATCCTCTCTTCTTATACGGCGAACCGCTACAAAATTAAACAATCCATAAAAAAGGTTTTTCTCCAATAATTACATTCATAAATGAAAATACGCCGAGTCTACAATCAATAGATAAATATCATCTAAGAAAGAGGGAGTTGATCGATTATTTCTTTAATAAGGAATGAGTATTTTCATTCTATTTGTCATGATAGCACTGATCTGAATATGAAGAAAACTTAAGAGAGTCGAACATACGGACACAGGTTGCATACCAAAATCTAACAAATTTATGTATTGAAATTTGACATTAACTTATGAATTAATAGTTTGTACTATTAATTGACATGTAATCATAGATATTTATACAGGCTTTGAGAACGGAGAATCTAAGCTGTTTGTAAAACATGGATTAAGTAATTATAGATCATAAAACTCGTTTAAATCCTACGTATATAACGTTGACGCACAATTTGAGTCTGAGAAGACGGGCCTTCGGAGATGAGCTTAACATAGAGCTTGAAGTGGAACTTGTTGCAATCCAATGCTTGAACTTGGCTTTATTGGTCTGGCTCCTTGCCGTTCCTTATATCAAATGATGCTATCCTCATATTTTTCAACTTCAACATTTTCTCTTGATTTTCTATCGTCAGACTTCCTCAGGCGGTAACTTACTACCAAAAAACCGTTTCCCCCGATAATTGAATTCATAAATATAAATAACGAACAGAAACTATGAGGAGAAAGCACCATATCACTCAAATATCTCGAGTCCCTCCGACGGACTCTTTATTTCTTTTTCTAGTGTATTTCTGACTAACTTGACAACAGAGTCCTATCCCAGAACCCAACGAACTACTAATCTATCTACTCTTCTTTCTCAATTTATTACTAAGCGAGATTGTAACGAGTCTTGTGATATAATTCAATAAATAAAATGTAAAAAATGTGGGAAACATAGAAAATAAAAATGATGATCTATATGACACGTATCTTTATTTAAGTGGCTTTGTGGCCAACCCCCACCATGATGGCGGTAAGGGTAACTGAAAGAGGTTCTTCAGTGGGCGTCCCCGTCTTTCTTCTTCCTGTTACCCTTACCGCCACCATGGTAAGGGTTGGCGAGATTGTATAATAAGTCTACAAGATTGTTGACCCTTCTCCGACGTGCACGCCATTGTTGCCCGGCTCGTTGTTGCCGCCGGGCAACATTTTCTTCTGGAAAATTGAAAATTACATCATTAATATAAAGAGTTTTGAAGCATATACTAGTTCAAGTAGACTTCATTATATTATTTAAATTATACTGTATACATCATCAGAGATGATGATGACTGACTAGTAGCAGTTGCTCGCACACCTCAAGTCA